>CM077664.1:355972366-356422366 GCA_039707655.1 Elymus sibiricus | reverse complement strand
GGAGCTAAATAGGTCATTTGAGAGCTAATTAAGGTTATTATGTCATTTTTTAGCTAGCTAAGCATATAAATCCATTTTTGGAGGAATAAATGCTAAGTATAGGTCATTTTAGAGCTATCCTAGGTTAAATAGGTCATTTTGGAGCTAATTAAGGTTGTTATGTCATTTTTAGCTAGGTAAGCATATTGAGTCATTTTGGAGGAATAAATGGTAAGTATATAGGTCACCTTAGAGCTATCCTAGGTTAAATAGGTCATTTTTGAGCTAATTAAGGTTATTATGTCATTTTTGAGCTACCTAACCATATAAATTCATTTTTGGAGGAATAAATGCTAAGTATAGGTCATTTTAGAGCTTTCCTAGGTTAAATGGGTCGTTTGAGAGCTAATTAAGGTTGTTATGTTCTTTTTGAGCTAGCTAAGCATATTAAGTCATTTTGGAGGAATAAATGCTAAGTATAGGTCATTTTAGAGCTATCCTAGGTTAAATGGGTCATTTGAGAGCTAATTAAGGTTATTATGTCATTTTTGAGCTAGCTAAGCATATAAATCCATTTTTGGAGAAATAAATGCTAAGTATACGTCATTTTAGAGCTATCCTAGGTTAAATAGGTCATTTTGGAGCTAATTAATGTTGTTATGTCATTTTTTAGCTAGCTAAGCATATTGAGTCATTTTGTTAAGCTAAACACTTGGGAAAATTTACCGTCATCACTTAGATGTAGGTGAAGGACCGGTCGCGCCAGTGGCAGACGGAGAAGCATCGGTCGATGCTTGTCGGGAGTTATGCTGCACCAAAGATCATTTGCAGTGTATCGTTAGCATGATGCAACTCAAATGTGAAGACTAGTAACTAATGACCATTCAAATGAAACTCACCGTGCCCGCCGGAGCAATGACTGACATCGGTGGAGGGGTCGTGCCATTCTTTTCGCACATGCTCTGCACATTTGGTTTTGTCGAGTCAGTCATATTAGTTAGTAATGAAAGGAACATTACGTGCATGATTTGGCTAATATGCATAAGAAACTTACCACGAAGAGCTCGTATAGGGCCCGTTGACCCGCCTCGTTCCGGTTCCTCTCCTCCTCCAATAGCTTAGCCGTCCTCTCCTCCGCCTCCCTCTCCCTCGCCGCCGCCTGCCGTCTCTCTTCCTCTAGAAGCGCCTGGGTCCTCGCTTCTGCTTCCTCAAGAGCAGCCTGGGTCTTCGCTCTCTCTGCCTCAATAGCAGCCTGCAACACCACTCGTTAGCATTGTAATCATCGACGGCCGCACACACAATGTAATGGAGGAAAGGTATCTGAGTCCGTATAACTAACCTGGAATTCGAGCTCCATTGGCCGTGCACGAGGCCTTATCTCAGGATCGGAACTGGTCTGGCGCTTCTTGATCTGCGGGAGAGTGTAGTACAACGTATCAGTCCATCCCCAATAGCTAACAAGCCATGGTGCCTCCCGCCACCAGATATCATCACCAGCTCTGGATCAAGAGGTTGCTGGCTCGGGTTAAACTCCGGCCCTTTCCTCGCCTTCCCCTCGTCTCTGTACCTCACAAGCTTGTTGTGGGAGGCGCGGTTGCTGAATTTCTCTGGATCATCGAGGTCAGACTCAGAGAATGCCTTGGCCTTCTTGTACGAGGCAGTATTGGACATGGCATAGAGGTCGAACAGCTCTGGCACTGGAGCCTTGTTGTGCCGCGCCTAAAAGAGAGGAACAGAGTATTAGTTAAGGGCTCAAGCTAGCATGAAGAATGAATTTGCATGAATCATGAAGCAAACTACATACCCAGTTTTCCCCGAACCCACGTAGGTTGACGCTGCCTAGATGGTGTGGGACACCTTTCATTTGGGCACGCTTCTCCTTTGCACCGTCGTGGACGTTGCGCCATTGGGGAGTGCACCACTCATCCACCAACGCCTCCCAACTGTCCATCCTATCCGCACACCATCTCGGGGGCACCTAAGTTAAGCAAGAGAAATTTGAGCGCTACGCATACGAATCAAATCAAGGAACTAAGTACAAGGCCTTAAGAATAGGTAATTACCTTCATGTACTTCTCCTTACTCAGATAGTTGAGGCGGCACTTCTCTTTTTTCCTCCGAATACCAGTCGAGGCGTAGTAGTCTCGAATAGCCTGCGTCCGAGCCTCGTGCTGAAAGTTTTGAAGTAGGCGCCTGCACTCGTTGTCGATAACCCAAGCCGCGGCCTCCTCCTGTCCCTCAGCACACCTGTAGAAGGTCTGCAATCAAACAAGAAAACACGGATTAGTACAATCACTAGGGTTGCCAATCAAAGAAGAAAACACAACGTAGACGGCAAAGGAGAAATTACCCAAAACGTCTGGATCACAATGTCGGCGACCGTGTGGCACTCGACATCGCCGATCCTATGCCCCGGCGGGGCCGGGGCAGCCAAGTAGTGCTCCGAGGTCATTCCTAGCTCTGGAACCCGGCCCTCACCGGGTAACGTGACCCACCCCGGGAAGCTCTGGCGACAAATCACGCCAAGGACACTGTTGGGCTTGCGGCAACCAGGCCCGTGTGTCCAAGACCTGCAGTATGACAAGGCCAACGCATTAGATATTCGAAGAAACGTGAAGACAAAAGGTTAAAAAAGAGTAAATGCACTTACTTCTCCCCCTGCGGCGCAATCAACCACCTCTGGTCGGGGGTCGCCGGGGTGGGCGGGAGCTTTGTACCACCACGCTGGTAGACTTTGCGCCCCTCAACCCACTCACTCTCGCTATAGCTATCAGAACTATAGCCACCCTCAGCACGGCCACTCGACGAGCCCGCACCTGGGTTCTGCTGCGACTCAGCGTGATCCCCAGTCTCGTGGGACAAAGGCTCGGCGGCCCGACGCTCGTCAGCCCCAGGCTCGTCGGCCGTAGGCGCGTCTGTCGTAGCCTCATCTGTCGTAGGCTCGTCGGCCTGAGGCTCGTGGACCGGAGTCCGAGATGGCTGCACCTCAGGCTGCTCCATCTCAGACGGAGCACTCCTGTGGTCGGGTGAATCAGCTGGGGGTGGCGGCGAGGAAGGCGTAGTAGCAGCCTTCCTACCTCTCCCGCCGCCACGTCCACCTCTACCAACCTTCTTCCCCCCCCCCCCCGACCTCTCCCGGTCGAAGAAGAAGCGCCCGCCGGTGTCTGCATACTGAGATCCAGCGCTCTCCGGAGGTGGTGGGGTGGGATGGAAGTACCCCTCCCACCACGCGCCGAGGAAGGAGCCTCGGAGCGCTCTCGACCCGCGCCCACCATCTGTCAACACCTGCAATGACAAAGAGTAAACGAAGTTAGTACAACATTAAAAAAATGAATACCTGACATGAATATAATTTAAGTGTATCATCATCATGAACATAATAAAAAATTGAATACCTAACATGAACCAATTAATAATATATATGTACATAATAATAATTGAATACCTGACATGAACTATAATATTAATCTTCATCGTCATCATTAATAAATGCATCATCATCGTCTATATATGCTTCGGGGTCAATAAATGCATCATCATCATCACTATCAGTAATGACGTGCTCATCATCATCATCAATAAATGCATCAACATGTGGAACGCCTCCTGTACGTAATCGGTCAAGCATTGACAGGTCATCCGCAGCAGTAACCTCTTCTTGTTCCGGCTCTTCTTGTTCCGGTTCAGGCTCGGATTCACTGCCGCTGTCTACTTCAATGTTCTGAGGTGAAGTAGAGCGGTTCTTGAAACGTTTTTTGGAAAGACGTGTTTCTTGGAAGAATTCTCCTTCATATGTGTCTGGGTTAATGTGAGGTTCATAATCCTCTTCATTTGGGGGAGGTGGTCTAACATGTGGCGGCACTTCATAAACGACATCCCAACCTTTGAGATTTGGATCACTTTGGCAGGCCCACGGTAGATAGAAAACTTGGGTTGCCTGTTGAGCCGTAATATAGACATCGGGAACATCCAAATGGGTGCTTTGTTTGATTTGGACTAGCCCTAGATGTTCATGAGTCCTTCTAGTCTCCTTCGGCTGGAACCAATAAGATTTGAAGACTACAACTTTCGGTGGGTTTGCACCATAGAATAGAAGTTCATAAATTGCTTCAACTCTTCCATAATACTCGGTACCTCCTTCGCCGATAGCAGAGACACAACAATTTGTAGACTTTCGGTCGGCCATAGATAGCTCTTTGCCATAGGTATGAAAGCGATACCCGTTGATGTCGTATTTGTCAAATGAACGGACCTTATAGTCAAAACCATTAGCGACTTGTCTCAATTCGGCGTCCATAGACTCTGAACTAGCCTACAAGTTTAATACGAAAGGATTGTTGCATTAGCCGGAAATTAGACGAAGAAATGAAATGGTCTAATGGAAATTACCGTTTGTTTGAACCAAGAGATGAAACCGGGATAGCCGCCTCCATGCATTGCCAGAAGCTCATACTCTTCGACGGAATCCTTTTGGATCACCGCTCCATACGAGAATTTGGCGACGTATCGACTGTATCAGATATCCGGGAATAAGAGCAGTTCAAAGGAATTAGAGGTTGCGAAACAATGTACCGAGAACTTACTCGATGTACGGCCGCACTTCTGTTAGGTTGTTCAAGATATACAACGTAATGGTCCGCCATTCGTCGACATCCAGCGATAAGGAAGTATAAGCACCAGCTAGTGCGAGCTTCCCTTTGAATAGGCTGAGGTTGGATCCACCCTTTTTAGGGTCGCCAGCATTGTACCGAGGCTTCGGATTATGCAAATGACGATTTTTGGCTTCGTAGTGTGCTGTCACGAAGTTTGCCGCCTCCTCAGCAATGAATGCATCGGCCATCGATGCTTCAATTCGACGTTTATTTTTACGTTTTTCTCGATGCGTCTTCTGCATCCTCTCAGTTGCGTAGCACCAACGATTCTGCACGGCCCCCCCCCAATCGTGCCTCGGTCGGGAGATGCAAAATCAAATGCTGCATTGGATTAAAGAAGCCCGGTGGAAAGATCTTCTCTAACTTGCAGATCAACTCCGGCGCCAACTCTTCCAGTTCTTCTAGCAAGCCAGGCGATAGTTCTTTGGCACAAAGAACACGGAAGAAATAGCTCAGCTCTGCCAGTACTAGCCATTCATCCTCAAGGATAAAGCCACGCAACATCACCGGCATTACCCGCTCAAGCCATATGTGCCAATCATGACTCTTGAGACCAAATATTTTCAATTTTTCAAGGCTCGCTCCCCTCTTTAGATTCGCTGCATACCCATCGGGGAACATCAACTCCTTTTTCACCCACAGGATAATTTCCCTCATAGCTGGCCTTCCAAGATTGAACCATGCCTTTGGCTTCGTCCAGTTCTGCTTTCCTTTCGGTTGTCGCATATTTTGTAGCGGTCTATCACATAGAGCCTCCTGATCAACTCTAGCCTTAGGATTATCCTTTGTTTTCCCCTCTATGCTGAACAATGTACCAAAGAGGGCCTCGCCGACATTCTTTTCAGTGTGCATCACGTCGATGTTGTGTGGGCAAAGGAGGTCTTTGAAGTAAGGCAGATCCCACAAGCATGTCTTGTGAGTCCAGGCGTGTTCGGAATTATACCCCTTGAAATACCCTGGACGCTCCGGATCCGGCTCGAGAGAGTTGAACTGATCCAAGGTCTGTTGGCCTGTCAATGCAGGTGGTGCAGAGTTTTTGACAACTCTACCTTTGATGAAGTTCTTCTTGTCTTTTCTGAACTTATGGCGAGGATCCAGGAACTGTCTATGCATGTCGAAGCAAGAAAACTTGCCACCCGCCTGCAGCCGACGAAACTCAAGAGCTGCCTTGCATGTGGGGCACGGGAACCTTCCATGCACACACCAGCCAACGAATAGCGCATACGCCGGCAAGTCATGCATCGAGTACATGTACCACGCACGCATTAGGAAGTTTTTTTTTGTAGCGGCGTCGTATGTCTTGATCCCATTATCCCAAGCTTCTTGCAGTTCATCCTTAAGCGGCTGCATGTACACATTCATATTCTTCCCCGGATAGTTGGGCGCCGGAATTATCAACGTCAGGAAAATGTTCTTTCTTTGCATAATCTGTCCGGGGGGGAGATTGAGTGGAATGACAAATACAGGCCAACAACTGTATTGAGCTGCCATCATACCAAACACATTGAACCCATCCGTGCTTATGGCGATTCGAGGATGCCTTGGATCTGCCGCTTTAGCATGATGTATTGCATCGAAGCGCTTCCACGCAAAAGCGTCCGATGTGTGTACCAACATCGGCTCCCCATCTGCATCTAGTTCGGTTTTTTTGCCCAATTTGTGCCATGTCATCTGTCTAGCCGTCTCTTCGACCATGAAAAGACGTTGAAGTCTTGGTATGATTGGCATATACCGAAGAACATTAACTGGGATTTTTGTCTGACTCTTCTCACCCATACCGTTGTCTACCTCAACATACCTGGAAGACTGGCAAACGGGACAATACTTCAAGTCCGCATACTCAAGCCTAAATAAGGCACATCCTTTCTCACAGGCATCTATCTTCTCATAGGGCATCTTAAGTGCACGGAGGATTTTGTCCGACTGGTACAGGTTTGCAGGCATTACATGGCCTTTGGGTAGAAAGCGTCCAAATAGTGTCATCATCGCGTCGTAGCATTCTCTGCCCAAGTTGAATTGAGCCTTCAGAGCCATTACTTGTGCGATGGCATCCAGCTGACAAAGCTCAGTGTGCTCGTGGAAAGGACGTTTTGAAGACTCCAACATATCATTGAAGGCCTTTGCAGATTCCTCCATCTCATCGTCCGAATCCCGAGCATCATCAAAGTCTTCCACCATGTCTTCCATCCCGGTACCATGCTCGTCGGTGCGACGACGGCCCTCCTCAGCTCTGGCACGTTGGGCAGACTCACCATGAAATGTCCAGACCGTATAATCAGGCGTAAAACCCAACTTCTGCAGGTGTTTGATCATTTCAAACTCGGACTTCTTATGAAAGTTGTCGCAGTCGACACAGGGGCACCAGTTTGTTTCCTGTCCATTTGCAAATGCGGCTCTCACAAACCCCTTGGTTTTTCGTAGCCATTCATGGGTCATGTCTTTCTGACTAGTGTGACCGGTGTACATCCACGCACGATCACTCATCTTGCCTAGCTACTGGACACACAAGAAATATATACATAATTCAGCAAACCATATTCATCAGTTAATAGAGTTTGTCGGTTTTATTATGTCCATGCAACCTAGACGCTAGTAGGTAAAGATAGGTCCTAATCCCACCCGAGTATGTGTAGATTGGGTTCGTTTTCCCATGCTCTGCTCCGGATCCGACACAAAATTTCGGCAGCACCTCCCCGCTGTTCTCCTGATACACGTCTCGGCAATAAGCAGAGAGGATGTGTACCCGGAGAACAACAGGGAGGCACTGACGAAATTCTGCATCGGATCCGGAGCAGAGCATATGGGAAAACGAACCCAATCTACACATACTCGGGCTGTCCATGGATAACGTTGGACAATTCGAAAGAATCACGGTTATAAATATGCAAATGCATGCATATTTATAGATGTAACCCTTTCGAACGGGAGACGCATAGTGGTCACGCATACTGATGATTGACACCTATAGCTAGCAAGTTTCATCGGCATGAAGACCGGAACAGAGCAAATGAAGGGGGGAGGAGGAGATGTCATTTGTGCTCACCCACGAACGCAGGGGCGGAGCTCGTCGAACGCACGGGGAGGTCGTCGAACACCAGACCCTCGCAGCCCCGAAAGAACTGCACATTTAAATCCACCTGATCAACACAAATATATATGATGTTTTTCTTAACAAAATCGGGAAATATACTTCCTAACTCATAATTCACAAATATATGACCCCATCGGCCTCTGGAAGGCCGAAGAGCACCTTTTCGGTCAACAGGAGGCCGAAGAGGTGTCGGGGGTCGGGGGTGTCGTGTCTGGGTGGCGTGGTGTCGGGGTGTCGTGGTGTCGGGGTGTCGGGGTGTCGTGTCGGGGTCGGGGTGTCGGGGGGTGTCGTGTCTGGGTGTCGTGGTGTCGGAGTGTCAGGGGTGTCGGGGTGTCGGGGTCGGGGTCGGGGTCGGGGTGTCGGGGGGTGTCGTGTCTGGGTGTCGTGGTGTCGCGGTGTCAGGGGTGTCGGGGTGTCGGGGTCGGCGTGCCGTGTCGGGGTCGGGGTGTCGGGTCGGGGTCGGGGTGCCGTGTCGGTGTCGGGGTGTCGGGTCGGGGTCGGGGACGGGGTGCCGTGCCGGGGTCGGGGTCGGGGTCGGGGTGTCGGGGTCGGGGTGTCGGGTCGGGGTCGGGTTGTCGGGTCGGGGTGCCGTGTCGGGGTCGGGATCGAGGTCGGGGTGTCGGGGTCGGGGTGACGGGTCGGGGTCGGGTTGTCGGGTCGGGGTCGAGGTGCCGTGTCGGGGTCGGGGTTTTTTCTCTTTTTTTCTTTTCTTCTTCTTCCTCTTCTTTCTTTTCTTCCTTTTCTTCCTTTTTTTCCTTCTTCTTCTTCTTCTTCTTCCTCCTTTCCTTTTTCCTCTTCTTCTTCTCCTCCTCTCCTCTTTTTTCTTCTTCTTCTTCCTCTTCTTCTTTTTTCTTCTCCTCCTCCTCCTCTTCTTCTTCTTCCTTTCCTTTTTTCCTCTTCTTCTTCTCCTCCTCTCCTCTTTTTTTCTTCTTCTTCTTCTTCTTTTTTCTTCTCCTCCTCCTCTTCTTTTGTTTCTTCTTATTATTATTATTTTTTGTTCTTTTTCTTTTTTATTTTTCCTTGTTTTTCATCTTCTTTTCTTCTTTTTTTTCTTCTAGGTTTTTTTTCTACCTAAATGTCTAAATATTTTTTCCTATTTACCCAAACACCTAAACAACTATTTGCAAAACATCTAAAAACAGAAAACTAAAAATCTAATTAGAAAAACAGAAAAAAAAAATTAAAAGGGGGGCAGGGGAAGCTCACCAGAGAGGGGCAGGGGGCAGGGCGGCCGGCGGCGAGGAGAGGAGGCCGCCGGGGAGGGGGCGGCGGCGGCAGGAGGGCCGTGAGGAGGGGGCGGCGCCGCGGTGGTGGAGGTGCGCCACGGGGAGGGGGGCAGGCGGTGGTGGAGGGCAGGGAGGGGGCGGCGGCGGCGGTGAGAGAGGGGGGGAGGGGGCGGCGGCGAGAGGGCGGGGAGGGGGCGGCGGCGGCAGCGGTGAGAGAGGGGAACGGGCGCGGGTGTGAGAGAGAGAGAGGTGAGAGAAAGAGAGAGAGGCGGGAGGCGCGGGGGGATGGCGAAAATTAAGCCCCCTCTTTGCCGTCTGCTGGCAGACGGCAAAGAGGGGGGCCGTTAGCCCGTCCCCGCCGTTACACTGTGGGGCCCCCTCACCTCTCTTTGCCGTCTGCTGGCAGACGGCAAAGAAGTGGCCCGTGTGACCTGGCAAGTGCAGTACCAACTGGGGCCCACTTTGTTCTTTGCCGTCTGCTGGCAGACGGCAAAGAACTCTTTGCCGTCTGCCAGCAGACGGCAAAAAAGTGTAGATGGCAAAGAGCCTCTTTGCCATCAGCATGTTCTTTGCCGTCTGCTTTATAAAAGCAGACGGCAAATATCCTCTTTGCCATGTGCCAGCAGACGGCAAAGAGCTGGCAGATGGCAAAGTCCCTGATTCCAGTAGTGTCCCCGGCAGAATCTCTCCGCCGGAGAGCAAAAGTGCTCCTGCCCAAGTTCCGCCTCGAGACGGCGGCGCACCGTCCCGAAAGTCTTCTCTATATTTTTTCTAGGGCAAATGCACTTATATACCAGAAAATGGGGGCCAGAGTCTGGCCAGGGGCCCCACGAGGTACCAGGGCGCGCCTGGGGGGGTGGCGCGCCCTCGTGCCTCGTGGGCACCTGGGTGGCCCCCTCTGGTACTTCTTGCTTCTAGTATTTTTTATTTATTCCAAAATAAATCTTCGTAAAATTTCAGCTCATTTGGAGATGTGCAGAATAGGTATCTCTGACATAGCTTTTTCAGGTCCAGAATTCCAGCTGTCGGCAATCTCCCTCCTTGTGTAAATCTTGCATAGTAAGAGAGAAAAGGCATTAGAATTGCTCCACAAAGTGTTATATTGATTAAAAACACTATAAATAATAGTAGCAAAACATGATGCAAAATGGACGTATCAACTCCCCCAAGCTTAGACCTCGCTTGTCCTCAAGCGAAAGCCGATATTGATAATCATGTCCACATGTTTAGAGAGAGAGGTGTCGATAAAAACAAAATACGGACATAGTAGCATCATGATCATAAACTTCTCATGAGCAAGTAACAATTCATCACAACAATGGAGTATAAGGCATAAACTTTCTTGAAAACTAACAAACTATGTTCTCAGTCAACAATGTAATTGTAATTCATCATATTTTCAGGAAGGGTCTCATGTAGGAGCTATTTAGCAAGTCCACATACTCAACCATCATTTAGTCTTCTATGGTTGCTAACACTCACGACATACATATGGAGAAAAAAGTTTCAGCCAGACACATAGAAAGATAGGGGCTTGTGAGTTCGCCTCCCAACTTATTCACCTCAAGGGTGATGTCAACAATAATAACTCATGATCACTCATATCCAACTGGATATATATGCTTAGATCTTTCCCCACCACATGATGCTTACAAAAGAGAAAAATAAAAAGGAAATAGAGGAGAACACTATTGACTCTTGCATAAAAAGTAAATACATAAAAAGTAAAGGATAGGCCCTTCGCAGAGGGAAGCAGAGGTTGTCATGCGCTTTTTGTTGTTGGATGCAAGAGCTTTTAATGCAAAGGAATGTCACTTTATATTGCCCCTTGTGATAGCAACCTTTATTATGTAGTATGTCGCTTTTATTTCTTTACCATCACAAGCTCGTACAAAGCTTATTTCCCTTACAATAAAAGTTCAGACATATTTAGAGGCAATTTTTATTGCTTTTTGCACCAATGACAACGTACTTGAAGGATCTTATTCAATCCATGGGTAGATATAGTGGACTCTCATGACATGAAACTGGGTTTAAAGGTTTTGGATGCACAAGTAGCACCTCTACTTGGTGCGGATTTTTGGCTAGCAAAGATATTGGGCAAGCACCACATGTTGGAGGATCTATAACAATATAACTTCTATGTGAATATGAACAAACATAATTCATTACGTTGTCTTCCTTGTCCAAAGTCAACAATTTGACATAAAATACTTAATGGGGGCTCACAATCATAAAAGATGTCCAAGATAGTATATTTGCATGTGAATCTTATACTTTTCTTTATGTAATGTCATTACTTTCCATAGGATTAGCATATGATCTTTTTCATTATTTTCATTGCTAGAATTGGAACATGAAAGTAAAGAAGCAAAAACTCAAACTACTCTTTATTATATAACTCTCAACTCGATTATATAGATAGATAGATCACGAAGCTAACACTCGAAAATAGATCATACTAAACTTTTATTTAACTAGATCACGAAATAACCAAGGATCGAACTAAAAATAGGTAAAGATAATAAAAGTGATGGTGATACGATACCGGGGCACCTCCCCCAAGCTTGGCACAAGCCAAGGGGAGTTCCCATACCCATGTGCTCAAGCTCCTTCTTCGGTGATGGTGGTGATGGTGGGGCGAGCTTGTCTAGCTTACGTTTGAGGATGAAATTTTCCTCCCTCAAATCATCGACTTCTTGCTCAAGCTTCAATACCTTTTTACATAATGCCTCCTTGCTTTCCTGCAGAAAACGGGACAAGATAAATTGGATCTTAGACTTGTTTACTGTGTTTGGGAGGCTCGACTTCTTGAACTCCACATGCATATCTCCAGGTTGAGGTAGAGGGGCATCGTCTTCATCCGAGCTCGCGTCTTCTGTCCCCTTTATGTTGGCATCTTCCTCCTCCTCCTCGGACCATCCATAGGGGTCTATATCCCCATAGATCTTTGGATTTGCAACATAGTGTGATACAAAGCTCTCTCCATCCGAGTCTTGAGACGACATACTTTCGGATCTGTCAGAAAAATAGCACAAAACAAGAACATAGGAGATTTCTGCGATACGGTGGTCAAAACGTCCGGGAGTATATATAAAGATTTTTTATCTTGCAGAACAAGTAATTCAGAAGAAAACGGAGTCAGGAAGGCTCACGTGGGGCCCACGAGCCACCAGGGCGCGCCTGGGGGGTGGCGCGCCCTGGTGCCTCGTGGGCACCAGGTGGGTCCCCTCGGCTGTTTTATATTTTTTTTTTCTAATATTCCAAAACTGACAGTAAGTATTTTTATGGAATTTTTTGAGTCGGTTTACTTATCGTATCACATACCTCTTCCTTTTCAGGGTTCTGGAGTGTTCCGGAAGGTCTCTCTTATGTATTCCTCCGGTGTAATTGTTTCAATAATATTAGTTTCAACATTAATGGGAGTACCTGCAATATAGAGCTTTATTCTTTGCCCGTTCATCACTCTCGGATTAGTGCCTTCAGAGTTATTTATTTTGATGGCTCTGGAGCGATAAACTTCTTCGATGATATACAGTCCTTCCCATTTAGAGAGAAGTTTTCCTGCAAAGAATCTCAAACCAGAATTGTATAATAGAACTTGCTCACCTACTTTAAATTCCCGTTTTTGAATTCTTCTATCATGCCATCTTTTAAGTTTTTCTTTAAACAATTTGGCATTTTCATAAGCTTGGGTTCTCCATTCATCTAATGAGCTAATATCAAACAACCTCTTTTCACCGGCAAGTTTAAAATCATAATTTAGTTCTTTAATTGCCCAATATGCTTTATGTTCTAACTCAAGAGGTAAATGACATGCTTTTCCATAAACCATTTTATAAGGAAACATACCCATAGGATTTTTATAAGCAGTTCTATAAGCCCATAATGCATCGTCAAGTTTCTTAGACCAATTCTTTCTAGATCTATTGACCGTTTTTTGTAAAATTAATTTTATTTCTCTATTGCTCAATTCTACTTGACCACTAGTTTGAGGGTGATAGGGAGATGCAATTCTATGGTTGACATCATATTTAGCAAGCAATTTACGGAATGCACCATGAATAAAATGTGAACCACCATCAGTCATCAAATATCTAGGGACTCCAAACCTCGGGAAAATAACTTCTTTAAGCATTTTAATAGAAGTGTTATGATCAGCACTACTAGTTGGAATAGCTTCTACCCACTTAGTAACATAATCAACAGCAACTAAAATATGAGTATACCCATTGGATTTAGGAAAAGGCCCCATATAATCAAATCCCCAAACATCAAATGGTTCAATAGCAAGTGAATAGTTCATAGGCATTTCTTGACGTCTACCAACATTATCAATTCTTTGACATTCATCACAAGATAGGACAAACTTACGAGCATCCTTGAAAAGAGTAGGCCAAGAAAAACCAGATTACAATACCTTGTGTGCAGTTCTGTCTCCCGCATGGTGTCCTCCGTAAGCCTCGGAATGACACTTCTGTAGTATTTGTTCCTGTTCATGCTCAGCTATACAACGTCTAATATTACCATCTACTCCTTCTTTATACAGATGTGGGTCATCCCAGAAGTAATGTCTTAAGTCAAAGAAGAACTTTTTCTTTTGTTGGTACGTGAAACTAGGTGGTATGTATTTAGCAACAATGTAATTAGCATAGTCCGCGTACCATGGAGTAGTACGAGAAGCATTTATGACACCTAATTGTTCATCAGGAAAATCATCATTAATAGGAAGTGGGTCATCAAGAACATTTTCCATTCTAGACAAATTATCTGCTACGGGATTCTCAGCTCCCTTTCTATCAATAATATGCAAGTCAAATTCTTGTAGCAATAGAACCCACCTAATGAGTCTAGGTTTAGCATCTTTCTTTTCCATAAGATATTTAATAGTAGCATGATCCGTATGAACAGCTACTTTAGAATCAACTATGTAAGATCTGAATTTATCACATGCAAACACAACTGCTAGAAATTCTTTTTCAGTAGTAGCATAATTTCTTTGGGCACTGTCTAGAGTTTTAGTAGCATAATGGATAACATTTAATTTCTTATCAACTCTCTGTCCTAGAATAGCACCAACAGCATAATCACTAGCATCACACATAATTTCAAAAGGCAAGTTCCAATCAGGTGGTTGGACAATAGGTGCAGTGGTTAAGGCTTTCTTAAGTGTTTCAAAGGCTTCTAGACAATCATCATCAAAAACAAATTGAACATCTTTTTGAAAAAGATTGGTAAGAGGCCTAGAAATTTTAGAGAAGTCTTTAATAAATCTCCTATAGAAACCAGCATGACCAAGGAAACTTCTTATACCTTTAATATCTTTAGGACATGGCATTTTCTCAATAGCATCAACCTTAGCTTTATCAACTACAATACCTCTTTCAGAAATTTTATGCCCCAAGACAATGCCTTCATTCACCATAAAGTGGCACTTCTCCCAATTCAAGACAAGATTAGTTTCTTCACATCTCTGCAAAACTCGATCAAGGTTGCTTAGGCAATCATCAAAAGAAGTTCCGTAAACAGAAAAATCATCCATGAACACCTCAACAATCTTTTCACAAAAGTCAGAGAATATAGCAGTCATACATCTTTGAAAGGTAGCAGGTGCATTGCATAAACCAAAAGGCATATGTCTATAAGCATAAGTTCCAAAAGGACAAGTGAAGGTGGTTTTCTCTTGATCGGGTTGTGATACGGGTATTTGAGAAAAACCAGAATAACCATCTAGAAAACAAAAGTGTGTATGCTTAGATAATCTTTCTAGCATTTGATCAATAAAAGGTAAGGGGTAATGATCTTTTCTAGTAGCTTTGTTTAATTTTCTAAAATCAATTACCATCATATAACCAGTTACAATTCTTTGTGGAATGAGTTCATTTTTATCATTAGGAACAACGGTAATACCTCCTTTCTTAGGGACACAATGAACAGGACATACCCATCTACTATCAGCTATGGGATAGATTATACCTGCTTCCAGATGTTTTAATATTTCGGTTCTTACCACCTCCTTCATCTTAGGATTCAATCGTCGTTGGTGGTCGACAACTGGTTTAGCATCAGGCTCCATATTAATTTTGTGCTGACATAGAGTGGGACTAATGCCCTTAAGATCATCAATAGTATATCCAATAGTAGCTCGATGCTTCCTTAGAGTTTTTAGTAATCTCTTTTCTTCATGAGCTGAAAGGTTAGCACTAATAATAACAGGATATATCTTCTTTTCATCAAGATAAGCATATTTCAATGTATCAGGCAATTGCTTCAATTCAAACACAGTATCACCTTTAGGTGGAGCAGGGCCTCCAAGAGTTTCAACAGGCAAATTATGTTTAAGGATAGGTGGTTGATCAAAGAACATCTTATATATTTCATTTCTTTCATTCATATGCATATCGTATTCATGGTCTAGCAAATACTGTTCTAACGGATCAGTAGGAGGTACGGCAATAGAACCAAGACCAATAATTTCATCTTTACTAGGCAATTCTTTATCATGAGGTTGTCTACGAAACTTGGAGAAATTAAAATCATGAGATATATCACCAAACTTAACTCGAACCTTTTCTTTAACACAATGAATTTCAGCATTAACGGTATTCAAGAAAGGTCTACCAAATATAATGGGACAAAAATTATCTTGTTGTGAACCAAGTACTAAGAAATCAGTAGGGTATTTGATTTTGCCACACAAGACTTCAACATCTCTAACAATCCCAAGTGGTGTAATAGTATCTTTGTTTGCTAGCTTAATAGTAACATCAATATCTTCAATTTCAACAGGTGCAATATCATGCATTACTTCTTGATATAAAGAAAATGGAATAGCACTCACACTAGCACCCATGTCACACAAACCATGATAGCAATGATCTCCAATCTTAACAAAAATAACAGGCATGCCAACTATGGGCTTGTTCTTGTCTAACTTATCTCGTTCATTTCTAACAGGTTTAGCAATTCTAGCAGCCTCCTCACAAAAGTAAATAGCATGCCCATCTATATTATCGACTAAGAGATCTTTAACCATAGCAATATCAGGTTCAACTTTAATTTGTTCAGAGGGTCTAGGTGCCCTAATATTACTTTTGTTAACCACAGTTGAAGCTTTAGCATGTTCCTTAATCCTAACAGGAAAAGGTGGTTTCTCAATATAAGCAGTAGGCACAACTGGATCAACATGGTAAACAATTGTTTCTTCTTTAACACTAACAGGTTCCTCAATCTTTTCTTTAACTGGGGGATGATATTTAAACCACTTCTCCTCAGGGAGATCAACATGAGTAGCAAATGATTCACAAAAGGAAGCTACTATCTCAGAGTTAAGTCCATATTTAGTGCTAAACTTATGAAAAGCATCGGTGACCATAAAAGATTTAACACAATCAAACTCAAGTATTATACCTGACTCATTACCTTTGTCGAGTTCCCAATCTTCAGAGTTGCGTTTAATTCTTTCCAGAAGATCCCATCTGAATTCAATAGTTTTCTTCATAAAGGAGCCAGTCGAAGAAGAATCGAGCGCAGTTTGATTATCATGAGAAAGCCGAGCATAAAAATTTTGTAACATAATTTATTTTGAGGGCTCATGATTGGGGCATGTGTACATCATGTACTTAAGCCTCCCCCAAGCTTGAGCGATGCTTTCTCCTTCACGAGGCCAAAAATCATATATATAATTCCGATCACGATGAACCAAATGCATAGGATAATTTTTTTTGATGGAATTTTAGTTTCAATCGGTTCCAGTCCCATGTATCAGTATCATCACATAGCCTATACCACATTAATGCCTTTCCCTCCAAAGATAAAGGGAATAATTTCTTCTTAACTCCATCTTCGGATAAACCTGCAAGCTTAAACAATCCACAAATTTCATCCACATAGATCAAGTGCATATCAGGATGTATGTTCCATCTCCTGCATAAGGATTAGCTAGCAGTTTCTCTATCATACCCGGAAGAATCTCATAATAAATATTTTCAGTAGGTGCAGTAGGTTGAGGAGCAACTATTTGTGTTTTCGGTCGAGGTGAAGATACCCCGAACAAACCCCTCAAAGGATTACTTTCCATAGTGACAAGTGACAGTAAATTTTAGCACGTAATATAAATGTTTCCTTACCAAATTCCACTCACCAAAGGCGCTTCACTCCCCGGCAACGGCACCAGAAAAGAGTCTTGATGACCCACAAGTATAGGCGATCAATCATAGTCCTTTCGATAAGTAAGAGTGTCGAACCCAATGAGGAGCAGAAGGAAATGACAAGCGGTTTTCAGCAAGGTATTTTCTGCAAGCACTGAAATTATCGGTAACGAGTAGTTTGATAGCAATATAATTTGTAACAAGTGACAAGTAGCAATAGTAACAAAGAGTGCAGCAAGTTGGCCCAATCCTTTTTGTAGCAAAGGACAAGCCGGAATGATCTCTTATAGTAAGTAAAGCGTTCTTGAGGACACATGGGAATCTCATCTAGTCACTTTCATCATGTTTGTTTGATTCGCGTTCGCTACTTTGATAATTTGATATGTGGGTGGACCGGTGCTTGGGTGCTGTTCTTACTTGAACAAGCCTCCCACTTATGATTACCCCCTCTCGCAAGCATCCGCAACTACGAAAGAAGAATAAAGATAACTCTAACCATAGCATTAAACATATGGGTCCAAATCAGCCCCTTACGGAATAGCGCATAAACTAGGGTTTAAGCTTCTGTCACTCTAGCAACCCATCATCTAATTACTACTCCACAATGCATTCCCTTAGGCCCAAAGATGGTGAAGTGTCATGTAGTCGACGTTCACACGACACCACTAGGGGAATCAACAACATACATATCATCAAAATATCGAACGAATACCAAATTCACATGATTACTTATGACAAGACTTCTCCCATGTCCTCAAGAACAAAAGTAACTACTCACAACTCATAATCATCCAAGATCAGAGAGGTGTTGAATAGCATAATAGATCTGAACATATAATCTTCCACCAAATAAACCAACTAGCATCAACTACAAGATGTAATCAACACTACTAGCAACCCACAGGTACCAACCTCGAGACGGCGGCGCACCATCCCGAAAGTCTTCTCTATATTTTTTCTAGGGAAAATGCACTTATATACCAGAAAATGGGGGCCAGAGACTGGCCAGGGGCCCCACAAGGTACCAGGGTGCGCCTGGGGGTGGCGTGCCCTGGTGCCTCGTGGGCACCTGGGTGGCCCCCTCTGGTACTTCTTGCTTCTAGTATTTTTTATTTATTCCAAAATAAATCTCCGTAAAATTTCAGCTCATTTCGAGATGTGCAGAATAGGTATCTCTGACATAGCTTTTTCAGGTCCAGAATTCCAACTGCCGGCAATCTCCCTCCTTGTGTAAATCTTGCATATTAAGAGAGAAAATGCATTAGAATTGCTCCACAAAGTGTTATATTGATTAAAAACACTATAAATAACAGTATCAAAACATGATGCAAAATGGACGTATCAGCGGACAAGTGCGCACGTGCAGAAGAGGGGAGAAGACTTCCCGGGGATGATGCCGGCACTGAAGTCGATTCTGAGGACGACGATGCCGCCACCCCGAAGAAGAAAGGCCATTAGCACAACAAGAAGCGCAAAGGCAAAACAGTCATGGCCGTTGAAGGCTTCGGTAACTCCAACGCCGCCAAGAAAGCCAAAATAGAGGGCTCCGGCAAGGAAGCTGCTACATGCGCTGATAGCTAGGAAGCCGCGGCAGGCGAGAAGAACGGCAAGTCTGATGGGCCATACTGCAAGATTCACCATACCAAGGGCCATGATCTCCAGGAGTGCCAGCAAGTTGAGCAGCTTGCCGAGAAGCAGAAGGCTGAATATGAAAAGCGCGACAAGTAGAAGGGCGAGGATGGTGCTGGCGGATCTAGCAAGAAAGGAAGTGGTGGCCGAGGAGGCCGCCGCGGCAAGGCCAAGCAGCAGAAGGAGAAGCCTGCTAGAGGTCGAGAAAAGAAGGAAGAGGAAGATGGAAGTGATGAAGAGGAGGATGATGAATCCAGTGAGCAGGAATTCCAGAAGGCAATAGATGCCATGTGCATTGACGGAGGTGCATCTTTGCACTCTTCTCACCGCCAACTCAAACAGTGGGCGCGTGAAGTCAATGCAGCTGAACCGGCAGTGGAAGCTCAAAAACCACTCAAATGGTCTCACACGCCTATCATCTTCGATGTCGAGGACCACCCTGATCGCACAACAGTGGCCGGGTGCTTGCCGTTGTTGGTTTCACCAACAATTCGCAACCTCCAGGTCACGAAGATGTTAGTTGACGGTGGGGCCGGTCTGAACTTGATTTCTCCAGAAGTAATCAAGAGGCTACAAATTCCTGATGAGGAGCTCCAGCAAACTGGCATGTTTCAAGGAGTCAACCCTGGAAGAAGCCAGCCCAAAGGAAAGATAATGTTGCCGGTAACATTTGGCAGGGAATTGAACTACAGGACAGAGAAGATTGTCTTTGATGTTGTCTAGTTACCCTTGCCATACAATGAAATTCTTGGCCGCCCAGCCTTGGCGAAATTCATGGCGGTGTCTCATTATGCTTACAACACATTGAAGATGCCAGGGCCGATGGGTGTCATTTCCATCAATTCTGATAAGAAGGATGCAATCATATGCGTCGGCAAGCTTTACAGAGATGCGGCTGCAGCAGAGGCCGCCAAGGCGCCAGCTCCCACTGAAAATAAGAAAAAGAAGTCCGTCAACACCTCTAGCAAGGACTCCAGGAAGCGCACCTCTTCGGAGTGCTACACGCCCGTTGAGGATTTGCCAGAGTGCTCTACTGGCAAGAAGTCCAAAGTAGCTCCACCAGCAACCAAGAAGGTGCCAGCAAAGGAGGATGGCACTGGCGGTACCTTCACCGTCAGTGCCACCCTTGACAGCAAATAGGAAAGCGCGCTCGTTACTTTCCTGCAGGCGGATGTCGATGTGTTTGCATGGCAACCATCTGACATCCCCGGCGTTCCCAGGGAAGTAATTGAGCACCACCTTGCTGTCTGTCCTCGCGCTCGACCCGTCAAACAGAAGGTCAGGAAGCAAGCTTTGGAACGACAATAGTTCATAGCAGAAGAAATCAAGAAGCTAGAAGCAGCAGGGTTAGTTAGAGGTGTAGTACATCCAACATGGTTAGCAAATCCAGTTGTAGTACGTAAGGCTAATGGAAAATGGAGACTTTGTATTGATTACACTGATATCAACAAGGCATGTCCAAAGGATCCTTTTCCTTTGCCGCGTATCGATTAGATTGTAGACTCTACTGCCGGCTGCGATTTGCTCTCCTTTCTTGATGCATATTCTGGTTATCATCAAATATTCATGGCCAAGGAGGATGAGGAGAAAACCGCATTCATTACTCCAGCTGGCACATACTGCTTTGTGCGTATGCCTTTCGGATTAAAGAGTGCTGGTTCAACATTTGCCAGAGCAGTCCAGATTGGTTTTGAACCTCAGCTACACAGGAATGTGGAAGCCTATATGGATGATATAGTGGTCAAAATCAAGGACAAATCAACCCTCATTCAAGACTTAGAAGAGACATTTGCTAATTTGCGCAAGATCAATTTGAAGCTCAACCCTGAGAAGTGCGTGTTTGGTGTTCCATCCGGCAAACTTCTCGAGTTCTTTGTATCTCAGCGTGGAATAGAAGCTAATCCCGACAAGATCAAAGCAATTGAGCGGATTGAAGCACCGAAGCGCGTCAAGGACGTGCGACGTCTTGCCGACTGTGTTGCTACTCTAAGTAGGTTCATTTCAAAGTCTGTTGCGCGCGCCTTGCTATTTTTCAAGATTTTGAAAAAGGCAGGTCCAATGAAATGGACTCCGGAAGCAGAGGCTGCGCTGCAGGATTTGAAAAAGTACCTCTCTTCTCCGCCAACACTAGTTGCGCCTAAGCCACAATAGCCGTTACTGCTATACTTGGCGGCAACGAATCAAGTGGTCAGTGCTGCACTAGTTGCGCAGAGGGAAGTTGAAGATGAAGAAGAAGCAGCGACAACCTCGTCAAGCGACAAACCGGAATCTTCTCCGGCAGAGTCTGGTGCTAATAAGTCAAAAACAATGCAAGCAAATGAGGAAAATCAACAAGTAGTGCCCAAGAAGAAGTTGGTGCAGCGCCGAGTTTATTTTGTTAGTTCCCTTCTGCAGGGGGCTAGGTCAAGATACTCTGGTGTGCAGAAATTGCTTTTCGGCCTCCTTATGGCCTCGAGGAAGCTGCGCCACTACTTCCAAGCACATGAGATCACCGTCGTCACTCGCTTCCCATTGCAGCGTATTTTGAGAAATCCAGATGCAACCGGCAGGATAGTGGAGTGGGCGTTGGAGCTGTCAAGTTTTGCACTTAAGTTTGAGAGTACTTCAACTATTCAGAGCAGAGCCTTGGGGGAGTTCATTGCAGCATGGACACCAACGCAAGACGAAGAGATTCAAGAGTCAACTCTCCCTTGCAAAGAAACAACTAAAGAATGGATAATGTACTTTGATGGTGCCTTCTCGCTGCAAGGCGCCGGTGCCAGAGTGCTGCTTCTCGCACCCACCGGAGAGCACCTCAAGTATGTAATTCAGATTCACTTTCCTAGGGAGAAGGCGACAAACAACACTACAGAGTACGAAGGGCTCCTTGTCGGTCTCAGGATCGCGGTAGACCTAGGGATCAGAAAATTAATTATCCGTGGTGACATGCAGCTTGTAGTAAAGCAAGTCAATAAAGACTACCAGAGCCCGTTGATGGAAGCGTACGTGGAAGAAGTGAGGAAATTGGAGGAACACTTTGATGGGTTGCAAACAGAGCACATTCCTCGTGAGGAAAACAGCATTGCTGATCCTCTATCAAAGTGTGCCGCTCAAAAGCTACCTATGGAACCAGGGACATTTGTACTCCATTTAAATCAACTATCAGTCACACCATCAACGCAGGCAAACAAAAGAAGAAAGTTGAATACCAGCAAGTATTTTTTGGCAAAGCTCCCAGAAGCCGCCGGCAAGAATGTTGCCGCAGACAACACGATGGTTGCCAGTGAGCAACGATCTCTGGCGGAACGACAAGTTCTTGCTGTCGAGACAAGCGCTCCCGCATCCGAAGAGATGCCTTTAGTCCTTGTCATCGAGCCACAAGCTCCGGCATGGGCACAACAGATAGTTCATTTCCTCTAGATAGGAGAACTTCCCGATGACCAAGAAGAAGCCGAGAAAGTAGCCCGTCAGTCAAGTATGTATCAGTTTGTAGACAACATTCTGCACAGAAAAAGACCAAATGGTGTGAAATTGAAGTGTATTTGCCAGGAAGATGGACTAAAGTTGTTGGCAGAGATACATGGAGGCATATGTGGCTCTCACATAGGATCAAGAGCACTTGGAAGAAAAGCTTTTCGGCAAGGCTTCTATTGGTCCCCTGCCCTCCAGGATGCAACTGAGCTAGTAACCAAGTGTGAAGCATGCCAGTTTCATTCAAAGAACATACATCAGCCAGCTCAAGCTCTTCAAACAATCCCTCTCTCCTGGCCCTTTTTGGTCTGGGGGCTTGACATTTTGGGCCCCTTTCCCCGTGCTACCGGGGGCTTTGAGTTCTTGTACGTTACAATCAACAAGTTCGCAAAGTGGCCTGAAGTGGAGCCAGTGAGGAAGGTGACAGCACAGTCAGCCATCAAGTTTTTCAAAGGACTAGTTTGCCGGTTTGGAGTTCCTAACAGAATCATCACCGACAACAGCACTCAGTTCACGAGCCACACCTTCATGCAGTATATCCAAGATCTTGGAAGCAGAATCTGTTTTGCATCTGTTGCTCACCCAAGGAGCAACGGTCAAGCAGAAACAGCAAATGCTGAAGTGCTGTGTGGCGTCAAGATGAGAACCTTTGACAGGCTACACACGTGTGGAAGGCGTTGGATTGATGAGTTGCCAGTGGTTCTTTGGTCACTCAGGATGACACCAAATCGAGCCACCGATCAGACACCCTTCTCCCTAGTCTATGGTGCAGAGGCGGTGCTCCCCACGGAACTCACATACAGGTCACCTCGAGTACTCGCCTATGATGAGGCTGAGCAAGAGCAGTTGCGGCAAGATGATGCAACCCTCCTTGAGGAAGATCGTCTTCGGGCAGCTGTGCGAGCTGCACACTACCAACAAGCTTTGCACTGCTATCATAGCCGCAAAGTTCATGCTCGCAGCCTTGAGGAAGGTGACCTTGTTCTTTGGCGCATTCAGTCCGCCAAAGGATCAAACAAGTTGACACCAAAGTGGGAAGGCCCTTATCGGGTAGCACGAGTCACCAGACCTGGCGCAGTCCGTCTGGAGACCGAAGATGGCATCCTAGTGCAAAACTCGTGGAACATCGAGCATCTTCGCAAGTTCTACCCATGAGGCGCAGTTGCCGGGACTCGTCCCCGGCAACCCCTTTTGTACAAGCTTTGTCGGCAAGACTTGTAACCCTTTGTACAAAGCCAGGTGCAGATCCTGTGCATATGTGAATAAAGCTAAGTGTTTCACAACTCTTTGTCAAAGTACATATTTATTTGTGTATGAATGCATGTGATGTTGTGTTACATTTCGACTTGTACGAAATGATTAATAAACCATCAAGGTTTCCAATACAATCTTTTTTCTTCTTTCTTTTTCTCAAAGGAAAGAAGGTTCCCTCGCATACAAGTTTTCCGGGGGGGAGTGATGGTGTGGAACACCCGATGACGTTCAAGTTATCATTTTGTACAATAAAACATACAAGGAAAAGCTAAGTTGAAAAACTTTGAAACAAGTTCCTTGTTACATTTGCAATTTCCCTTGAACGATTCGGTCTTTGTATGAAAAACCTGTTGGAAATATGCCCTAGAGGCAATAATAAATTGGTTATTATCATATTTCCTTGTTCATGATAAAGGTTTATTATTCATGCTAGAATTGTATTGATCGGAAACTTAAATACATGTGTGAATACATAAACAAATATCCCTAGTGAGCCTCTATTAGACTAGCTCGTTGATCAAAGATGGTTAAGGTTTCCTAACCATAGACATGAGTTGTCATTTGATAATGGGATCACATCATTTGGAGAATGATGTGATGGACAAGACCCGACCGTAAGCTTAGCATTTAATCGTATCACTTGAGTTTATTGCTATAGCTTTCTTCATGTCAACTGTCTATTCCTAAGATCATGAGATCATGCAACTCTCGGATACCAGAGGAATACTTTGTGTGCTATCAAATGTCACTTCGTAACTGGGTGATCATAAAGATGCTCTACAGGTATTTCCGAAGGTGTCTATTGGGTTGGCATGGATCGAGACTGGGATTTGTCACTCTGTGTGACGGAGAGATATCTCTGGGCCCTCTCGGTAATACAACATCATAAAGAGCTTGAAAGTAATGTGGCTAATGAGTTAGTCACGGGATCTTGTATTACGGAACAAGTAAAGAGACTTGCCGGTAACGAGATTGAACTAGGTATGGAGATATCGACGATCGAATCTCGAGTAAGTAACATATCACTGGACAAAGGGAATTGCATACGGGATTAACCGAATCCTCGACATCATGGTTCAACCGATAAAAGATCTTCGTGGAATATGTAGGAACCAATATGAGCATCCAGGTTCCGCTATTGGTTATTGACCGGAGAGGCGTCTCAGTCATGTCTACATCATTCCCGAACCCGTAGGGTCCGCACGCTTAACGTTCGTTGACGATATAGTGTTATATGAGTTATGCGAATTGGTAACCGAATATTGTTTGGAGTCCCGGATGAGATCCCGGACGTCACGAGGAGTCTCGGAATGGTCGAGAGGTAAAGATTTATATATGGGAAGTCATATTTTGGGTTCCGGAAAAAGGTGCAGTTTTTTCGGTATTGTACCGGGAAGCTTCCAGAAGGTTCCGGAGAATTCCGGAGGGGTCCGGAAGTCCACAAGTGGGACCACCGTGTCCCAAGGGCTGGCATGGGCTGAGGGGAGGCGCCCTGGCCTTATTGGGCTAGGCGCACCAAGTCCCCAAAAGCCCATGTGGCTAGGGAAGGGAAAAAAAAGGGGAGTCCTAGTAGGAATAGGATTGGACTTGGAGTCCAAGTCCTCTCCCCCTTGGCTGCGCCCTAGGGCTTGGAGGGGCTGTTCCCCATGCCCCTCCACCTATATATATAGAGGAGGGGGCGCCCCAAGAGGACAGACCAAGCCCTTGTCGCCCCTCTCTCTCCCGTTACTCTGTAGCTCCTCCGTCCTCGTTCTAGTAGCGCTTGGCGAAGCCCTGCTGAACTAGCTCCACCACCACCATCACCACCACGTCGTCGTGCTGGATGTGATCCCATCTACTTCTTTGCCTTCTCTTGCTGGATCAAGGAGGAGGAGACGTCATCGAGCCGCACGTGTGCTAAACTCGGAGGTGTCGTCCGTTCGGCACTAGATCGGTTGGATCGTGATCGGATCGCGAAGAGTACGACTACATCAACCGCGTTATATACGCTTCCGCTTTCGGTCTATGAGGGTATGTAGACACACTCTCCTCTCTCGTTGCTATGCTTCTCCTAGATAGATCTTGGGTGTTCATAGGAATTTTTTTGATTTTCATGCTTCGTTCCCCAACAGTGGTATCAGAGCCAGGTCTATGCGTAGATGTATATGCATGAGTAGAACACAAAAGTTGTGGGCGTTGATGCTCAAATTGCTTAACGTTCGGTGACGCTAGAGTAATATTGGGATATTTTGATGTTGGTAACCGAATGTTGTTCGGAGTCCCGGATGAGATCGTAGACATTACGAGGAGCTCCGGAATGGTCCGGAGGTAAAGATTTATATATGAAAAGTTGTTTTCAGTGTTTCGGAAAAGTTCAGTTTTTTCGGTATTGTACCGGGAAGCTTCCAAAAGGTTCCAGAAACTTCCAGAGGGGTCCGAAAGTCCACAAGTGGTTCCACCACATCCCATAGGCCAGCATGGGCTGAAAGGGGGGCGCCCTGGCCTACATGGGCCAGGCGCACCATCCCCTAAGAGTCCCATGTGGCTAAGACATGTGGAAGGGGACTAGGAATACAACTCCTACTAGGAGTAGGACTCCTTCCCCTTGGCACCAACTCCTATTAGGAGTAGCGCTAGAATCCTAGCCCCTCCACCTATATAAATAGAGGGGAGGGGCACACCAGAGGAGGAGAAATCCACAGATCAACACACCAGCCCCTGGGCGCCCCTCTCTCTCCCGTTACACCACCGCCTCGTCCCGACGACACTTAGCGAAGCGCTGTCGGTGCTCCACCACCACCATCACCACCACGCCGTCATCTTGGTGGTGATCCCATCTACTTCTCCTCCCCCACTTGCTAGATCAAGAAGGAGGAGACGTCATCGAGCCGTACGTGTGCTGAACGCGGAGGTGCCGTCCGTTCGGTACTTCATCGGATTGGATCGCGATTGGATCATGACGAGTACGAATACATCAACTGCATAATATACGCTTCTGCTTAACGGTCTACGAGGGTACGTAGACACACTCTCCCCTCGCGTTGCTATACATATCCTAGATTAGATCTCGGGTGTTTATAGGAAAAATTTTGATTTTCATGCAACGTTCCCCATCAATGGCACCATGAGCTAGGTCTATGCGTAGATGTGTATGCACGAGTAGAACACAAAAGTTGTGGGCATTGATGCTCAAATTGCTTACCTCTCTTGTCTTATTTGGATTCGGTGGTATTGTGGGATGAAGCGGCATGGACCAACCTTACATGTCCTCGCACATGAGACCGGTTCCACCGACTGACATGCAACTTGTTTTGCATAAGGTGGCTAGCGGGTGTCTGTCTCTCCTACTTTAGTTGAATCTGATTTGACAAAGGCGGTCCTTGTAGAAGGTTAAAAGGCAACTTGATTATCACCGTTGTGGTTTTGCGTAGGTAAGAACGGTTCTTGCTAGTTGCCCATAGCAGCCACGTAAAATTTGCAACAACAAAGTAGAGGACGTCTAACTTGTTTTTGCAGGGCATGTTGTGATGTGGTATGGCCAAAATGTGATGTGATATATGTTGATGTATGAGATGATCATGTTTTGTAATAGGTTCACAACTTGCATGTCGATGAGTACCGCAACCGGCGGGAGCCGGGTTGTCTTTAATTTATTAATCGCCATATAATTGCTTTACTTCATCGCTATGCGTCAGCAATAGTTGTAGAAGCAATAGTTGGCGGAGACAACCACGTGACGACACGATGATGGAGATCATGATGATGGAGCTCATGGTGTCATGCCGGTGACGATGGAGATCATGCCGGTGCTTTGGAGATGGAGATCAAAGGCACGAGATGATAATGGACATATCATGTCACATATTGATTGCATGTGATGTTTATCCTTTTATGCATCTTATTTTGCTTAGGACGACGGTAGCATTATAAGATGATCCCTTCACTTAATTTCAAGAAATTGTGTTCTCCCTAAGTATGCATCATTGCGAAAGTTCGTTGTTTCGAAGCACCTCGTGATGATCAGGTGTGATAGACTCTTCGTTCACATACAATGGGTGTAAGCCAGTTTTACACATGCAGAATATTTGGGTTAAACTTGACGAGCCTAGCATGTACAGACATGGCCTCAGAACACAGGAGACCGAAAGGTCGAACATGAGTCATATAGTAGATATGATCAACATGGAGATGTTCACCATTGATGACTACCCCATCTCACATGATGATCGGACATGGGTTAGTTGATTTGGATCATGTATCACTTAGACAACTTGAGGGATGTTGATTTAAGTGAGAGTTCATTAGTAATTTGATTAACTGAACTTATTATCATGAACATAGTCTTAATTGTCTTTGCAAAATTATGTTGTAGATCAATAGCTCGCGCTGTAGCTCCCTGTTTTTAATACGTTCCTAGAGAAAGACTAAGTTGAAAGATAATGTAAGCAATTATGCGGACTAGGTCCGTAGTCTGAGGATTGTCCTCACTGCTGCACAGAAGGCTTATGTCCTTGATGCACAGCTCGGTGTGCCAACCCCTCTAGTGTCGTCTATGGATGTTGTGAACGTCTGCCAGGCATGTTCTGATGACTACTCGATAGTTCAGTGTGCCATGCTTTACGGCTTAGAAATCAGGGCCCAAAGACGTTTTGAACGCCACGGAGCATATGAGATGTTCCAAGAGCTAAAATTGGTATTTCAGGCTCATGCCCGTGTTGAGAGGTATGAGACCTCTGACAAGTTCTTTGCCTGCAAGATGGAGGAGAATAGCTCTGTTAGTGAGCATGTGCTCAGAGTGTCTGGGTGCTACAATCGCTTGAATCAAGTGGGAGTTAATCTTCCAGATAAGACAGCGATTGACAGATTTTTCCAGTCACTGCCACCAAGCCATGAAGGTTTTGTCATGAACTCTAATATGCAAGGGATGGAGTATACAATCCCCAAGATATTCACGGTGCTTAAGGCCATGAAGGTAGAAATCAAGAAGGAGCATCAAGTGTTGATGGTTAACAAGACCACTAGTTTCAAGAAGGGCAAGGGAAAGAAGGGAAACTTCAAGAATGGCAAGCCAGTTGCCGCTCCAATGGAGAAACCCAAGACTGGACCCAAACCCGAGACTGAGTTCTACTTTTATAAGGGGAACGGTCACTTGAAGTGAACTGCCCCAAGTACTTGGCAGATAAGAAGGATGGCAACGTCAACGTAGGTATATTTGATATACATGTTATTGATGTGTACCTCACTAGTGCTCGTAGTAGCGTCTGGGTATTTGATACCGATTCAGTTGCTAATATTAGTAACTCGAAGCAGGAGCTGCGGAGTTACGGAGACTAGCTGAGGACGAGGTGACGATGAGTGTTGGAAGTGTCTCCAAGGTTGATATGATCACCATCGGCACGCTCGTAATACCTTCGAGATTAGTATTAAACCTAAATAATGGTTATTTGGTGCTTGCGTTGAGCATAAAACATTATATCTGGATATTGTTTATTACAAGACGGTTACTCATTTAAGTCAGAGAATAATGGTTATTCTATTTATATGAGTGATATCTTTCGTGATCATGCACCCAATGTGAATGGTTTACTGAATCTCGATCGTAGTGATACACATGTTCATAATATTAATGCCAAAAAGATGCAAAGTTAGTGATGATAGTACCACATGATTGTGGCATTGCTGCTTAGGTCATATTGGTGTAAAGCGCATGAAGAAACTCCATGCCGATGGACTTTTGGAATCTCTTGATTATGAATCATTTCAGACATGTGAACCATGCCTTATGGCAAGATGACTAAAACCCCGTTTTCCAGATCGATGGACCGGGTAAGTGACTTATTGGAAATAATACATACCGATGTATGCGGTCTGATGAGTGTTGAAGCACGCGGTGGATATCATTATTTTCTTACCTTCATAGATGATTTGAGTAGATACAGGTATATTTACTTAAGGAAACACAAGTCTGAAACATTTGAAAAGTCAAGGAGTTTCAGAGTGAAGTGGATAATCATCGTAATAAGAAAATTAAATTCCTACGATCTGATCATGGAGATGAATATTTGAGTTACGAGTTTGGTATGCATTTAAGACAATGTACACTAGTAGAAAACAGGGCATCAGTCCCGGTTCCAGAGGGCCTTTAGTCCCGGTTCTGCAACCGGGACTGAACAATCGGGACTAAAGGCCCCCACTTTTAGTCCCGGTTGGGTTACGAACCGGGACTAAAGGAGCTCCACGTGGCCACTGTGGGCGCCCAGGCAGGAGGACCTCTAGTCCCGGTTGATAGCACCAACCGGGACTAGAAGGCAGCCACGCGTCAGCACCTGACAGGCGCTGGGGTTTTTTTTTTTGAAAGGAGGGGTTTGGGGGTTTTGGAGGCTTCAGGGGTTTCATATTGTGTTTCCCCTTTTCTTTTTGTGTTTACCATTCAATTATTTTACATTTAGGGTTTTCATTTTTATTTTATGCTTTTCATTCAACTCGACGCTAGCTACAACATATAGCAATGAAGGAACCATTACACAACATCGTCATGATCAATATATAGAGAGAAGTGACCTCTCTTTCTTCGTGCTTGGTCGAACAACAAGTTTTCATATATCTATTCGACGCTACTACATATAGTACACGTTAATGCATATATACAATATAACATCTCTTACGATCCCTAATATCTAATTACCAAAATCGCATTGCAAATCCCGATGGTATTCTCCGTTTGTAGGTATGACATGCTCAACAAAGAATCCCGCCAATTCCTCTTGAATTGCTCGTATGCAATCAGTTGGTAGGAGTTCGTCCCGCTTCCACCAGATCTAATTTAAAGAAGGGGGTCAATATATATATATATATATATATATATATATATATATATATATATATATATATATATATATGAATGAAACTCAACACAATTGATGTTAATAAAATAAAAATGTGAATATTGTTTACGTACTTCAAATTGTTCTGAAGATCTGCCCCGCTCAGAGGTCTTGTGGTGAATGAACTCGCAAACGTAGTATCCACATAAATTATTTCCGGGTGCCTGCCACAAGCACTTTACGAGAATAGAGTTCAATCAAAATGATAATCAAGCATGATAATGGTATTGAAACTAGAATCAATGAGAGATGCGCGGAACTAGCTAGTAGTACTTACTTTGGGGTGTGAAAATCGCAGCTCCTTTTTCCATTCACCGCTAACCTGGTTGGTGAACTTTTTCCAAACCCTACCCGGCAAAGAAAATGATTACTTGATATCAGGAAATGAACGAAAGTTGCCGATATGGTGCGATAATGATTGAACTTACTTCTGGAGCATTTGATTCATGTCCGTCCACTCCTTAGGATCTTTACGTCTCGACTCCAAGACAATTACTAGTCCCGCGTCAAGCTGAATGGCTAGCAGAATATAGTGGAACCTGCGCACGCATAACTCATCAATTACACTTAACCTCGAGTAAGCAAAACAGAATGTGCACAAGACAGTAACACTCACTGGAAGTTGTAAGGAAATAGTATTTCCCTTTTGTTTTGTTGTGCAAGTAACGCCCTTAGCAAGTTTTTCTCTGTATCATCGGGGTTTTTTTGTACCATATATTCATTTACGGTATTTGGGTTAATGAACCCAATGTCATAGATTTTTCCTCTGCATTCGAAGATCTTCAATCTGCATAATATAGTGTGAGGATAATTATACATGAAATGAACGAGCTGAGCTAGAGACTTAATTACAGAAAAAATACTTACAGACAATAGCAACTGACGATAGTTTTGTCGAGGGCGTCTTGATTGTATAACTAAAATAATTCTTCAAATTCAATGTACAACGCCTCAACTCCATTGAAGTAGTGCTCATCTTTAATTCCCACATAGATACTGTCGGTCCCTTCCTTGCAGGCTTTCAAGTACCAGTCATGCAATCTTCGCATCATCGTTGATAGTTGCGGGAGCTGCTCAGGTCTGGCGAGAGGCTTCCCGTGCAGGTATAAAGGCTACCCCAGCCATTTCGAACTGTACCTCATCACCTAAGTAATCACCAAGAGTGTAACCAGGATGAGCGGCCGCTACCCCCGGATCATTAGCGATATCGGGAAACACCTTGAGCGGGGGGCACGATTGTTTTCCCTGTTCGCCGAGCTGGGGAATTGTTTTCCCACTTCTTGCAGCACTGCTACTTCTGCTACTTCCCGACCTTTTCACTTCATAAAATGTCTTTACAATACAGCGGTCATAGTGTGATAGCGGCGGAGGCGGTGGTGGTCGCTTAAGGGTATCCAGACAGCGCTTCGCTTTTACCGAATCAATTTTCTCCTTTGGATCTGGATGTTTCGGTGCAAGCTGGCATTTCACATCGGCAGCCACGAACTCGTTGTTTTCCTCCTCAGTCATGTCGTATGGTAACTTGGCAGGAGCCTTCTTGACGCTTGGACCTGCTCTAGATTTCTTCGTTGTTGTACTGCTAGCCGCCGGAGCGGCAGCGGGTCTCTTCCGCCGTTGCTGAGGAGGCGGAGTCAGCTGAGGCGGTGGAGGAGGTGGAGTCCGCTGAGGCGGCGGAGACAGCTGAGGCGGCGGAGGATTCTGCTGAGGGGCCTCCTCCGGCGGAGTCCGCTGACGCGGTAGAGACAGCTGAGGCGGCAGAGTGTTGTGACGCGGCGGAGACGACAGAGGCAGCGGAGATAGAGCTGGACTGTGAGGAGTCTGCTGAGGGGCCTCCTCCGGCTGAGTCTGCTGACGCGGCGTCCATTGTGGAAGCACGATGTATTCCTTTCTCCATAGAATGGTAGTCCTTACGGCATCTACCAGATGAGTCTCCCCTTCACCTGTAGGGTACTCAAGCTCCAGCCCCTCGAATCTGTTGGTAACTTCATCCACCCCGACAATAGCAAAGCCATCTGGAATCGGATTGCAATGGAAAGTTCCATCAGGTCTAGGAAGTAAGACATAGCCGACCGCCACCTTCAAAGTTAGGTTGATGCATTTCGCCATTAGCTCACAATGTTCCCTCTCCGTGATATCATCCACGGGGTAGCGAGGAGCCGTGATATCGGGCCAAACGAGCTCCGTGGAAGCCACGCTGCTTTTCCGCTGAGATGGTGGGGTAGCTTCGTGGGCAGTATCGAATGAAGGATCTTCGCGCTGCTGAGATGGTGGGCCGGTAGCTCGCTGACTGGTAAGTGCCTCTAGTTTCTTCTCCTGCAACGCTAATCTTTGTTCTACATTCTGCATCCAATCTGCTTCCTCTTTCTTCATTCTCCCTCGGCTTCTATAACCAGTGCTATCGGGAACCCATGCACCCACGGAACGGAGCCTGATATGCCTCGTGTTCATCCAGGGTGTTCAGGATTCCCGAGGGCGCATGACAGCACGTCCTTCTCTCTGTCGGGATGGAACCTCCCTTCCTGCACGTCCTTGATTGCTTCCTGAATCTTTATGACGGGTGTTTGAAGTTGTTCTTTCGTGTAAACACACTTCCTTGTTTCTGGGTCCAAAGTTCCCCCATGCCCGAAGAACCAAGTCCTTGCCCGTTCGGGCCAGTTCAATGTCGCTGGTTGGATCCCTTTAGCAAGCAGGTCGTTCTCAGCTTTGTCCCACGTAGGCCGGGCAACCTTGTAGCCACCTGACCCCGTACCATGGTGATACATCTTCTTTGCAGCATTTAGCTTATTTGTCTGTGACCTATTCTTAGCTTTCTCCGATTTCTTGTACGCCACAAATGCGGGCCAGTGATCTTTTATCTTCGCATATTGACCGGTGAATTCTGGAGTCTCGACTTTCTCGACAAACTGTTCGTTCAATCTTTTCTTCCAGTTCTTGAATTGTTCTGCCATCTTCTTAAGAGCCCATTTTTTGACTTTTCGCTGTATAACTGGTTTATTTGGATCCTCCTCTGGCGGTAGGCTGAAATTTATCATGAGCGAGTTCCAAAGTTGATCTTTGCATCTATCGTCGACATAAGAAACTCCATCGTCCTTCTTCTTATTCCATTCTTGGATGCTGATCGGGACGCTGTCCCTACCAACAACTCCGCACTGATGTATAAATCGGTCCTGGGTCCGCTTGGGAACAGTCGGTTTGCCATCTGGATCGACTTCTTCGATCGTGAACCTTTCATTCTCGCCCAACCTTTTCTTCGGGCCTCGTCTCCTTATAGAAGTTTGGCTCGATCCGGAGGGCTAAAAGAAGAAAGAAGCGTTAATGTATGTACATACAAAACAATTAATGCATCTAGTCAGCAGAGGCTTAATTAATATATATACCTCGCCGGACTTTGCAACAGTTAAGGCTCCAGCACTGGCGGAGCCGTCATCTTCTCTTCCCTCACCATCGGAGTCGTTGAGAAACTGTGAGGTGATGATATCATCATCTCCGTCGCGGATTATTTCCTCCAACGCCTCCTCTTGTTCTAAGTCTCTATCGTGTTCCATAGTTTCTGCAAATATTACAACATGGCAATATACAACCATGAGAGATGCATTAGTGGCAAACATAGACCTAATCACAACAAGGAATCATATGCATATGAGCAATGGATTGCTAAACTTTTATGCTTCATTTATATGAAGATCAATTATCCAATATAACTATGTTCGCGATATGAGGCATTGGACATTATCTAGAATCATATCTGATGAGTCGTCCTATCTTTCGGGAGAGGATACTTTGCGGACCGCCTCTCTCATGCCTGTCCGACGTGCAAATCAGGTTTTCATATGCCTCAAAATCAAAGGTATCGCGGTTATGTTTTAACGAGCCCCCCCCCCCCTCATGTCGAAGTTACGATGATATTTGTACAAGATGAATACAAGATTTATACACAAGATGAATACAAAATGAATACAAGATTTATACACAAGATGAATACACAACTCAACAAATGAACCAACCATCCTCCTATGAACAAAACTCAACATACAACAAATGGACACCTTTTGTCGAACAGCAGACGGACGATCAGGGACCAACTCCACGGAGATGCAACACCACAACCTGTAATTCCACGGAGATGTAACACATGGCAAAACATGCTTAATTACTGAACTAATTCAAATGACCAAAGATGCACAGATTTTTTGCAAACCTCCAGGCAAAATGCAAAGTATTTATACTGCCAGTTTCAGACTTAGAGAAAAATAGCATGGCATATATGGCAGAAATGAATAGATAGCAACTTTACAAGCTTGTAGCACTCACTACAGGTCCTAACATGGCATGAACTAAAATCTACTAGCAAGATGACATCAAAATGCTCCTACTTCATGTTCAAAGATTGTCCAAAAGATGCTTGCATTAAAACATACAAAAAAGACAAAATGAACTCTAATACAAAAAATGTGTTCTTCAATTTGTTTATATGCTCACTAATTGCAATCTATATATATCCATACACATTGCACACACATTGCAATCTATATATATGCATACATATCCATTCATCCACTAATTGCAATATGCATCTATCCATACACATTGAGAAAAAACCAAGTCCAACATATCCATACAATTTATTCATCCATACAAATTAAACAAATTAACTACAACATATCCATACAATCTATCCATACATTCATCAACACACCTCTATTACTACCTCATATCCATACTAAATAAATTTAACATCACAAAATTTCAAACAAAGTGATGAACTAGGGTTCACCTACTGCCAAATAATGCATCAAAACTAAAACGATCTGACAAAAAACATTTGGAGGGATCGATCAATACATCCATCCATGATTCCATCCATCCATTTGGGGAAGAGGGGGGGAGGGGGAAAGGGTGCTCACCGTGGGGCGGCGACAACGAGGAGGGCTCGATCGGGGGCGGCGACGAGGAGCGGGCTCGGGGGCGGTGATGCTCGGGGAGGACGGCGAGGAGGTCCGGCGACGGTCAGCGGGCTCGGGGACGGCTCGGGGCAGGGCGTCGCGGCAGCCTGGCGGCGGCGTGCGGTGGTTCGGCGTCGGGGCAGAGGAGCGAGAGAGAAAGAAGATTGGGGAGGAAGAAGGCAGCGCGCGGTTTATATAGCCCGAGATTTAGTCCCAGTTGGTGGCTCCAACCGGGACTAAAGGCCTACCTTTAGTCCCGGTCCGAGCCACCAACCGGGACTAAAGGTGAATTTCACCAGCCCAAAGGGCGCGAAACCCAACCCTTTAGTCCCGGTTGGTGGCTCGGACCGGGACTAAAGGGGGGCCTTTAGTCCCAGTTGGAGACACCAACCGGGACTAAACGGTTGGTCCTCGCACAGCCGAGGGGCGGTGGGAGTTTAGTCCCACCTCGCCAAGTGAGAGGCGCTCGCAGCGGTTTATAAGCCTGCCTGCGGCTACCGTTGCAAGCTCCTCTCAAAGCGCAGACAGCTCATTGTCTGACCTGGCCCTTCTCTGCCCTGTGGGTCCTACTGACAGCAGAAATTCGTGCCCCGCGGGCCTGTATCCTGGCCCATATATAGTTGGGTTTCTAGTCGTATGCAGGCCGTGGTGTGTGAATTCTCCTGCTAGTAGGCGGGCATTTTTTTTGTGCATATGTTATGTCAATTTTTTGACCTTCTTCAAATCACATCCTAATTTTTATACATACTCACTTATGTGTAATACACATGATTATCAAATAATTTCAACAAAATATATGAAATTCTAAAAATTGCAAAACTTTCATATTCTTTCTGTGTTAATGAAAGAGATCATGCCTATTTTTGGTTTTAATTATAAAGTTTTCTTTTAAACAGATGCATACATGCCTAGTTTTCATTTAATTCTTTTTGCTATTAAATTTTTTAACAAAAAATACTTTACGAAAATTTTAGTTGCATAAATTTTATATAATTTTAAGTTAATATTATTTTGATCATAACTAGAGTTTTATAAAAGCTTTTTAGTTGATTCTTTTTGCTATTGAAGAATATTATAGTTTTGCTTTAGTTGATCATAACTAGAATTTTATATAACTTTATTTCGTGATATAGATTTTCATCAGATAGTGACAAAATAGCTAGTTCTATCAAGTTATTTTCATATGTACCATTGCCGCAACATATTCACCATAAATTCTGATACTTTTTGTTAACCTAATTTATTTTGATGCATAGACACAATGTTCCCTATGTGAAGGAGATAGACCCTTACTATGAATCTTCTAGAAGATTCATAGTATTTTATGTTAACCTAATAATGTTATATTTTCTTTATGTCATACAACGTTTCTCTCTTATCATCTCCGATCAGAGAAACCACATAGTACCTCCAACTTTATGTCATACAACGTTTCTCTTTTATCATCTCCGATGCTTCTGCTGTATTCATCTATGTCAAGACATTTAAGCCATGTCTATATTAACCTTGTTATTATATATGGAGCCACCAACCGGGACTAACTGCGTATGATCAACCTTGCAAAACATGTGACTGAAAGGATAGGAATAATTGAAATTTCATAACTTAATAAATAATTATTCTAAAATCATGTTTCAAATGCCAAAATGCCCTAGCTAGCTCTTACAAAGATTCCCTCCGGTTTGTCCGAAGTGGCACTTTCCAGCTATAAGTCCGGAAACTCACACTAGAGAGAAAGTGATGGCGGTGAAGCCGGTCACATCCCAGAGTGGGATCTTGGGGTATAAAACTATTTCTTCGCGTGTGTCCCTTGCTTATTGCGCCGTAACCATGGATAATATTCATCATTTAACAGGATGCTTGGATCAGTCTTCACTCTGAAGGGAGAAATTTCATGAAACTTTTCATAATCTTCTGACATGTCTGTCTTGTCCTCCACTCCCACGATGTTTCTTTTCCCTGAAAGAACTATGTGGCGCTTTGTCTCATCGTATGATGTATTCGCTTCCTTATCTTTTCTTTTCCTCGGTTTGGTAGACATGTCCTTCACATAGAAAACCTGCGCCACATCATTGGCTAGGACTAATGGTTCGTCTGTGTACCCAAGATTGTTGAGATCCACTGTTTTCATTCCGTACTGCGGGTCTACCTGTACCCCGCCTCCTGACAGATTGGCCCATTTGCACCGAAACAAAGGGACCTTAAAATCACGTCCATAGTCAAGTTCCCATATGTCCTCTATGTAACCATAATATGTGTCCTTTGCCCTATTGGTGTTTGCTGCATCAAAGCGGACACCACTGTTTTGGTTGGTGCTCTTTTTATCTTGGGCGATCGTGTAAAATGTATTCCCATTTATCTCGTACCCTTGGAAAGTCAATACAGTCAAAGATGGTGTCCTGGCCAACAAGTACAGCTCATCTCCAACAGTGGTGTTACCCATGAGATGTGTTTGCAACCAACCGCCGAAAGTCCCCATGTGTTCACGTGTAATCTAGTCGTCAGACTGCTCCGGGTGTTTGGAGCGTAGAATATTCTTGTGTTCATTGATATACGGGGCCACCAAGGTAGAATTCTGTAGAACTGTGTAGTGTGCTTGCGCCCAAGAATGCCCGTCCCTACATATTATTGAGTTCGGTCCTAGCGTGCCTTTTCCACCCAGTCTCCCCTCATGCCGCGATTCAGGAACACCAATCGGCTTAAGGTCAGGAATAAAGTCAACACAAAACTCAATGACCTCCTCTGTTTGATGGCCCATGGAGATGCTTCCTTCTGGCCTAGCACGGTTACGAACATATTTCTTTAAGACTCCCATAAACCTCTCAAAGGGGAACATATTGGGTAGAAATACAAGACCCAGAATTGCAATCTCGTCGACAAGGTGAACTAGGACGTGCGTCATAATATTGAAGAAGGATGGTGGGAACACCAACTCAAAACTGACAAGACATTGGACCAAATCATTCTGTAACCTTGGTAGGATTTCTGGATCGATTACCTTCTGAGAAATTGCATTGAGGAATGCACATAGCTTCACAATGGCTAATCGAACATTTTCTGGTAGAAGCCCCCTCAATGCAACCGGAAGCACTTGCGTCATAATCACGTGGCAGTCATGAGACTTTAGGGTCTGGAATTTTTTCTCTGCCATATTTATTATTCCCTTTATATTCGACGAGAAGCCAGACGGGACCTTTATACTGAGCAGGCATTCAAAAAAGATTTCCTTCTCTGCTTTGGTAAGAGCGTAGCTGGCAGGACCTTCATACTGCTTTGGATCCATGCCGGTGTATCTTTGGTCTTCCCATACACGCCCAAGAAGCCTAGCAGGTTCACGCAAAGATTCTTCGTCATGTCCATCACGTCGATTGCAGAGCGGACCTCTAGGTCTTTCCAATAGGGTAGGTCCCAAAATATAGAATTCTTCTTCCACATGGGTGCATGTCCGTCAGCGTCATTCGGAACAGATTGTCCGCCAGGACCCTTTCCAAAGATTACTTGTAAATCCTTGACCATATCAAGTATATCATAACCAGTACGGAGGACAGGCTTCTTCCGGTGATCTTCCTCACCTTTGAAATGCTTGCCTTTCTTTCTTAAGGCATGCTTGGTCGGAAGAAATCGACGATGTCCCAGGTACACATTCTTCTTACATTTATCCAAATATATACTTTCGGTCTCATCTAAACAGTGCGTGCATGCGTGGTATCCCTTGTTTGTTTGTCCTGAAAGGTTACTAAGAGCAGGCAAATCATTGATGGTTACAAACAGCAACGATCGTAGGTCAAATTCCTGTTGTTTGTGCTCATCCCACACACGTACACCTTTTATGTCCCACAGCTGTAAAAGTTCTTCAACTAATGGCCTTAGGTATACATCAATGTCGTTGCCGGGTTGCTTAGGGCCTTGGATGAGCACTGGCATCATAATGAACTTCCGCTTCATGCACAACCAAGGAGGAAGGTTATAGATACATAGAGTCACAGGCCAGGTGCTATGATTGCTGCTCTGCTAACCAAAAGGATTAATGCCATTTGCACTTATACCAAACCATAAGTTCCTTGCGTCACCTGCAAAGTCCGGCCACTTTCTCTCGATTTTTCTCCACTGCGACCCATCAGCGGTTACTCTCAACTTCCCGTCTTTCTTACGGTCTTCTTTGTGCCATCGCAAAAACTTGGCATGCTCTTTGTTTCTGAACAGACGTTTCAACCGTGGTATTATAGGAGCATACCACATCACCTTGGCAGGAACCCTCTTCCTGGGGCGCTCGCCCTCAACATCACCAGGGTCATCTCGTCTGATCTTATACCGCAATGCACCGCATACCGGGCATACATTCAAATTCTCGTACTCCTCACCGCGGTAGAGGATGCAATCATTAGGGCATGCATGTATCTTCTGCACCTCTAATCCTAGAGGGCAGAGAACCTTCTTTGCTTCGTACGTACTGTTGGGCAATTCGTTATCCCTTGGAAGCTTCTTCTTCATTATTTTCAGTAGCTTCCCAAATCCCTTGTCAGATACACCATTCTCTGCCTTCCATTGCAGCAATTCCAGTGTGGTACCGAGCTTTGTGTTACCATCTTCGCAATTTGGGTACAACCCTTTTTTGTGATCCTCTAACATGCGATCGAACTTCAACTTCTCCCTTTCACTTTCGCATCCTCTCTGTGCATCAACAATGACCCGGCGAAGATCATCATCGGGCACATCTGGTGCCTCTTGATCTTCAGCTTCCCCCATTGCAGTATCACCGTATTCAGGGAACATAGGATAGCTGTCATCATTCTTCTTCTTCGTTGTCTTCCATCATAACCCCTCTTTCTCCGTGCTTGGTCCAAACATTATAGTGTGGCATTAAACCCTTCTCAAGCAGATGGAAGTGAAGGGTTTTCGAGTCAGAGTAATCCTTCGTATTCTCACAGACAGTACATGGACAATACATAAAACCATTCTGCTTGTTTGCCTCAGCCACATCGAGAAAATTATGCAGGCCCGTAATGTAGTCGGAGGTGCGTCGGTCACCGTACATCCATTGCCGGTTCATCTGCGTGCATTATATAATTAAGTATATCAAAAACCATTACAGAACATCATGAATAGAGAAATGACCAAATTAATACAAGTTCATCATCACATTAAAACCAAAGTACAATAGTGATCAAATGTTATTACTGAAAAAATAAATACATAAAGTTCATACATAGTTCTCATAGAACAACATACAGCTCTCTAGAGCATCTAATTAAAACATACATTGAAACTAACATACAACTATGTAAAACATTTAAATGCAACAACAAATGCGATCAAAATCGCAACTAAGGTAACAATTGATCCAACAGCATAATGATACCAAGCATCATTATCAATGGCATATTTTCTAATCTTTCTAATCTTCAAGCGCATTGAATCCATCTGCATCTTGTGTAGATCGACGACATCGGCAACATGCAACTCCAATTTCATCTTCTCTTCTTCAACTCTTTTCAATTTTTCTTTCAAATAATTGTTTTCTTTTTCAACTAAATTTAACCTCTCGACAAGAGGGTCGGTTGAAATTTCCGGTTCACATACCTCCTAGATAAATACATCTATGTCAAGTTGGTCGGCATAATTGTCATAAACACTAAATGAAACAAATAGTTATAAAAGATAATATACCACATCCGAATCATAGACCGGACGAGAGCCGACGGGGGCGGATACCAAAACCATGGCACTATATAATAACAAACAATAATACAAGTAAGAAAATTATACAAGTAGCTATATAAATCATACAAGTAAGAATTTTTTTTTCTTTAAAAAAAAGGTAAGAACAAGAGGCTCACCACGGTGGTGCCGGCGACGAGATCGGCGCGGGTAATCGATGGCGGTGAGGACGGGGACGGGGACGGGACGGCACCCTACACATGTGCAAACTAAGAAGTTAATTTGATCTCAAATTGTGCATCTAAATCAAATAAACTCACACATACACTCCTCCACTAAAATGCACAAACCACACTACTTCTAGAGCATTTGAAATGAGCTAAACTAGCAGTGAGAGATGAAAGGATGAAGTTGCTAACCTTTTTAGAACACTTGGATAGTTGGTGCACCGCCAAACCTAGACAAATCTTGGGGAAAATGGAGCTTGGAGGTCGAGCTTGGAGGAAGAACAAAGGAGAAAGCTTAAGTGTGGCTCCGGCATTTCATCGAACACCTCATGTGCATATATAGGCAAAAAACAGAGTAGCCCACACCTCCACCCTTCCACGGCCAAAAAACAGAGGAGATGGGGGGGGCGTGGATATATATAGGCAAAACTTTAGTCCCGGTTTGTGTCTAAAACCGGGACTAATGGCCTACCCTTTAGTCCCGGTTCCAGACACCAACCGGGACTAAAGGGCAGCAACCCCTTTAGTCCCGGTTGATGGATGGAACCGGGACTAAAGGTCCCAGCCGAACCGGGACTGATGCCTGCCGAGGCCCGACTGGCGTCCTAGCCTCTCGAACCGGGACTGATGCTCCCATTAGTCCCGGTTCGTAACACGACCGGGACTAATGCTCTGATCTGGCCAGGACCAAAGCCCTGTTTTCTACTAGTGTGTGGAATTGTTTCACAGCTCACGCCACCTGGAACACCAAAGCGTAATGGTGTGTCCGAACGTCGTAATCGTACCCTATTGGATATGATGCGTTCTATGATGTTTCTTACCGATTTGCCACTATCGTTTTGGGGTTATGCATTAGAGACTGACGCATTCACTTTAAATAGGGCACCGTCTAAATCCGTTGAGACAACACCGTATGAGTTATGGTTTGGCAAGAACCTAAGCTGTCATTTCTTAAAGTTTGGGGATGCGACGATTATGTCAAAAGGCTTCAGCCTGGTAAGCTCGAACCCAAAGCGGAGAAGTGTGTCTTCATAGGATACCCTAAAGAGACCATTGGGTATACCTTCTACCACAGATCCGAAGGCAAGATCTTTGTTGCCAAGAATGGGTCCTTTCTAGAGAAGGAGTTTCTCTCGAAAGAAGTGACTGGGAGGAAAGTAGAACTTGATGAGGTAATTGTACCTTCTCTCGAATTGGAAGGTAGCACATCACAGAAAGCAGTTCCCGTGATGCCTAGACCAACCAAAGAGGAAGCTAATGATGATGATCATGAAACTTCGGATCAAGTTACTACTGAACTTCATAGGTCGACCAGGGTACGTTCCACACCAGAGTGGTACGATAATCCTGTCCTGGAAGTCATGTTGTTAGACAACGGCGAACCTATGAACTATGAAGAAGCTATGATGAGCCCGGATTCTGACAAATGGCTTGAGGCCATGAAATCCGAGATAGGATCCATGTATGAGAACAAAGTATGGACTTTGGTGGACTTGCCCGATGATCATCAAGCCATTGAGAATAAATGGATCTTTAAGAAGAAGACAGACACTGATGGTAATGTCGCCGTCTATAAAGCTCGACTTGTCGCAAAGGGTTTCTGACAAGTTCAAGGGGTTGACTACGATGAGACTTTCTCACCCATAGCTATGCTTAAGTCTGTTAGAATTATGTTAGCAATTGCCGCATTTTATGATTATGAGATCTGGCAAATGGACGTCAAAACGGCATTCCTTAACGGGTTTCTTAAGGAAGAGTTGTATATGATGCAACCAGAAGGTTTTGTCGATCCTAAGGATGCTAACAAAGTATGCAAGCTCTAGCGATTCATCTATGGACTGGTGCAAGCATCTCGGAGTTGGAATATACACTTTGATGAGGTGATCAAAGAGTTTTGGTTTTATACAAACTTATGGAGAAGCTTGTATTTACAAGAGAGTGAGTGGGAGCTCTGTAGCATTTTTGATAGTATATGTGGATGACATATTGTTGATTGGAAATGATGTAGAATTTCTGGAAAGCATAAAAGGGTTGTTTGAAAGGAGTTTTTCAAAGGAAGATCTGGATAAAGCAGCTTACATATTGGGCATCAAAATCTATAGAGATAGATCAAGACGCCTAATAGGACTTCACAAAGCACATACCTTGACAAAGTTTTGAAGAAGTTCAAAATGGACCAGTCAAAGAAAGGGTTCTTGCCTGTATTGCAAGGAGTGAAGTTGAGTAAGACTCAAAGCCCGACCATGGCAGAAGAAAGAGAAAGGATGAAAGTCATTCCCTATGCCTCAGCCATAGGCTCTATAATGTATGCCATGCTGTGTACCAGACCTGATGTGTGCCTTCCATAAGTCTGGCAGGGAGGTACCAAAGTGATTCAGGAGTAGATCACTGGACAGCGGTTAAGAATATCCTGAAGTACCTGAAGAGGACTAAGGACATGTTTCTCGTTTATGGAGGTGACGAAGAGCTCGTCGTAAAGGGTTACGTCGATGCTAGTGACAGATCCGGATGACTCTAAGTCTCAAACCGGATACGTATTTATATTGAATGGTGGAACAGCCGTTTGGAGTAGTTCCAAACAGAGCGTTGTGGCGGGATTTACATGTGAAGCGCATATTTGACTCCCTTTCAACTCCATCCGTGATTGGATCAAGGATGGAGACATTGAGATTTGCAAAGTACATACGGATCTGAATGTTGCAGACCCGTTGACTAAAACCTCTCCCATGAGCAAAACATGATCAGCCCCAGAACTTGTTGGGGGTTAGATTCATAACTATGTGAACTAGATTATTGACTCTAGTGAAAGTGGGAGACTATTGGAAATATGCCCTAGAGGCAATAATAAATTGGTTATTATCATATTTCCTTGTTCATGATAAAGGTTTATTATTCATGCTAGAATTGTATTGACCGGAAACTTAAATACATGTGTGAATACATAAACAAATACCATGTCCCTAGTGAGCCTCTACTAGACTAGCTCGTTAATCAAAGATGGTTAAGGTTTCCTAACCATAGACATGAGTTGTCATTTGATAATGGGATCACATCATTAGGAGAATGATGTGATGGACAAGACCCGACCGTAAGCTTAGCATTTGATCGTATCACTTGAGTTTATTGCTATAGATTTCTTCATGTAAAGTATCTATTCCTAAGACCATGAGATCATGCAACTCCCGGATACCAGAGGAATACTTTGTGTGCTATCAAACATCACTTCGTAACTGGGTGATCATAAAGATGCCCTACAGGTATTTCCGAAGGTGTCTGTTGGGTTGGCATGGATCGAGACTGGGATTTGTCACTCCGTGTGACGGAGAGATATCTCTGGGCCCTCTCGGTAATACAACATCGTAAAGAGCTTGCAAGCAATGTGGCTAATGAGTTAGTCACGGGATCTTGTATTACGGAACGAGTAAAGAGACTTGCCGGTAACGAGATTGAACTAGGTATGGAGATACCGACGATCGAATCTCAGGCAAGTAACATATCGTTGGACAAAGGGAATTGCATACGGGATTAACCGAATCCTCGACATCGTGGTTCAACCGATAAAAGATCTTCGTGGAATATGTAGGAACCAATATGGGCATCCATGTTCCGCTATTGGTTATTGACCGGAGAGGTGTCTTGGTCATGTCTACATGATTCTCGAACCCGTAGGGTCCGCACGCTTAACGTTCGGTGACGCTAGAGTAATATTGGGATATTTTGATGTTGGTAACCGAATGTTATTCAGAGTCCCAGATGAGATACCGGACGTCACAAAGAGCTCCGTAATGGTCCGGAGGTAAAGATTTATATATGGAAAGTTGTTTTCAGGGTTTCGGAAAAGTTCGGTTTTTTCGGTATTGTACCGGGAAGCTTCCAAAAGGTTCCAGAAACTTCCAGACGGGTCCGGAAGTCCACAAGTGGGTCCACCATGTCCCATAGGCCAGCATGGGCTGAAAGGGGGCGCCCTGGCCTACATGGGCCAGGCGCACCAGCCCCTAAGAGTCCCATGTGCCTAAGACATGTGGAAGGGGACTAGGAATCCAACTCCTACTAGGAGTAGGACTCCTTCCCCTTGGCACCAACTCCTATTAGGAGTAGCGCTGGAATCCTAGCCCCTCCACCTATATAAATAGAGGGGAGAGGTGCACCAGAGGAGTAGAAATCCATAGATCAACACACCAGCCCCTGGGCGCCCCTCTCTCTCCCGTTACACCACCGCCTCGTCCCGACGACGCTTAGCGAAGAGCTGTCTGTGCTCCCCCACCACCATCACCACCACGCCGTCGTGTTGGTGGTGATCCCATGTACTTCTCCTCTCCTGCTTGCTGGATCAAGAAGGAGGAGACGCCATCGAGCCGTACGTGTGCTGAACGCGGAGGTGTCGTCCGTTCGGTACTTCATCGGATTGGATCGTGACGAGTACGACTACATCAACCGCGTGATATAGCTTTCGCTTAACGGTCTAAGAGGGTACATAGACACACTCTCCCCTCTCGTTGCTATACATCTCCTAGATTAGATCTTGGGTGTTCGTAGGAAAATGTTTGATTTTCATGCAACGTTCCCCATCAAAACCTGCACGCGATGGAACCTTGTCGTGATCAATTGCGCTCTTACTTTGTTTCGAGTCTACTCAACAACTTAAGTATCCGCATTGTAAATGTCAAAGGAAAACTTGCCGGTAGCGACACTTCCAGCAGGCTGCTAAGGATCTGTTCCTCAAGCGCTCGCGGCAAGTACGCGCACCGGCAAGCTTATGAAAGCGTAGGGTATAAAAACATGCAAAGACAAAATAAAACGGGGGAAATAGTATACATTCATCTATCAACACAAGTTATATTACATCACAAGCACAGTGCAGATCTAACATAAGATTAAATGTGTCTTTTACATGGCAGCACTGTGGCAAATACAATGGCAAGCTCAGTCTTGGCGGTCGCCCTGGATCCTGGAAACCTGGAGAACCTTGTCGGCGAGCGGACCGGCAATCTTGTCGGTGGCGGTGACATCAGTATTCTCCGGCAGCTTCCTGAAGATCCCGGAGAGATTCAGATCAGGATGGCGATGGGCAAGCTTGAGCAGCACTTTGTAAAGGACACTGCGCGCAAACTTCCAGGATTCGTCAGCAAATGCGGCAGACCATTCTTCGTGATATGTCGTCAAGGCCTTGACTAAGCCATTGAAGAATTTGGTCAATCTAGCGCTGGCGGCCTCCTTGTCATTATGAGTGAAGGCCCAACTCTTCATGTCCATGATGGCAAGTTGAGAAGTGATACGCTCTGCAATATTGACAAGCCTACCGGTCCAAAGGTTGAGGTTTTCCCGTAGATTGTTGAATTTGTTCTCAGTATCAATCCACGTGGCCTCTTCTGTCTCCAGCTTCCCCACCAAGATTGATTCTCTTTCCTTGGCGGACTCAAGAGTGGTCTCCAAGGTGGCAAGCTGAGTTTTCAAATCATCAATTGCCTTGGCAGATTTATCGAGATCTTGATCCTTGGATGACAGCTGCGTCTGCAGTCCCTCCAAAGTGTGGGCTGCCTTCTGCGCTTCACCCTTGAGGGTCTCAATCTCTTTAGCATTTCTGGCAAGATCCTCCTTCAGCTTGCTTATCTGTGATTCCAATTCCACCTTGGCGACGGCAGCAGCAGCAACCTTGTCAGTAGCTTCCTTGAGCTTGGCGGCGTGATCTTGAGCCTGGGCTTCGAGGGTATATTTATGATTCTTCTCCAGCTCTTGCGTTCTCTACTCAAGGAGCTTTTCAATCTCTTCATCCTTGGTGTCGAGCTGTGTTGCGCGCTCTGTCAACTTACCATCAAGAACTGCTGCCTCTTTCTTACCGGCAGCAAGTTTCTCCTCTTGATTTCTGAGACTGCGAGACTGCTGGTTGTACCATGTACGCAGCTCGTCCACTTTTTCCTTCAGTTTTTGATCGACCAAGTCGGCAGATTTGCGTTCTTCTTGGACCCTACTCCACCTCTGGCTATACCTTTCTTGAACACCCTTGAATCCAATAGCCATGATCTCCATAAAAGCAAGGTCTTCAGCGCTGTCAGTGGCATCGTTGGCCTCAGTGTTTCTTTGGGAGAGAGGGAGCAGGATCCGAGCGATCTCTTCATCAAAATTTTGCCCTCCAGTGCAAGATGGACTGGGGGTCCGGGCTCCTGTTCATGAGTGATCAGCGCCAAACTAGTTGGCGGGGATTGTGTGCTTGCCGTCAATGGATGGTCGTCGGGACTTGGGTTATCACTGCTAACCAAGGCAGTCTCCGTATCCATCTGGACGGGATCAGACATGTTGTCGGAGGGCCTTTCAGGTTCTCCGGGAGCTTCCCTGATTTCCTCGGTAGCCTGCACAACTGTCCCCTCAGCAGAAACCTTGGCGGCTTCATCAGCAGCGCTCTTGGCGATTTCTACCACCTCTGTAATGACGTCCTCCTTGTTAAGGCGGGTTGGATCTACAAAATTACACGGAGGTGAAGGATAAATACAAAGATCAGTTTACAAGTCAAGTTCAAGAAAACAAATATGCTCTGAGAGAGATGTATAGAAGCAAGTGGATTACCTGATGGTGCTTGTTGAGGAAGGGTGTCTCCTTCCCCGGCAACTTGGGTTGCCGGCGCATGGGCAGCGGCAACTTCGCTTGTCGAAGCAGCCTTTGTGCGGGCTGGCTCATCAGTGGAGGCCCTTGCCGGAGATGCACTTTCTAGGGCGATGGTTGACGGGGAAGCCACAGTAGGATCCGCTTCTTGGTGTTCTTCCTCTTGGTGGACCTCTCCCATCCCTTTGTCAGGCTCAGAGGAAGGAACACCGGTGTTGGCACTTGTGAGCGAAGGCTGCTCCACGTCTTCATGCAGGGGGTTGGGCTGGGGGCTGGTCACAATAGTTTCAGCAGTTGTAACCCCCTGCCAAGCGCTTGCCGTGGCCTCGTGCTCTGTGGCAGGCTTGGCTCGCTTCGTCCTGTGCACAAGTGGTTCTGGATCTCTGCTAAGGCAAAGAAAATCAAGTAAAGATGATAATCAAGATAAAGTCAAGACTTGATGAAGATAAACAATTTTACTTACTCGTCGTCTTCAAATTCACTGAGGACAGAGAGATCATATCTCATAGGCGGAGGCGATTCCCTGGCCCTCTTGAGTGCTGGAGAGGATGAGGTTGCTGGTTGGGAAGCCTCGGCTCCACCGGCAACCTCCTACTGTGAAGATTGAGCTTGAGTCCGCGGGCGTCGACTTGGTTGCCGGCGCACCTGCTCTTGATGGTCGGTCTTGGTGGTCGTCTTCTTCACGGGAAGGCCAGCCCCTCGCGAAGAAGAACGCACTGCTCTTGACTGGCCGCCCTTCGAAGACGGCGTTTCCTCGTCGGGGCCCGAGGGCCTTCCTCTTCTTCGGGTTCTCCGGCAGCACTCGTCCTGGCAACCTCGTCCCCGGCAGGCTCTTCTTGATGCTCCTCGGCAACTTCTTCTTCAGGATGTTCTTCGTCATCATCCTCAGTTGCCGCGGCGCCAGAACCGCCAGTTGCGTTGACTCTTGCGGCCTCTGCGGCCCTGCTGGCAATATATGACAGTTCTTCATCCTTGGTAGCCTGGATGAGGTCTCTTTCTTTCTGGGTGGCCTTCTCCGTCAAGTTGGAAGCCCAATCCATTTCATTTTCCAGAGTAGGCATTGGCCAGTTATCTTCGACTCCATGAGCATTGCAATCCGGCATCATTGCCAAAATGGAATCTTTGGCGGAGTTGATGTGCAACGGGATGACCTGGTCCGGCAAGTGGAACGTGCCGGTCTTTCAGAACAGCTGTTTGCAGAGGCAGGCGTGCTCCATAACCGTCAAGTTGTTGCCGGTCCCTAGATACAACCTCATGATGTCGGCAGCATTTTGGTACTCCCAAGTGAATTTCTGTCTCTTCTGCAGCGGTGAGATGCGTCGCCGGAGGAAGTCAGCTCCTACCATTTCAACAGTCGGCTTGGCGGCCTTGAGACGAGCGATTCTATTCAGTGTCGGGCGAAGTTTCTCATCGTTGGCACCCAACTTGCTCCAATCGTCACCGCGCTCAACTCTTTTCCTGCACGGCAAGCAGAATTTGGGAAAGTTCTTCTCCTGGATCCAGCACCAATCTGCCCTCCATTCATCCCATTTGAGGTGAAGTTTCCCGTAAAGATATTGGCCCTTGGTTTTTGCCCTTGGGATCCATGTCACACTGCCGGAGAGTGACTTGTCTTCAATGCGGGGAACGAAGAAGTGGCAGAACAGATCAACGTTGGGGGCGACTCCAACAAAATTCTCACAGAGATGGGCGAAGACTACCATGCACGTCATTGCATTGGGAGTGAAATCCAGCAGTCGGAACCCAAAACTGAACATCATTGTGCTGAAGAAATCCGAGAACGGAGGAACCAGCCCGCAATAGAAATAAGTGCAGAAGAAGGGATATGAATCTGATGGGATCTTATCGCCTTGAGGGAGCACCACAGGGGCCTTGTGATCCTTGGTGTCCCTTCCCCACATGTAGGCGTACCTTTTAATCAGAGTATTGGCATCCAAAGCCGGCGGCGAGAAGACCACGTTCTCCCTCCGCCGCTTCTCCAACTCCACCAGTTCCTTCTTCTTCTTCTCTGTCGCCTTGGGGTCGACGGGCTTGGCGGGCTTCCTCCCCGTGTTAGCTCTCTTGGGTGCCATGAGGGTTCAAGGAGAAGAAGAGAGGTCGAGCTGAGATGCGAATTGGTGGTGGAGGCGGCGGAAGCTGCTCTGGCGAGAGGAAGAAGATGAAGCAGAGGGGGGCGATTGTGAATGAGCAGCGCCTCCTCGCGGTTGCCTTTTTATTGGGAAGGCGCGAGGGGGCTGGCTCTTCGCTGCGGATGACGTGGGTGCACTTTTGCAGGCGCACTACGCGAAATCCCCGCTATAGTCCACCACTCCTGCAACCGCATTTAATGCGTGGCGCGGGCGTGCTTGAAGGAATCATCATCACAGGATTTTACGGCGGTAATTTCCACCACGTGTCTGCGCATTGTTTGGGCCTAGCCGAACGACGCTTCAGACGCGCGTGTGGCCCAGGCCCGGGGGCTCTTGTCGGTGTATAAAAACATGGGTATTTTTATACCCTGACTTATGCACAGACAGTGGTAGCACAACTGGAGGCCAGAGCTTGCCGGAGATTATCAAGACCAAACATTCAAAGTGGTTGCAAAGCCATAGAGAAGCATCAAGATCAATACCGAAGACATTTATCAAGTATGAAGATAAATGGCAGCCCTTGCCGGCAAGACTGAGCCGGCAAGGTGAAGGCCCGGCAAGCTCCGTGCCGGCAGGCTCTTGCCAGTCCACTTGCGCTCCACCTCACTGAGCAGCTAGTCGCTAATCAGTGAGGTGTCTAGCTCGCAGGCTGGTTGGTGAGGCTTGTCGGGGCACGTGTCAGCAAGCTGGAAGGAGAATTAGCTTTAATGACACCCGTCCAGAAGGCGTGTCAAAATAATGGGAGGTAGCTGGGCGAGCGGTGCAGATACCTTGCCGGGGCTCCTCCTCCACATGACACCTAACGGCACATTTATTGCGTTTGTCCTAGTCCGACAGAGTTAGGTATGATAGCATTGTTTGCTGTCTAGTCCATATATAATTACTGTTTTGCCACTGTGGTAACCCCTTTGTCTATAAAAGGAGGGCTAGGGCAACCTTTACAAGGATCGACTCTTTGCACAACTTGCATGCGTAGCTGCTCTTCCCGCACCTTGCCGGCAAGAAGCGCTCCTTGTACTTGTGCTTATACACATCCAATACAATAAAGCAGGAGTAGGGTTTTACACCTCACGGTGGCCCGAACCTGGGTAAACTCTTTGTGTTTCTGCTGATTCTGCTCTTTGTGCTTGCGCATTCCCCCTAGTCGGACCGCAAAGGGGCTTGATGGCCCCATAGATGGTCGTACGCACGACAGCAAGTAAACTACTACACTGAAAAGACCTATGAAGTAAACCTGCTTAACAAGACTTGTGGTTGTTTCAGATTTTAGTTATGTGGTGTTCCTTGTGGACATGCTTGTGCGGCTATATTTAGGGCTAAGGAATGGCCTAAGATTATGTTGATGATTTCGTCAAGTTTGAAAATTACGGGAATGCATATGAACACATGATATACCTTGTTCCACATGAATCTAAGTGGGTTAAGCCATCAAGACCAGATATTGAACCACCAGGGTACATTGTTCATCCAGGAATGTCAGAGCAAAGTAGAACAAAAGGGCCTAAGGAGAGTGGTACTACTTATGCAAGAGCAAAGAAAGAACATTGATGTGTGGAAATTGCAAGGAACTTGGCCACAATGTCAAGGGCTCCAACAAGCCACTCAGAGCATATCTTGCTCTTATGGTTAGAAAACATGTGATAAGCGCTCTATTTTCCTTTAGAAGCAATTACATTACTAAGTTGTTGTAATTATTTTACCACTAAAAGCCTATTTTACTCTACAATGCAAGCCTTTGGCAACAAGCACATATGGGAGCAATGTGTTGGGGAATGTAATACAAAATAAAATTTACCGTACCTACGAACATGCACGGGAACACTATGGAGATGCATGGATAGATCAACCTCACCAACACAACGCAGCGAAGATGGTGTTGATGTTGATGAAGATTTACAGATTACTGCATCTAGGTATTACCTCACAACCGCGAGAATTTTCCTGGCTGAGAGTCAAAAGCACGACCACTCTTCGGTATCCACCCATATCTATGATTTGGCAGCACTTTAAAGAGCCACCAGAGAACTAGAGGAATAACAGCCTAGCAACGTATCGATCGAACCGAGAGAGAGAGAGAGAGAGAGAGAGAGAGAGAAAGAGAGAGAGAGCTTGCGCAGCGGGTTGTCTCTTTTGGACATGTGTGTTGGGAGGGGGCGCCCCTCCCATCTATTTATAGATGGCGGGGGAGCGCGGCTTGGAGAGGGGTTGCCCCCTCCTAGGGCTGGCACACCAAGGGGAAGAGGGTCCTCCCAGGATCCCCTCCCCTACGAAGCACCTTCTTAGCTTGGCCCCCAAAGCTTTTGGGGGGGGGGGGGCGTGCATACCACTTATGGGCCCTATGGTCCATGTGGTTGCTGCCCCTTAGGCTAGCCAAGGGTGCATCCCACTTTGGAACATTCTGGAAACTTCAATAGTCTTCCAAATATCTTCTGGGACTTTTCGAGACACTCCCGGAATCACTTGACATTCGTGGAACCCCTCAGAACATTTCCGAAAGGGATAATTAGTTTTATGTTCCTAGTTGGATCCCACCCGTTTGTTTTCCCCTAGATTCAAAAAACCCTTAGTTATGCCGAAGAGTGTTTGCTTCTCTTATGCTTTTGCCCTTTGACCGTTTGAACGTCACTCTTAAAACTTCATACCAAATTCATATTAACTCGGAAAAATGCAAATAAGATATCAAAATGTTCAGAAAAACATCACCTATATGTGCATCTCATTTGCATTCATGACAATAGTCTTGTTTAAGCCATGCGAGGTTACTACTATTATTAATGTTATTAAACCTAAATAGGTATGAACAATACTTGTGTCATGAATGCGTTCAACCTGGCCAATGGTGCTAAACAGGTGCGACGCCATCTTACAAATCCCTTTTCCTTGTGTGCCCGAGTCATCAAGGCAACCTTGGATGTGCTAAATGTTGAAGCCAGGCTTGAGCACCGTACCGTATGCAAAGAAAATTGAAGTCCTTAAACTGGGTTTAATCACGAGGGTAGGAATGAAGTGGACACTAATACTTCCTCTGTAAAGAAATATAAGAGCATAGGACATCTGTAGATGTAAATCTGCAAAAGAAATCATTATCGGACTATTAAGATTGACAGATGAAACATCATAAGTTTCATGGATATTAAACCAAAATAGGTTGCTACATAACCAATACGTTCACACTTCCAAACAAATCCAACAAGAGCACGAGAACAACTCACTCCCTTGCAGTGAATGAATTGTGGACAATGTCATAGCTATAGTAAGAATTAACAAAAATCAATCTACAAACATTGAGCAAAATGTAAGTCCAAACCAAAGCAATATAGTACACATCACCTACAGAGGAAAAATGTCGATATTAGAGGAGAGTAAGCTGAGCAAGTTGACACATTATATATGTTTGTAAATGCAAATAAATGTACATTTAAGCTTTTGATTGCAGAGATATAAATTTTGCAACAAAGGCACAAGACGATTTCATAAATAATTGCTCAAGAATTTACAGAACTTATAGTTCAGATGAAAGGAACAAAGAAAGCAGGGGGGTTATATGTAGGTGTGCTCTCCCTTTCACCTTGCATAAGTTGGCCCTTTTTCAAGTATACAATTTCTTTTTCCTCAAACTTGCTTCAAAGAATTCTTATGGTGCTTATTTTATAGTAAGAAGTAGATGTAGAAACATCAGCCACAATGAGCAAGTACTGTACTTTATTACCATGCATATTGCATATAATTGAGGTGTCATGGTTGTTCATCAATTGCCAGAGTTACAAAAAATAAAATGGACGTTTTTACAAGTCAAAGTATATATGAATATATGTTAACAAAAGTTTTGCTAATGTCATAGTTTGCCATACTTCAGAAACATGCTTTACCTGCATGAAGAATGATGTCTTACAAGAGTCGAGCACCAATCTTGAATGATTTACTACATATTTGTGCGGCACTATCTCATCTCACGCTAATATATTTGATCACGGGTACCCTAAAGCCAATTCTATGTGTGTAATCAGATACTACTACCTCCTAGAGAATCATACACAATGTCCCATTTCCATAAAATCTATCAAGTTTGGCAACAATTTGGAATTTTCGTGATGCTTTATTGATAATAATGAACATTCATACTCTTTTCTCCAGAAATCTATTGTGAAAAAGCAAACGCTGGTGAACAGCCATGTCGTGCTAGAAAAGGAGCCCTAATCAATCCCCGTTATGTCAGTAATAAAAGAGGCAAATGAAAGTTAGAATATAAGATCACTATACTGACGCTTAGATGCTATTTGTGACCAATATTGTCCACTATGTACACCATGTGGCAGGATGGAGTTTGAGTTGCACCAAAAGCCAAAATGGCATTATTTGTTGATTCTAATTTTCTGTACTGAGTTTTTTTGGAAATGACATAATACATTTTTGTGTTGTTCCCTGCTGCAAAATATTAAATACCATCATCTGAAGCAACTGAACAACATTCATCACCATTAAAATTTCAGTTCACAATGCGCAGAAAAATATGTACTTTGCGTGACTTTAAGAGAATTTAAGTTTGCACTTTTATAATTAGTAGAGATTACTCCAGAACCATATAAAATTTAACTGGGTTAATTAAGGATCAAGCCAGTCACCTTGCGGCTAGAATCCACCAGCACCATCTCTTCACGTTCATGCATGTGAAGAATTAATCACTGCACCAAGTCAGAACTACTGCATACCTTATTCATGAAGCCCCTACTAAAAATTCAGAGAATATGCAGATTATACATTTTAATTGACCTAGCTATCTGCAGTCCTAGACAGAGTGTGACCATAATCCCCACTACTACACATGAATTACTATAGCTACCATATGGGGCCTATATGCCTAATCATCAAATCTTCCAATTTGGCAAAGAGTTCACCATTTGCACATAGTCTTCAATGGAGCAGATTGAACATGCTCTCGTACAACTGGGCAAATGGTGTGGAGCTCCATAAGCGACGGCGAAGTAGCCGGCTGTAGCTGTCCTTCCGGCATGCGCATCGCAGCGGAGAAGCTTCAGAAACTACTACGCGCTCAGGATCTGTAATGAACATATTATTAAACAAATTAATTTACCAGCATAGGGAACAAAAGAGACAATCAAATACTAAACGCCATTTCACATGCTAATAATTCTACATACATATGATGTCCGTTTCATCTATGACTAGAAGGGTTAAGCGCGCTTTGCCGCGTCGTTAGTGTTCTTGAGATTTCATAATTTTCGTTTGTTATTTGGTTTGACGTGTGGGGAAGATGGTGTGTGTGTGTTTTTTATAATGCAGTGTTCTGGTGGGCTTTCTTGGCAGTGTGATTATGCCTTATCTACTAATCAACTCATATTTATATTGGAAAGTTTCTTACGTTGGTGGCCGGATGTATTATATTGAAACTACAGTGTCACATGTTGACGCTTCAATTTTCTAGGTAACGAGAGGATGTGTGGGACTAATGTGTTTTTAGGCTGGTTACTGCCGATTAATTGAGAAATCGCTGACCCAGTAAAAATCATGAATCAAATCCAAAACCGATTACCTTAATTGAATGAGAGAGCTCCTAGAGAAATTGTTGACCCGGTCAAAATCATAAACCAAATTCAAATGTAACACCTCAATTTAATAGGAGGGCTCTAAAATTAAGAAGCATCGTGTATTAAATATTGTTGGCCTGGTTAAAATTGAGTGACTCAATTTCAAATAGAAGACCTCAATTGATTGCGAGGCCTTAAAAATTGGTAAACGCTTGTAGCCGGTCAGTCGGCCGAACTTTCGGCCAGCTCGCTCGCCACGATTCCCTCCCCCCGCACGCGACACGTGTATGTGGTGGGTCCCGCGCGACCGCCCCTCTTTCTCCCTTATCCTTTTTCTCGCCTGTCTTCTTTACCTTTCTTTCTACCTCCATTCGTGACGGGCTCTGCTCCTCCACAAGCTTTTTTTGTTGCGAGCGGCGGCGGCAAGCGTCGGCGCTGGCCGTCGGTGGTGCTCTCACCGGCGACGACGTGCTCGTGCGCGAGAAGCCTCCCCGCCATGCTGCAAGCTTCAAAGCCGATTAGGTGTTGCGACCAGCAGCATGTTTTGCTGGAACCGGCCTAGAACGGTGCTGCAACCAGCATCATTTTTTGCTGGAACTGGCCGGCGGCGGTGTTGGAACCGACCTGGCGCGGTGCTGCATCCGCCACCAGAGATGCTGGAACCACCTTCGCGGTGTGCTGGAACCGGCAAACCAAGTGCTACATTGGGGCGAAGGCGTGCTCCTGTCGACTGGCGATGTGCTGCAACCGGCGATCCACGATGCTACGACCGGCATGCCGAGGTGCTACAACGGCATGAGGTGAGGTGCTAGCGACCCAGCGATTTATGTGGTGCTACAACCGGCACCAAAATATGCTAGCACCGGTGATCCAAAGTGCTACAACCTACAGGATTTTTGCTACGACGAGGCGGTGACCGCACGCTGGATGCTACAACCGTTCCGCTAGAATGTTGGAAATGTGTCTGGTATATGCTGGAACCACAGTGACCACGAATCGCCGACGATGGACCATGGGATGATGGTGACGATGGCAAGCCTTAACGGCGAGGCGGCGGGGCGAGGCATGCAGGAGACCCATGCTGGGGGCGGCGAGCGTCTACGCTGGAAACGGGGGAGAAGCGCACGCTGTAACCGTGCGCCCCGTGCTGGAAGACGGCAACGGCGCTTGAGTCGCGAGGATCTCATCGGAGATGCGCGGCTCTGCTCTGCGCGTGGCTGACGGGGGATGAAAGGAGATCTTTTCGGAGACGAAGAAGACGTGTGCGACGTCCTAGCTGGCGGATCGGGCAACCTAGGATGCGCGGATCGGACCGCTGCGCGGCGACCGGCTGAAACTTTGGGCCGGCGCGCCAGCGCCTAGTACTGCCCTTAAAAATTAGGGAGAATAGTGTGGGAGCATATTGAATTAAAAGAATTTAATAAAAGCTTCTCGAGAAATGGTTGACCCGGTCAAAATCGGATGACCCAATTTCAATTGAAGACCTCGATTAATTGTGAGGCCTTACAAACTAGGGAGCATAGTGTATAGTAGTATATACAATCCTATATTCTACACATATGGAGTCAAGCGTGTATGGAATTAAACAAGCTAGTTATAGACATGCTAATCTTCTATTCCTAAATAGCTACAACCCACTAGCTATTTTTCCTAGACATGCAACTATGTCACATGTGCAAGTAATGCATGCAAGTCATAAATTACATTCTTTTTTGCATTACTCTATGCATGCATGCACCACATCATCAATATGTACTTTGCGTGACTTTAAGAGAATTTAAGTTTTCACTTTTATAATTAGTAGAGATTACTCCAGAACCATATAAAATTTAACTGGGTTAATTAAGGATCAAGCCAGTCACCTTGCGGCTAGAATCCACCAGCACCATCTCTTCACGTTCATGCATGTGAAGAATTAATCACTGCACCAAGTCAGAACTACTGCATACCTTATTCATGAAGCCCCTACTAAAAATTCAGAGAATATGCAAATTATACATTTTAATTGACCTAGCTATCTGCAGTCCTAGACAGAGTGTGACCATAATCCCCACTACTACACATGAATTACTATAGCTACCATATGGGGCCTATATGCCTAATCATCAAATCTTCCTATTTGGCAAACACTAGTAGAAAACAGGGCTTTGGTCCAGGGCCGGATAAGGGCATTAATCCCGGTTCCCTTACAAACCGGGACCAATCGGTGCATCAGTCCCGGTTCGTGAGGCCAGGGCGCCGGCCGGGCCTTGGGGGCCATTGGTCCCGGTTCGTCTGACCCCTTTGGTCCCGGTTCCAGACACGAACCGGGACCAATGGGCCTCGCTCCTGGCGCAGCACCTTTAGTCCCGGTTGGTGGATGGAACCGGGACTAAAGGTCAGTCTTCTGTCCCGGTTCTAGCCACCAACCGGGACTAAAGAGATGCCTATATATACCCTCGCCCCTGCCCACCCTCTCCTCTGTTTTTTGGCCGTGTAGGAGGTGTACATGCGCTGCTCTGTTCTCCCTTCTATGCATGCACATGAAGTGTTCGATGAAATGCCCGAGCCACACTTAAGCTTTCTCCTCTCCAAGCTCGACCTCCAAGCTCCATTTTCCTCAAGATTTGTCTAGGTTTGGCGGTCCGTCCCGTCCCGTCCCTGTCCTCACCGCCGTCGATCGCCCGCGCCGATCTCGTCGCCGGCACCACCGTGGTGAGCCTCTTGTTCTTATCTTCTTTCTAAAAGAAAAAAAATTCTTACTTGTATGATTTAGATAGATACTTGTATAATTTTCTTACTTTTATTATTGTTTGTTATTATATAGTGCCATGGTTTTGGTATCCGCCCCCGTCGGCCCTCGTCCTGTCTATGATTCGGATGTGGTATATTATCTTTTATTATGATTTGTTTCATTTAGTGTTTATGACAATTATGCCGACCAACGTGACATAGATGTTTTTATCTAGGAGGTATGTGAACCGGAAATTCCAACCGACCCTCCTGTCGAGAGGTTAAATTTAGTTGAAAAAGAAAACAATTACTTGAAGAAAAAATTGAAAAGAAATGAGGAGGAGAAGATGGAATTGGAGTTGCATGTTGCCGATGTCGTCGATGATCACAAGATCAAGATGGATGCAATGCGCTTGAAGATTAGAAAGATTAGAAAATATGCCATTCATAATGAGGCTTAGTATCATTATGCCGTTGGATCAATTGTTACCTTAGTTGCGATTATGATAGCATTTGTTGTTGCATTTAAATGTTTTTCATAGTTTCAATGTATGTTTTAATTAGATGCTCTAGAGAGCTATATGTTGTTCTATGAGAACTATATATGTATGAACTTTATGTATTTATTTTTTCAGTAATAACATTTGATCACTACTGTACTTTGGTTTTAATGTGATGATGAACTTGTATTAATTTGGTCACTTCTCTATTCATGATGTTCTGTAATGGTTTTTGATACACTTAATTATATAATGCACGCAGATGAACCGGCAATGGATGTACGGTGACCGACGCACCTCCGAGTATCTTGAGGGCCTACATAAATTTCTCGAAGTGGCTGAGGCAAACAAGCAGAATGGTTTTATGTATTGTCCATGCCCTGTCTGTGAGAATGCGAAGGATTACTCTAACTTGAAAACCCTTCACGTCCACCTGCTTGAGAAGGGTTTCATGCCACACTATAATGTTTGGACCAAGCACGGAGAAAGAAGGGTTATGATGGAAGACAACGAAGAAGAAGAGGATGATGACAACTATCCCCCTGAATACGGTGATACTGCAACGGGGGAAGCTGAAGATCAAGAGGAACCAGACGATGTGCCCGATGATGATCTTCGCCGGGTCATTGTTGATGCAAAGAGACAATGCCAAAGTGAAAGGGAGAAGTTGAAGTTCGATCGCATGTTAGAGGATCACAAAAAAGGGTTGTACCCAAATTGCGAAGATGACAACACAAAGCTCGGTACCACACTGGAATTGCTGCAATGGAAGGCAGACAATGGTGTATCTGGCAACGGATTTGGGAAGCTACTAAAAATAATGAAGAAGAAGCTTCCAAAGGATAACGAATTGCCCGACAGTACGTACGAAGCAAAGAAGGTTATATGCCCTCTAGGATTGGAGGTGCAGAAGATACATGCATGCCCTAATGACTGCATACTCTACCGCGGTGAGTACGAGGATTTGAACGCATGCCCGGTATGCGGTGCATTGCGGTATAAGATCAGACGAGATGACCCTGGTGATGTTGAGGGCGAGCGCCCCAGGAAGAGGGTTCCTGCCAAGGTGATGTGGTATGCTCCTATAATACCACGGTTGAAACGTCTGTTCAGAAACAAAGAGCATGCCAAGTTGATGCGATGGCACAAAGAAGACCGTAAGAAAGACGGGAAGTTGAGAGCACCCGCTGATGGGTCACAGTGGAGAAGGTGGCCGGACTTTGCAGGTGACGCAAGGAACGTATGGTTTGGGTTAAGCACAGATGGCATTAATCCTTTTGGGGAGCAGAGCAGCAATCATAGCACCTGGCCCGTGACTCTATGTATCTATAACCTTCCTCCTTGGTTGTGCATGAAGCGGAAGTTCATTATGATGCTAGTGCTCATCCAAGGCCCTAAGCAACCCGGCAACGACATTGATGTGTACCTAAGGCTATTAGTCGAAGAACTTTTACAGCTGTGGAATGGAAAAGGTGTACGTGTGTGGGATGAGCACAAACAGCAGGAATTTGACCTACATGCGTTGCTCTTTGTAACCATCAATGATTGGCCTGCTCTTAGTAACCTTTCAGGACAGACAAACAAGGGATACCACGCATGCACGCACTGTTTAGATGACACCGAAAGTATATATTTGGAGAAATGCAGGAAGAATGTGTACCTGGGACATCGTCGATTTCTTCTGACCAACCATCAATGTCGAAAGAAAGACAAGCATTTCAAAGGTGAGGCAGATCACCGGAAGAAGCCCGCCCTCCGTACTGGTGATCCCATACTTGATATGGTCAAGGATTTACAAGTAATCTTTGGAAAGGGTCCTGACGGACAATCTGTTCCGAATGACGCTGAGGGACGCGCACCCATGTGGAAGAAGAAATCTATATTTTGGGACCTACCCTATTGGAAAGACCTAGAGGTCCGCTCTGCAATCGACGTGATGCACGTGACAAAGAATCTTTGCGTGAACCTGCTAGGCTTCTTGGGCGTGTATGGGAAGACAAAAGATAGACCGGAGGCACGGGAGGACCAGCAACGTGTGCACGAAAAAGACGGCATGCATCCAAAGCAGTATGAAGGTCCTGCCAGCTACGCTCTTACCAAAGAATAGAAGGAAATCTTCTTTGAATGCCTGCTCAGTATGAAGGTCCCGTCTGGCTTCTCGTCCAATATAAAGGGAATAATAAATATCCCAGAGAAAAAGTTCCAGAACCTAAAGTCTCATGACTGCCACGTGATCATGACGCAACTGCTTCCGGTTGCATTGAGGAGGCTTCTACCGGAAAACGTTCAATTAGCCATTGTGAAGCTATGTGCATTCCTCAATGCAATCTCTCAGAATGTAATCGATCCAGAAATCCTACCAAGGTTAAAGAATGATTTGGTGCAATGTCTTGTCAGTTTCGAGCTGGTGTTCCCACCATCCTTCTTCAATATCATGACGCACGTCCTAGTTCATCTAGTCGACGAGATTGCCATTCTGGGTCCTGTATTTGTACACAATATGTTCCCCTTTGAGAGGTTCATGGGAGTCTTAAAGAAATATGTTCGTAACCATGCTAGGCCAGAAGGAAGCATCTCCACGGGCCATCAAACAGAGGAGGTCATTGGGTTTTGTGTTGACTTCATTCCTGACCTTAAGAAGATTGGTCTCCCTCAATCGCGGTATGACGGGAGACTGACTGGAAAAGGCACGCTAGGAGCGGACTCAATAATATGTAGGGATGGGCATTCTTGGGCTCAAGCACACTACACAGTTCTACAGAATTCTACCTTGGTGACCCCATATGTCAATGAACACAAGAATATTCTGCGCTCCAAACACCCGGAGCAGTGTGACGACTGGATTACATGTGAACACATCAGGACTTTCGGCAGTTGGTTGCAAACACATCTCATGGGTAACACCACTGTTGGAGATGAGCCGTACCCGTTGGCCAGGACACCATCTTCGACTGTATTGACTTACAAGGGGTACGAGATAAATGGGAATACATTTTACACAATCGCCCAAGATCAAAAGAGCACCAACCAAAACAGTGGTGTCCGCTTTGATGCAGCAACCAACAGGGGAAAGGACACATATTATGGTTACATAGTGGACATATGGGAACTTGACTATGGACATGATTTTAAGGTCCCTTTGTTTCGGTGCAAATGGGTCAATCTGTCAGGAGGCGGGGTACAGGTAGACCCACAGTACGGAATGACAACAGTGGATCTAAACAATCTTGGGTACACAGACGAACCAATCGTCCTAGCCAATGATGTGGCGCAGATTTTCTATGTGAAGGACATGTCTACCAAACCGAGAAAAAGGAAAGATAAGGAAGCGAATACATCATACGATGAGCCAAAGCGCCACATAGTTCTTTCAGGGAAAAGAGACATCGTGGGAGTGGAGGGCAAGACAGACATGTCTGAAGATTATGAAAAGTTTCTTGAAATTCCTCCCTTCAAAGTGAAGGCTGACCCAAGCACCCTGTTAAACGATGAAGATTATCCATGGTTACAGCGCAATAAGCAAGGGAAACACACGAAGAAAAAGTGAAGGAGGATACGATGATGGCTCTGATTACGCGAAGAAAAAATGAAATGCCTTTTGTAACAGATGAGTTTTCGTCCGAAACCCTGATACTTCGAAAGAGATTGTCCATTTTGTACACGAAGTGCATCTAGCTTTTGCCGTAACCCTCTCAACTTTTTAGCACATGCTATGTGGGTGAAATGATGATACCATGCCAACTTTCAACCTTTTCAGAGTTCATTTGTAGTGCTTTTCAATTTCAGGGTCATTTAGCTAAAAAAATCTCTAATAACAAAAAGAAAGAACTAAAAAGATTTTATAAAACTCTAATAGCAAAAAGAATGAACTAAAAAGAATCAATTAAAATATTTTGTTATGATCAACTAAAACAAAACTATAATATTCTTCAATAGCAAAAAGAATCAACTAAAAAGCTTTTATAAACCTCTAGTTATTATCAAAATAATATTAACTTAAAATTATATAAAATTTATCCAACTAAAATTATCAAAGTATTTTTTGTTAAAAACTTTAATAGCAAAAAGAATTTTCATAAAGTATTTTATGTTAAAAACTTTAATAGCAAACTAAAATGACATAAAAATAAAAAAATATTATCAAAATAATATTAACTTAAAATTATATAAAATTTATGCAACTAAAATTATCAAAGTATTTTTTGTTAAAAACTTTAATAGCAAAAAGAATTTTCATAAAGTATTTTATGTAAAAAACTTTAATAGCAAACTAAAATGACATAAAAAATAAAAAAATGCCGCCTACTGGGCCACCACGGCCTGCATACGACTAGAAACCCATCTGTACATGGGTCAGGATGCAGGCCCGCGGGCCCAACATGGCACTGACAAAGCTTAAGCAAGTGTTGCCTGCATTAGAGAGGAGCTCGAAAGCTCAGCCGCAGCGCGCCTTATAAACCAGTGCTGCCCTCTCTCAACTAGCGAGGTGGGACTAAACTCCCACCACACCGCTATGCCAGGCTATTGGTCCCGGTTGGTGGCTCGAACCGGGACGAAAGGGTGCCTTTGGTCCCGGTTCGAGCCACCAACCGGGACCAATGCCCCCCTTTCGTCCCGGTTGGAGCCACCAACCGGGACTAAAGGTCTCTGCTTCCCGCCCTTTGGGCTGTTGAAATTGACCTTTAGTCCCGGTTGGTGGCTCCAACCGGGACGAAAGGGGGCCTTTCGTCCCGGTTGGTGTCACCAACCGGGACTAAAGGTTGGGGTATATAAGCCCACAATTAGGAAATTTTCATAGTTCATCCGCAGTTTCCCCCGACGATGCCGAGCACATCGACGCCGCCAGGCTGCCCCGACGCCGTCCGCCGCCCCCGCCGTCGCCGTCGCCACGCCCCTGCCCCGTCGTCGCCGTCATCGCCCCCGAGCCCGCGCCCCTATCCCGCCCCCGAGCCGGCGCCCCTGCCCTGGCCCGCCCCCGCCGTCGCCGTCGCCGTCGCCGCGCCCCTGCCCCGTCGTCGTCGTCGCCGTCGTCTCCCTCCTCCCCGAGCCCTCGCCGCCCCCGCTGTGAGCCGCCGCCGCCCCGGCCCGCTGTGCATTTTTTTTTATATGATGAATTTTTTTTGTTCATATATAATGTATATGTAGATGCTTAGTGTTTATTAATCATGTGTGTGTATGTATATGTAAATATTGATATGATGAATTTTTTTTGTTCATATATAATGTATATGTAGATGCTTAGTGTTTATTAATCATGTGTATGTATGTATGTGTATGTATATGTAAATATTGATATGATGAAAAAAAAATTGTTCATATATAATGTAGATGTATATGTATGTATGGATGGATATCGATGGATGTATGTATATAGAAAATTCGTAGAAAAATAACCGTAACTCCGATGAAAATAATTTATATATGAAAATCGATCAGAAAAATATGAAGAATCCGAATATGCCCTCCGTTCGTATGTCACAAGCAGCTAGCATAGCGAACCTGGAACCGTCCCCCTCCGGTTCATCTATTCGAAATTAATGCAGACTTCGGGAAAACATTCCCGGATGTTATCCCCCTTCACCTATATCGTGTAGTGCCGCGTTAGAACACCCCTAACTCTCTCGGGAATTCAACATATCCCCGATAACTTCGACATGAGGGGGGGGTCCGCAAGTATCCTCGACGACCATGAGAGAGGCGGTCCGCAAAGTACCCTCTCTAGAAAGATAGGACGACTCATCAGACATGAGGGGGGAGTAGTCCTCGACGATCGTCTGAAACTGACTGTTATAAAACTTGTCAACTTTGCATGATGTTTGCCACTAATCCATTGCTCATATGCATATGATTCCTTGTTGTGATATTAAGTCCATGTTTGCCACTAATCCATCTCTCATGGTTGTATATTGCCATGTTGTAATGTTTGCAGAAACTATGGACAGAGCTTAGAAAAAGAAGAGTTGTTGGGGGATATAATCCTTCAAGGAGGTGATATCACCTTGTCGTTTCTCAACGACACCGATGGTGAGGAAGGAGATCATGACGGCTCTGGTGATCCAACAATGGAGGAGGAAGGAGATCATGACGGCTCCGGTGATCCAACAATGGAGGAGGAAGGAGATCATGACGGCTCCGGCGACCGAACGGAGGAGGGAGCCTTAACTGTTGCAAAGTCCGGCGAGGTATATATATATATATTAATTAAGCATGTGCTGACTTGATGCATTAATTGTTTTGTATGTACATATATTAATGCTTCTTTCTTCTTTTAGCCCTCCGGATCGAGCCAAACTTCTGTAAGGAGACGAGGCCCGAAGAAAAGGTTGCGCCAGGATGAAAGGTTCACGATCACAGAAGTCGCTCGAGATGGCCAACCGATTGCTCCCAAGCGGACCAAGGACGCATTTGTACATCAGTGCGGAGTTGTTGTTAGGGACAGCGTCCCGATCAACATCCAAGAATGGAATAAGAAGAAGGACCCTGAAGTTTCTTATGTCCAGGATAGACTGAAAGATGATCTTTGGACCTCGCTGATGACAAATTTCAGCCTACCGCCAGAGGAGAATCCGAATAACCCAGTTATAGAGCGAAAGGTCAAGGCGTTTGCTCTTAAGAAGATGGCGGAACTATTCAGGAACTGGAAGAAAGATTTGAACAAAAAGTTTGTCGAGAAAGACGAGACTCCAGAATTCATCGGTCAATATGAGAAGATAAGAGATCACTGGCCCGCATTTGTGGCCTACAAGAAATCGGACAAGGGTAAGCAAAGGTCACTGACAAACAAGCAAAATGCTGCAAAGAAGAAGTATCACCATACCACGGGGTCAGGTGGCTACAGCAAAGCCCGGCCGTTGTGGGACAAAGCTGAGCAAGACCTGCTTGCTAAAGGGGTCCAACCAGCGACATTGCACTGGCCAGATCGGGCAAGGACTTGGTTCTTCGGGGTTGGGGGAACTTTGGACCCAGAAACAGGGAAGTGTGTTTGGACGAACGAGCAACTTGCAATACCCATCCGGAAGCTTGAGGCAGCAATCAAGGCAGCGCAGGAAGGGGCGTTCATTCCCGACAGAGAGAAGGACGAGCTGACAGAGGCCCTCGGGAATCCTGAACACCCTGGACGAACACGAGGCACATCAGGCTCCGTTCCGTGGGTGCATGGGTTTCCCGACAGCGGTGGTTATAGAAGCCGGGAGAGAAAGAAGAAAGAGGAAGCAAGCGAAATGCAGAAGCCCAGTGCAAGATTAGCGAAACTAGAGGAATTTGAGAGCCAGCGAGCTACCGGCCAACCATCTCAGCGGCACGAAGATCCTTCCTTCGACACTACCCAGAAGCTACCCCACCATCTCAGCGGAGAAGCAGCGTGGCTTCCACGGAGCTCGTTCAGCCTGATTTCACGGCTCCTCACTACCCCGTGGATAGTATCACGGAGGCTGAACATTGTGTGCTAATGGCGAAATGCCAGAACCTGACCTTGAAGGCGGCGGTCGGCTCTGTTTTACCTCCTCGAGCTGAGGGAACTTTCCATTGCCGTCTGATTCCACATGGCTATGCTATTGTTACGGTGGATGAAATAATGGAGCGATTTGAGGGGCTGGAGCTTGACTACCCTACAGGTGAAGGGGATAATCTTCTGGAAAATGCCTTAAGGAGTACGTGTCTATGGAGAAAGGAGAACATCAAGCTTCCAAACTGGACGCCGCCTCAGCAGACGCAGCCGGATGAGGCCCCTCAGCAGCTCCTCACAGTCCAGCTCAGCCGGATGAGGCCCCTCAGCAGACTCAGCCGGATGAGGCCCCTCAGCAGAGTCCTCTTCCGCCTCAGCTGTCTCCGGCGCGTCAGCGGACTCCGCCTCCTCCTCCGCCTCCTCCAGCGCGTCAGCGGACTCCGCCTCCTCCTCCACCTCCTCCGGCGCGTCAGCGGAGTCCGCCGCCTCAGCAACAGCGGAAGAGAGCCGCCGCCGCTCCGGCGGCTAGCAGTACAAAAGGCGGGAAGAAATTTAAATTTGGTCCAAGCCTCAGGGTTCCTCCAAAGTTACTATATGGGAGGACTGACAAGGAAACCGATGACATCGTGGAAGCCGAACTGCAGGCCCATTTTGAACAGAAACGTCCACCTCCGAAGGAAACAATAGATCCGGTGAAAGCGAAGCGCACTCTGGATGCCCTTAAGCGACCACCACCGCCTCCGCCGCAATCCAACTATGATCGATGTATTGAAAAGACATGTGATGAAGCGCGACGGTCGGGAAGTACTGCCAGTGCTTCAAGACGAAGAAGTGGGAAAACAATTCCCCAGCTCGGCGAACAGGAGAAGCAATCGTGCCCCCCGCTCAAGGTGTCTAGCGATATCTCTAATCATCCGGGGCTACTGCCCGGTACCACTCTTGGTGATTACGTGGGCGATGATGTACAGTTTGAAACGGCTGAGGTAGTAGAGATCTTTAGATACGAGCACGGGAAGCCTCTCGTCAAACCTGATCATCCTCATCTAACAACGATGATGTGAAGATTGCATGAGTGGTACTTGGAAAGCTGCAGGAAGAATGGGTCCGATAGTTTGATGGTGAGAATTAAAGATGAGCACGACCTCATTGGAGTCGACCTGATGCATGTTGAATTTGTGGAGTTATTTCAGTTATTCAATCAAGAGGCCCTCGACAAACAAATCATGACTTGCTACTGTCTGTAAGTATTACTTCTGTAATTAAGTCTCTAGCTCGGCTCGTTCATTGCATGTATATATAATTATCCTCACTATATTATGCAGATTGAAGATCGTCGAATGCAAAAAAAGACAAATCTATGACATTGGGTTCATTAGCCCAAATACCGTAAATGAATGGGCGGTACAAAACAGAGTTAAAGATACCGAGGAAAACTTGCTAAAAGCGTTCCTTCGACATCAAAACAAAAGGGAAATACTCTTTCCTTACAACTTCAAGTGAGTGTTACTGTCTTGTGCATATTTGGTTTCGCTTACTCGAGGTTAAGTACTGTAATTGATGAGTTATGCGTGCGCAGGTTCCACTTTATTCTGATATCCATTAAGCTTGACGGGGGAGTAGTAACTGTCTTAGACTCGAGACGTAAAGATCCCAAGGATTATACGGACATGACTGCAATGCTCCAGAAGTAAGTTCAATCAATACCGGGACCATATCGGAAACTTTCGTTCATTTCCTGATATCAAGTAATCATTTTCTTTGCCTGGCAGGGTTTGGAAACAGTTCACCGGAATGGTTCCGGGTCTAAAGAACGAGCTGCGATTTACACACCCCAAAGTAAGTAGTACTAGCTAGTTCCGCGCATCTCTCATTGATTCTAGTTTCATCAATACCATTATCATGCTTGATTATCAGTTTGATTGAACTCTATTCTCGTAAAGTGCTTGTGGCAGGCAGGCGGGAATAATTTATGTGGATACTACGTTTGCGAGTTCATTCGCCACTCGACCACTGAGCGGGGCTTCTTGTCTGACAAACAATTTGAAGTACGTAAACAATATTCACAATTTTATTTTATTACCATCAATTGTGTTGAGTTTCATTCATATATATGTATTGACCCCCTTCTTTAAATTAGATCTGGCAGATGCGGGATGAACTCCTACCACATGATCGCATACGAGCAATTCAAGAGGAATTGGCGGGATTCTTTCTTGACCACGTCATACATGAAAAGGGAGAATACCATACGAAAATTCAATGGGAGTTTGGCGCTTGATGATGTCAGGGATGTTATATTGTATATATGTAGTAGCGTCGGATAGATATACGAAAACTTATTGTTCGACCAAGCACGGAGAAAGAGAGGTCACTTCTCTCTATATATGTTCATGACGATCTTGTGTAATTAATGGTTTCCTTCATTTGCTTACTAGCTAGCGTCGAGTTCTCTCTATACGTAGTAGCTAGCGTCAACCAAGCACGGAGAAAGAGAGGTCACTTCTCTCTATTAGCTAGCTAACACAATATGAAACCCCTAACACCCCCCCCCCCCCCGGTTCAAAAAAAAAACCCCAGCGCCTGCGAGCTGCTGACGCGTGGCTGCCTTTTGGTCCCGGTTACCAACCGGGACTAAAGGTCCTCCTGCCTGAGCGCTGCGCAGCGGCCACGTGGAGACCCTTTAATCCCGGTCGGTGTTACCAACCGGGACTAAAGGTCCTCCTGCCTGGGCGCCCCACAGCGGCCACGTGGAGCTCCTTTGGTCCCGGTTCGTAGGCCAACCGGGACTAAAGATTTTGGGTATTAGTCCCGTTTGTTTTGTCCCGGTTTCAGAACCGGGACTAAAGGCCCTCTGGAACCGGGACCATAGCCCTGTTTTCCACTAGTGAAAGAGTTCACCATTTGCAAATAGTCTTGAATGGAGCAGATTGAACATGCTCTCGTACAACTGGGCAATGGTGTGGAGCTCCATAAGCAACGGCGAAGTAGCCGGCTGTAGCTGTCCTTCCGGCATGCGCATCCGAGAAGCTTCAGAAACTACTACGCGTTCAGGATCTGTAATGAACATATTATTAAACAAATTAATTTACCAGCATAGGGAACAAAAGAGACAATCAAATACTAAACGCCATTTCACATGCTAATAATTCTACATACAATGTATGCTGTCCGTTTCATCTATGATATATAATCCTATATTCTACACATATGGAGTCAAGCGTTTATGGAATTAAACAAGCTAGTTATAGACATGCTAATAGCATCAGATTTGGGTACCTAGCGGTGGCCGCGACCGCGGACGCTCATGGCGCAGCGTGCAGCCCTGCATTGGCGAGGGACCTGTTCATCACGATAAGACAGAGTAGAGAAGGAAAATAAATGATGAAATTGCCCATTTTATCTAGTCTTGTGATTGATCAACGATCTAACAATTGATTGTTTTCTCATGTACACCGTGCACTTGCGTGAAAGCGGCAGGGTGGTGTGACGCCGGAACCGTAATTGGTGACAGCGGCCGTCCACAACAACAGAATCATGCAGAGACCAAAGTCTTGATCTAAATTGCTACAAGAACAAGGTTTCTTTTCCAAGTTAATCTTGCACACATGAATCACTATCATGAATTAGTACCTTTGCCCTTCAGCATTGTATCGTGCACGTACATGTGCACACATCAACCGCTAGCACACGTCTGTACAGGCTTGATTTCTTCTAAACCGATCGAAAGCATATGCCAACACACACGTACACAAGGGCTAGCTCAAGCATGCAGGTGATGGATATATAGGCCATGTGCATGTGTTCTTCGGTTAATTGCGTACCAGCTTGATTTCTTGTGAAACCGATGGATAGCACACACGGCGACATACCCGTAGACAGGGGCTAGCCCAAGCATGCAAGTAGATGTGTTCTTGGGATAGGGAACCACAAAATAGCCGCTGCACCTTGGCAAGTGGGAGGCGAGATGATCCACGATGGCGAGGCGGCGCCGCCGGCTGCGGGGACCAGGTTCGGTCGAGTCTGGATGGGGTGGCGCGCGGTGTTGGCCCGGTCGTGGAAGCAGCTTGGCGGATTCGCGGACGCATGCCACCGGCGTAGAGGCCTCGGTGGCCTGGATCTCCGCCTCCCGCGACGTCCCAGTATAGATTGCTAGCGGCGCGGCCGCCGGCGTCGTGAGCGGCGCGGCCATGGAAGCTAGGGTTGGGCAGTGTATGGGTATGGAGGTGCGGCGGCAGTTGAGATCGTGATCCCGGTCGATCGCGATGGCAGGACGTGAGCGGGGCAGGATGCGTGCGTGGATTGATGGCAGAACATTTAATCTTGGCCCTTCAAATGGATGGCAGGCTTCGAAAAAGGGTTTCCCCCGCTTTATATTATAAAGCAAATGTCACCGAACACAAGATAACTGTCGGGGCGAATAGCACATCAAGCCCAAAAGAAGAAGAAAGAAGAACTAAATGCCAACAACGGCAGCTCGACAAAGCAAAGATGATCCGCCACCGCTGCGCCCTCCGGATTCGTCCCACCGCACACCAAGGCTCCGCACCGCCGCGTACCAAGCAGCACCTCCAAGAAGGGATGTGACGTCGATGACGCTGCTGCCCGGACATATCCTAGGGTTTCCCTCGGCACGCGGATAGGAGTGGGGATGGGCAACACCGACGCCCTTCAGGAAGGAAAGGCGGCACCCGCAGGCGACACCATGTCGGAGCCGGAAACACCGGCAGGGATTTCTCCCGCATCCCAACCACCACTACCTGCCCGATCCGGAGCCAACCATCCAACTTGCCACCCGCCAGCATACGCCACCACGGTCTTGAAATCATCCGTGCCGCCTCACTGAGATCGCCATCACGAGGCCTAGAGGACGTAGAGAGGGACACCAGGAAACGGGAGGGGCAGCACCGGAGTCGAGCCGGAGGGAACCACCTCCACCGCCATCGTGCGAGATGCCTGTGCCTCCCGCACCGTCGCGGTAGCCGGCCGGACGCGGCAGCAGAGGCACACCAGGCCACCCGGGCCCGGTCGGGCCCATCTCGGGCCCGCAAAGCCGCTGCCACCCCGCTGCAGCCAGCCGGCAACGGCGCCGCCACCACCCAGCCTCCCTACGCCCCTACTCCACCTCCAGGGAACTCCGCCGCCGATGAAGAAGCCGCCGGCCCGCCCCGGCCCAGATGAGGCCCGAGAGGGCCCAGATCTGGGCCGAGCGGGCGCCGCCACCTCGCACCACCGCGTAGATCCGCCGCCAACGACGGCGCCGCCGCGCAGTCGACTCCCCGGACGAGCGCCAGGACCCCCTGCCGCCGCGCCGGACCACTGCCGCCTGGGAGCACCGCCCAACGCCGCTCCGCCCCGCGCAGAAGGGACACCGGGAGGGGAAAAGCAACGGGCCGCCGCCGCCGCCGCCGCCCGGGCCGAGCCCGACGGCGCACGCCGACGACGGCGGGAGGAGGAAGGATGGAGGGGGCCGCTGGGGAAGAAGGACGGAGGGCGCGGCCGGCCGCCCGCGGGGGGCAGACGTGGTCGCGAGAGGGGTGGCAGGCCACCGAGACAAAATTGACCCTTGGATATCGTTAAGTGGATTAGATCAAGGGTGCTAATTGTTCTGTGTACATTAATCTGGGTGGCTTTGGAGGAATTTAACTTTGCTCTTTTAATAGTAGTAGAGATAAAGGTATCATAGACCAATTCGGTGAATCAGGTCAACAGAACGACAAATTTAGCTAGACCAAGGAGGTTAGCGTAACACCAAGGCGTCTAGGGTTTTGCTGGCCGCCGCCGGCCGCCTCCTTGGCGGCGGCGCGGCTGCCGGCGATTGTTGTCCCAGGACGGCGCCGTTCGACGTCGTGGCTGGTCTCTCTCTCTCTACTGTGAGGTCTCGGTCGTCTTTACGCCAAGTCTCCCATAGTAGATTCGTTTTTCTACTCCATCATCTTGATCGAAGGAGTTTATGTTGTGCAAGAGCTTGTGATTCCAACAAAGAGAAGTTGAGTTCCAATCAATCTCACGCTGCTGTGGTGAAGTTGTGAAGGGCTGTGGCGATCCTTGTTGGTGCAGGTTCCTCTTTCTCTTGAGGTTTGATCGTTCAGGAACAAGTGATGAAGGTTTTGAGTTGGAATTGTCATGGACTGGGGAACGCCCCGGCGGTTCGTGCCTTGCTGGACGTCCAGCGAAGATGCCAACCTGATGTGCTGTTTTTGTCGGAGACACACCTAGATAGCTATCCGGCTGAAAGTTTGAGGAGAAGATTGAAGATGGATCAGAAACTTGTGTGCCCTAGTGATGGTAGGAAGGGAGGTTTATTGCTGTTTTGGAATAATAACACTAGGGTGACCAGGCTTGAGCTAGACCCTATGTTCATTGATGTTAAGATTGAAGATGCAAATAATGTGGTGTGGCGTTTGACAGGGATGTATGGGGAGTTTCGGTGGGAAAATAAACACATGACGTGGAGCCGCATGAGGCAACTCCACCAAAATCATAATCTTCCATGGATTGTGTTGGGTGATCTGAATGAAATTCAGTACCTACATGAGAAGGATGGAGGTAACCCACGCCCGGTACAGTATATGCAGGCTTTCCAGCAGGTTATCGAGGACTGTGAGCTGCACGACCTTGGGTTTATAGGTGACAAGTTCACTTGGCATCGAGGGAGAATCAAGAAGAGGCTTGACAGGGGGCTGGTAAACGACACTTGGTCGGTACATTTCCCCCATGCAGCTCTGCAAAATATGGAATATAATCACTCGGATCATCGGCCTCTGGTCGTGGACACAGAGTATTACGCTCAGCCTGTACCTGTAGTGAATGATGTACATGCGAGGAGATTTGAGGCGAGATGGTTACGTGAAAAAAGCTTTAATGACACAGTTCTGGAGGCTTGGTCAAGAGTTGAAGCAGACCCAGGCTTGACTAGCATATACGAAAAGTTAAATAAAATGCATGCAGAGTTTCATGATTGGGACCAGCGCGTCATGAAGAAACCAAAGAAAAGGTTACGTAAAGCTCAAAGGGACTTGGAGAATGTGATGGCCGGCCCAATGAATGATGAAGCCGATGCTAAGAAGAAAGAACTTGCGGAGCTGATTGGGTACCTATTAGAATTAGAAGAAATCCAGGTCATGCAGCGTTCCAGGGCTACGTGGCTGACAAGTGGCGATCGCAATACTGGTTTTTTCCAAGCCTTTGCATCTGCCAGAAGGAAGAGGAATTTTGTCAAAAAACTAAAAGATGAGGGAGGTAACTGGTTGGAAGGTATGCCAGAGTTGAACTCACATATTCATGACTATTTTACTCATCTCTTTACTTCTGAAGTGCAGCACACGGATCCTAGTGTCTTGCAAAAAGTGCAAAGCAAGGTCACTACACAAATGAATAACTTCCTGTTGGCGCCATATACTGCGGATGATGTGAAAAAGGCTGTGTTTAGTATTGGAGACCTAAAGGCTCCTGGCCCGGATGGTCTTCATGCCATATTCTTTAAGAAATACTGGCATATTTTGGGGGATGATATAACACAGGAGGTCCTTCTTGCTATCAATTCTAGGAAGATTCCGGCTGAATGGAATGATACAACAATCGTTATGATCCCAAAGATTGATACGCCAGAACTAGTAACTCAATTTCGCCCCATAAGCCTCTGTAATGTTCTTTATAAAATTATCTCCAAGATGTAGGCGTTACGTCTGAAAAATATCCTCCCTGAGATTATCTCGCCTACATAAAGTGCTTTCGTACCAGGAAGGATGATTACTGACAATATTCTGATAGCATATGAATGTGTTAATAAAATCAAGAATAAGAGGGCTGGACAAACTGGTTTGTGTGCGGTAAAATTGGACATGCATAAAGCTTATGACAGGGTGGAATGGTCCTTTTTACATGATATGATGGTTGCTTTGGGATTTCATGAACATTGGATTGAGATGATGATGGCTTGTGTAAGCTATGTCAGGTATAAAGTGAGGTTTAATTCTCAAGAGACGGGTTCTTTTACTCCTACTAGGGGTATTAGACAGGGGGACCCCATCTCCCCTTACATGTTCCTCTTATGTGCGGAAGGTCTTTCTAGTCTATTGCAGTATGAAGAAGCTGGTGGCATAGAAGGAATCAGAGTGTGTAGAAATGCACCATCAGTATCACACCTGTTATTCGCTGATGATTCTTTGATTCTAATGAAAGCAGATACTTTAAATGTAGCTTCCTTACAGCATGTTCTGGAGACCTACTATCAGAGTTCGGGACAATTGGTGAGTTTGTCGAAATCTAGTGTCTTTTTCAGTCCAAACTCTCCTGTCGTATCTAGGACTGAAATTAGCCAACAGTTAAACATTGACACTGAAGCTTTATCTGACAAGTATCTCGGGCTTCCGGCGATGGTGGGAGCAGATAGAAGTGACTGTTTTAGACACTTTTGTGAAAGAATTAAAGAAAGGCTAAGAGGATGGATGGAGAAACAATTGTCCACTGGTGGCAAGGAAATTCTTATTAAATCTGTAGCCCAAGCAATCCCAGTTTTTGCCATGTCAGTTTTTAGTATACCTAAAGGGATTTGCAAAGAGATCACTGATTTGATTGCTCAGTTTTGGTGGGGGGATGATGAGGAACACAAAAGGATGCATTGGTACACTTGGTGGAAACTTTGCTATCCAAAAAATGAAGGTGGGATGGGCTTTAGGGACCTCCACTCTTTCAATTTGGCAATGCTCTCGAAACAATGTTGGCGACTTATCACCAACCCAGATTCTCTTTGTGCTCGAGTTTTGAAAGCAAAATATTATCCAAATGTAAATTTACTCCAAGCAACACTGAAAAATGGAGCATCGTTTACATGGCAAAGTATTATGAAGGGGTTAGAAACTTTTAAGTTGGGATATATTTGGCGCATCGGAACTGGAGAGAATGTGAATATATGGAGTGATCCTTGGGTGCCAGCCAGCCCGGATAGGAAGGTTATCTCAAACCGAGATCAAACTATTCTCTCGGTCGTCAGTGATCTCATTGACCCTCATACGGGAGCATGGGACGAGCCCCTGATCCGTTCTATTTTTAACCCCGTCGACGCCAGAAGGATCATGCAAATCCCAATTAATCACAATGCATTTGATGATTTTATTGCCTGGAACCCAGATCGGAGGGGTATTTTTTCAGTTCGTTCGGCGTACCGATTACAATGGATTCAATCTTTTCGGGCGCATGCAAATGTATTGGCACGCCCAGCTGGATCAAACTTATCGGAAGTATGGCCTACACTGTGGAGACTGCAGGTTCCACGTAAGATTCAGATTTTTTGCTGGCGTGCACTTCATGGAATTATCCCCCTAAGATCCATACTCACTAATAGACATGTGGGTACCAATGGCTCATGTCCGATTTGTCACCAGGACGCGGAAGATGTACGCCATCTGCTTTTTGACTGTACACATGCAAAGGAATTGTGGCTCCGACTGGGTATACTGGACATTGTTGAAGAAGCGAAGTTAATTGATCGCTCTGGTTCAATCATACTCGAACACCTGATCCTAGCAGACTCTAGACCGATCCCTATAAAGCCTAATTTGGATGTCAAACAGGTGATAGCGGTTGGGGCTTGGTACTTATGGTGGGTGCGCCGTGAGCTCACCCACTGGCGGAGCTTGGTAAGATCCTTTGGGGGGGCAAATACAAAATATAGATGTGGGGGGGGGGGGGCAAAAGTCATTATTTCTCCTAATCGTCTCCTTCAAAAAAAAATCTTTCACATATTTTAACCAGGCTGGGGGGCCATGGCCCCTGTAGCTATCAACGTAGCTCCGCCGTTGAGCTCACCCATGATGGATCACCGCCACCTCCCTCGAGATGGCCTATTTCGGTCCTGGCAAGTGCAAACAATTTTCATCAAGCCAACTTAAAAATTCGTGGTGTACAGGAACATAAATGGAGCAAGCCGGAACCCAAGTTTGTGAAGCTAAACGTGGATGCCTCTTTCCATATGGATGAGGGTGCAGGAGCCATTGCAGCTGTTCTTAGAGACGGTAATGGTAATTTTTTGGCGGCACAATGTCGATTTATACCTTACGCAGCAGATGTGGTGACAACGGAGGCTATGGCTATGCGTGATGGACTAATCTTTGCAAACTCTTTGGGGTTCCCTCGAGTGGAAGCTGAGTCTGACTCCTTGACGGTAATTGATTATTGTACTGGACAGACAAGATGGTGGGATGCTGCGGCGGCGATCTTTGCGGAATGTGTGGATGTGTCTTCGTCAATCGGGAAGGTCAAATTTAAACATTGTTATCGTTCTTCTAATCAAGCGGCGCATGTGCTAGCTAATCATGGTTTTTGTAATAAGATTTCTAGCAGTTGGACGGGGGAGCCTCCGAGCTGCCTAGTTCCAAACCTTGTGGACGATGTAATCCTTGTTTAATTTTAATAAAGCTAGCCATGATGGCCTTCCCTCAAAAAAAAAGATAAAGGTATCATAATTGGGGCTAGATTAATGAATTAGTACTCCCTCCGTTTTTATTTACTCTGCATATTAGAGTTGACTGAAGTCAAACTTCGTAAAGTTTGACCAAGTTTACAGAAAACAATATAAATATTTACCATAAAAAATCTATATGATGTGAAAGTACATTCAATAATAAATCTAACAATGTTGATTTGTTATTGTATATGTTAATATGTTTGTTTATAAAGAGAGATGTTCATATTACAACCTCAAACTACCACCAAAGTCTAAAACACAACCCTGAACTACGAAACCGTCTAGTTTACAACCCTGGACTTTCAAACCGGACAGAAAACAACCCTGGGGTGGTATTTGACTGGGTTTGACCGGTTTTGACGAGTCAATAGCCCAGTCAGTGCCAACTCATCCGCCACTTCCTCGTCTGGTCAAATTTTGGCCCAAAAAAAATGTCCAGAAAAATTTGAAAAAATCTCAAAAGACTAAACAACCCTCATATTAAATCCGGGAAAGTTTCAACAAATTTTGCAGAGGAAAAAAAAATTTAGAACAAAAATTCAAATTAAGAGCCATTTTCGGTCAAATTTTGGCAGAAAAAAGTGTCCAGAAATTTTTTTTTTGCGGACGTGGCGGATGAGTTGGCACTGGATTTTTGAGGGCGTGGATTTTGGAGAATTTTTTGAAATTTTTCTGGACACTTTTTTTAGGGTCGAAATTTGATCAGTGGAGGACGTGGCGGATGAGTTGGCACTGACTGGGCTGTTGACTGGTCAAAACCAGTCAAATACCACCCAAGAGTTGTTTTCTGTCCGGTTTTGAAATTTGAGGGTTGTAAACTAGACGGTTTCGTAGTTCAGGATTGTGTTTTAGACTTTGGTGGTAGTTTGAGATTGTAACATGGACTTCTCTTGTTTATAAAACTTGTCAAAGCTTACAAAGCTTGACTTTGACCAAAACTAATATGCGGACTAAATGAAAACGGAGGGAGTACCGGTTTTCAATTTTTATGCAAATCAGTACCGGTTTTGGGTCCAGCCATCACATATTGGACCGATCCTCGTTTGATCACATTTTGACAGATAAACCTGACCGATGGGCCCATTGGTCAGGGATGATGTGGCAAAAAAACTCGTAGACATAATTGACTCATCTCTCTCTCTCTCTTCCTTATGTTATTCCAACCGACGCATGCCAGCGCTGCCGCCGCCCAACCTTTCCGACCAATCAGTGCCCCGCTGCTGCCCCTGTTTCGTGCCTAACAACGTCGCCCAGCCGACCGGCGCCGCCGCTAGCCCGATTTCCCATCGCCCAGCGCAACCCAACGTTGATTTGGAGCACCGAGTAGCAGCGATGGAGCAGACCATTGATGACGGATTAGAGTGGGCCAGCGCATGGTGAGTTGGTGACATAGTGGAGACGTGTGTGTTGGCAGAGCGTACGGGACACGGGCTGCGGTGAGGGTCGGCAAGCCGGCCACGGGAAGTCGGGAACGGGAGGGCGGCATGCGCTCTCCTCTCCTCGTGAGCATGTGTCTGTTCGAGCGAGGGTTGGCACGCCGCTCATTCAGCTTCCGCGCGGCCGCCGTGCCGCCGCCGCCACAAACAGCTTGTGCGACGCCGACAAATAGTCGTCGGTTCCTCGTCTACCACGACGGCCGCCATGGTGTTCGCCTCCCCAAGCTCTGCAAGGCCTCGGGAATTTCGCCGAGCACCTGCATGCGCCAACCAACGAAGAGGCAAACCGCGAGAGCCTTTGCAGCTCCATCGAGCCGGACCACCACCCATGCTAAGCCACGCCGCCGCATCTGCTCCAAGCTCACGCCATGCACGAGCACGCATGAAGCAACAGGGAGAAGTTCCTGCGGCCATCCAACACACGCACGCATGAAGCAACAGGGAGAAGCGGTGGTCGGGACAACGCGCGCGGGGGAGGCCACGGACGCGGGTCGACTGCATGCGATGCATTGGTTGTGTTCGTACCACGGGTGCTGGCCGACGATGCCATGAATGCGTTTGTGCTGGACGGCCGTCGCGCGGCGCGGGTGGAGTTCCTGCGGCGAACTGGGTGCGCGTGCAAGGAATGGATACGACCTCCGCAGCTCCGCTCGTGTGCGTCGTGGCCTGGCTCACCGCCTCCCGAGCTCCTCCTGAGTGGACGCAACCGGCGGTGGTAGACGCGCTCCGGTGTGTGCGTGGGTGCACCAGTGCGTGCATGCGTGTGTTCTGCGGCCATGTGCATGCGTACCAGCACAGCGTGTGTCCCGCTGAAACTCGCCCGTCTGTGCCAGCTGTAGACGAAGGTGGTGTGGCGAAGGTGGTGGCAGCGGCGACACAAGGTGGTGGTGCAGGTGGCGGCCGGCGGGTAGGAGGATGAAGGGGATCGGAGCCTTCGGAGGTACGGTGGAAAGAGAGAGAGCCGACGTGTTTTTTTTTTTTGCCACATCAGCCCTGACCAATGGGCCCCAATGACGAGGTTTCCTGTCAAAAACGTGATCAAATGGGGATCAGTCCAATGTGTGATGGTCGGACACAAAACCCATACTGATTTGTGAAAAAAATGAAAATCGGTACTGATTCGTTAACCTAGCCCCAATTGTAGTACCTTTATGCAATTATTATAACTCCATCAAAGCAAATACTCCCATGTCCCAGCCATCAAAGCAGAGTCAACCAGTCGCACCAAAGCAATAGAACCCACATAATAGCACCTCCCATGTCCCAGCCAGCCTCTCTAAATAAAACCCCCCAAAAGCCAGCCATGGATGATGCTGCCCGAGCTAGGCGGTGAACTGTGACAAACCATTGCTGCGCTGCTACTTGACATTTTCCAGATGTACTACTATCTACTACTGGCATTCTCAAATCAACTAGCAATTTGACTTGAATCAATAGATAAAGAACATACAAGAGCTAAACTTAACCTATACTAGAGTTTGTTTTCAGCTTGCTTGTCTGCATATTGTCTGTTAGCTTGAAAGTCGAGTGGCCAATATCCTTGTGCTTGGAATAATTGAGCTCGTTCTTCAGCTTGTCTTCTCGCAAATTTTATATCACCTTCATGGTCGAGTGGATAAAATCCTCCAAGTACTACCGGAATTACCCTCAATCCCGACAGCCTATCTTATGCCGACGGCCCCCGTCGGCATATATAGAGGTATGCCGACGGCCTAGGGTAAACCATCGGTGTAGAAAAGCCGTCGGCATACCTCTACATATGCCGACGGCACCCGTCGGCATAGTAGTGCCGTCGGCATATCCGGAGATATGCCTACAGTGACCGTCGGCATAGACGTGGGCCCGGCGACCCGGCGGTAGACGGGCCTTTGACGCCATCAAATCTATGCCAACGGCCCTAACGGCGGTCGTCGGCATAGCTATGCCGATGGCAAAGCCGTCAGCATAGGCCTGGTCCACGTCATCGATCCGCGGCACGTGCCACGTCATCGATCCGAGGCGTGTCGGTTGGGCACACCTCATCGATCCGCGGGTAGAGCTATGCCGACGGCTTTGCCGTCGGCATAGCTATGTATTATCTGTTTTTTTTTGTTTTTTTTTTATCTGTTTTTTTTCTAAATTAAAATTTGATTAACTTAAATGTGCCTTATCTAAACATAAACATATATAAATTATATATCGATTTGGTGTAGAATTTTCCATAGATTATGAATATGTAGTTTGTATTTGTTTTCGAGTATGTTAGTAATGTGACCTCATGTTCTTTTGCATATAGGTCCCTATACTTTATTAAAATCACAAACAATTGATAATTGCATCTATTCTGACAAGTTTTATATGTTTTTTATAAGAATCTTGAAAGTGCTAGATCCGCGGGTCAACTGGGCCAGGGTTAGACGGGATAGGGGACTTGGGGGGTAGCAATGCCGCCAGGTCTTGCGCTGGGCCCTCTTACACATCTGGAAGTGTGGTGGCAGGTGCAAGCACCCGGCACGCGGCTCCGGAGTGTGACCCCCCTCACGGACGTCGCTGCCGCCGTCACACGGAGGGTGGAAACAGCCATGTCAGGCCGACACGGAGGGAATCTTGCGGTGGGTTGGGCCCGGACCTTGATCCGAAGTGTACCTATGGGCTGGCCTATCACAACCACGTGAAAAGGTCCATCGGTCAAAGCCCGTCCGGCGAAAGTCAAAGGCCTAGATCCGCGGGTCAACTGGCCAGGGTTAGGCGGGACGAGGGACTTGGGGGTAGCAATGCCGCCAGGTCTTGTGCTGGGCCCTCTTACACGTACGGAAGTGTGGTGGCAGGTGCAAGCACCCGGCACGCAGCTTCATAGTGTGACGCCCCTCACGGACGTCGCTGCCGCAGTCGCACGGAGGGTGGAAACGGCCACGTCGGGCCGACATGGAGGGAATCTTGCGGTGGGTTGGGCCCGGACCTTGATCCGAAGTGTCCCTATGGGCTGACCTATCACAACCAGGTGAAAAGGTCCATCGGTCAAACCCCGTCCGGCGAAAGTCAAAGGCCTAGATCCGCGGGTCAACTGGGCCAGGGTTAGACGGGACGGGGGACTTGGGGGGGTAGCAATGCCGCCAGATCTTGCGCTGGGCCCTCTTACACGTACGGAAGTGTGGTGGCAGGTGCAAGTACCCGGCACGCGGCTCCGGAGTGTGACCCCCCTCACGGACGTCGCTGTCGCAGTCACACGGAGGGTGGAAACGGCCACGTCGGGCCGACACGGAGGGAATCTTGCGGTGGGTTGGGCCCGGACCTTGATCCGAAGTGTACCTATGGGCCGGCCTATCACAACCAGGTGAAAAGGTCCATCGGTCAAACCCCATCCGGCGAAAGTCAAAGGCCTAGATCTTGCGGTTTTTTATATTTTTTATCGTTTTTATTTTTTTGAAATTAAAATTTGATTAACTTAAATGTGACTTATCTAAACATAAACATACATAAATTATATATCGATTTGGGGTAGAATTTTGCATAGATTATGAATATGTAGTTTGTTTTTGTTTTCGAGTATGTTAGTAATGTGACCTCATGTTCTTTTGCATATAGGTCCCTATACTTTATTAAAATCACAAACAGTTGATAATTCCATCTATTTTGACAAGTTTTATATATTTTTTTATAAGAATCTTGAAAGGATTCTATTGCTATAATATGTTCTCTAATTTGAACAAACTTAAATCATGTTTGCTTCAGATTTACACAAAACACCCTCTTCTTTTGACTTTTTTGTATTTTTTTCATTCCTTTGCCAAATGAGACAAATTCTATATCTACATCCATCAGATTGTGTATGGAAGTGTGGTGGCAGGTGCAAACACCCGGCACGTGGCTCCGGAGTGTGACCCCCCTCACGGACGGCGCTGCCGCCGGCACTTGGATGGGGGAAACGGCCACGTCGGGTCGACACGGAGGTAATCTTGCGGTGGGTTGGGCCCAGACCTTGTTCTGAAGTGTTCTCATGGGCTGACCTATCACAACCAGGTGAAAAGGTCCATTGGTCAAAGCCCGTCCGGCGAAAGTCAAAGGGGTAGATCAGCGGGTCAACAGGGCTAGTGTTAGGCGGGACGGGGGCCTTCGGGGGCTAGCTATGCCGCCAAATCTTGCGCTGGGCCCTCTAATACGTCTGGAGGTGTGGTGGCAGGTGCAAGCATCCGGCACGCGGCTCCGGAGTGTGACCCCCCTCACGGACGTCGCTGCCGCCTTCACCTGGAGCGGGGAAACGGCCACGTCGGGTCGACACGGAGGGAATCTTGCGGTGGGTTGGGCCCGGACCTTGATCCGAAGTGTCCCTATGGTCTGACCTATCACAACCAGGTGAAAAGGTTCATCAGTCAAACCCCGTCCGGCGAAAGTCAAAGGGGTAGATCCGCGGGTCAACTGGGCCAGGGTTAGCCGGGACCGGGGTCTTGGGGGGTAGCAATGCCGCCAGATCTTGCGCTGGACCCTCTTACATGTATGGAAGTGTGGTGGCAGGTGCAAGCACCCGGCACGCGACTCCGGAGTGTGACCCCCCTCACGGACAGCGCTGCCGCCGTCACCTGGAGGGGGGAAACGGCCACGTCGGGTTGACACGGAGGGAATCTTGCGGTGGGTTGGGCCGGACCTTGATCCGAAGTGTCCCTATGGGGTGACCTATCACAACCAGGTGAAAAGGTCCATCGGTCAAAGCCCATCCGGTGTGGTTAAAGTTAAACGGGTAGATCTACCGGTCAATCTAGACAGGGTTAGCCCGCTCGGTGGTCTTCGAAGGGTAGGAAGGATAGTGGATATTTAACAAATTGCTAGGAGATTAAAAAAAATTAAAGTTAATGTTCAATAAAAAAAATGAAATAAAAAAATGAGAAATAGATATGCCTACGGCTTTGCCGTCGGCATAGATGGACACGTGGCAACTAAATCTATGCCGACGGCAAAGCCATCGGCATAGAGACGCCTTATCCAGTCGCGCACCCGTTCCCTCCACTCGTTCTCTCCCCACTCTCTCTCTCTCGCTCTCTCTCTCTCTCTCACTCACCCCGCGCGCCGCCCGCCATCCCACCCGCGCCGCCGCCACCCACCCCACGCCGCGCTGGCCCGCCGTCCACCATCCCACGCGCCTGCCTCCCCCACCCCTGCGCTGCCCTGCTCCGGCTGTGAGCAGATCGGCCCGACGCACGGCCGCCCTCCCCTCGCTCTCTCTCTCTCTCTCTCAGCCACCCCGCGCGCCACCCGCCATCCCACCCGCGCCGCCGCCACCCACCCCACGCCGCGCCGGCCCGCCGTCCCCCGTCCCACGCGCCTGCCTCCCCCACCCCTGCGCTGCCCTGCTCCGGCTGCGAGCAGATCGGCCCGACGCGTGGCCGCCCTCCCCTGCGCCTGTCCGTCGCCGCGCCGGTCCTCCGCCGCCCGCTCCGGCCCTCCACCGCCCACGCCAGCCCTCCCCCCATGCCTGCCCTCCCCCGCGCCGGCCTTCCCCCACGGTGAGCATATCCCCTCCCCTATCCATCTTTCTGTAGCAATAGGTTTTTTTTTGTTGTTGTTGATAGTTATGTAATTAGATGGATGGTTAGATGGATGGATGCAGCATGGATTGATGCATATGGTTTCATTTTAAAAAATGCAAAAAAAATTAACAAGAATGAAAGAAATGCAAATGTATGATGATAGTTACGTAATTAGATGGATGCATCATGTATTGCTATGGATTTAGAATTTAGGTGTTGCTATGGATAATGTGACGGTATGATGATGATCTTGATCTTGCTCTTGCTCTTGCAATGGATTACAATGTGAAGGTATGATGATAATGTAACAAAAATGCAAAAGAAATTAACACTTGAGAAAATTTAGGATTTGAAGTATGGATAATGTGTCAATGTTGTATGTGATGTGATGATCTAATTTTTTTTCACTCGGTGGAATTTGCAGACTTTGTGGTGTCGCATCTCCCCGGAGTGACCGTCGTCGGAAGCATTGGTCCCTGATCATCCCATCCCTGTTGGACTACTTCCTCTACATCCGAGGGTGAGCTACAAATCCACCACCTCCTCCTTCGCTTTTTTTCAAGTCACTAGATTACAGTTTCAAGTCAAGTCGCGTAACCTAGGTGTCTCCCGTTCGGAAGGGTTGCATCGATAAATATGCATTCAATTGCATATTTATCACCGCAACTCTTTTGGATTGTCCAGCGTTTTCCACGGACAGCCCGAGGATGTGTAGATTGGGTACGTTTTCCATGCTCTACCTCGTTCCGAGACAGGATTTCGGCGGCGCCTCCCCGTTGTTCTCTGGATGCACATTCTCTCGGCTTTTTGCTGAGACGTGTATCTGGAGAACAGCAGGGAGGTGCTGCCGAAATTTTGTCTCTGAACGGGGTAGAGCATGGAGAACATACTCAATCTACACATCCTCGGGTGCACTAGTAGAAAACAGGGCTTTGGTTCAAGCTGGATCGGAGCAATAGTCCCGGTCGCATTACGAACCGGGACTAATGTGAGCATTAGTCCCGGTTAGAGCGGCTAGGGCGCCGGTCGGGGCTCGGCATGCAGGCATCAGTCCCGGTTCAAATGGGGCCTTTAGTCCCGGTTGGAGACACCAACCGGACTAAATGGGTGCGATGCCCTTTAGTCCCGGTTGGTGTCTCCAACCGGGACTAAAGGTCTGTCTTCAGTCCCGGTTTTAGACACCAACCGGGACTACAAATTTGCCTATATATACCCCCGCCCCTGCCCGCCCTCTCCTCTGTTTTTTCTTCATAGAAGGTGGGAGGTGTGTGCTACTTTGTTCTCCCTTCCTATGCACATGAGGTGTTCGATGAAATGCCTAAGAGCATGATGCCAATTGAGTTCACACAAAACAAACATGATATGAGGTGCCCGAGCCACACTTAAGCTTTCTCCTCTTTCTTCTCCTCTGTTCTTCCTCCAAGCCCGTCCCCGTCCCCGTCCTCACCGCCGTCGATCGCCCACGCCGATCTCGTCGCCGGCACCACCGTGGTGAGCCTCTTGTTCTTATCTTTTTTAAAAAAGAAAAATACTTGTATGATTTAGATAGCTACTTGTATAATTTTCTTACTTGTATTATTTTTTGTTATTATATAGTGCCATGGTTTTGATATCCGCCCCCGTCGGCTCTCGTCCGGTCTATGATTCGTATGTGGTATATTATCTTTTATAACTATTTGTTTCATTTAGTGTTTATGACAATTATGCCGACCAACTTGACATAGATGTTTTTATCTAGGAGGTATGTGAACCGGAAATTCCAACCGACCCTCTTGTCGAGAGGTTAAATTTAGTTGAAAAAGAAAACAATTATTTGAAAGAAAAATTGGAAAGAATTGAAGAAGAGAAGATGAAATTGGAGTTGCATGTTACCGATGTCGTCGATCTACACAAGATCCAGATGGATGCAATGCGCTTGAAGATTAGAAAGATTAGAAAATATGCCATTGATAAAGAGGCTTGGTATCATTATGCTGTTGGATCAATTGTTACCTTAGTTGCGATTTTGATCGCATTTGTTGTTGCATTTAAATGTTTTACATAGTTGTATGTTAGTTTCAATGTATGTTTTAATTAGATGCTCTAGATAGTTATATGTTGTTTTATGAGAACTATGTATGAACTTTATGTATTTATTTTTGCAGTAATAAAATTTGATCACTACTATACTTTGGTTTTAATGTGATGATGAACTTGTATTAATTTGGTCATTTCTCTATTCATGATGTTCTGTAATGGCTTTTTGATATACTTAATTATATAATGCAGATGAACCAGCAATGGATGTACGGTGACCGACGCACTTCCGAGTACATTACGGGCCTGCATAATTTTATCGATGTGGCTGAGGCAAACAGTCAGAATGGTTTTATGTATTGTCCATGTGTTGTCTATGAGAATACGAAGGATTACACTTCCTCGAAAACCCTTCACTTCCACCTGCTTAAGTCCGGTTTCATGCCCCACCATAATTGTTGGACCAAGCACGGAGAAAGAGGGGTTATGATGGAAGACAATGAAGAAGAAGAGGATGATGACAACTATCCTATGTTCCCTGAATACGGTGATACTGCAACGGGGGAAGCTGAAGATCAAGAGGCACCAGATGTGCCTGCTGATGATCTTCGCCGGGTCATTGTTGATGCACAGAGAGAATGCGAAAGTGAAAAGGAGAAGTTGAAGTTCGATCGCATGTTAGAGGATCACAAAAAACGGTTGTACCCAAATTGCAAAGATGGCAACACAAAGCTCGGTACCACACTGGAATTGCAGCAATGGAAGGCAGAGAATGGTTTATCTGACAAGGGATTTGAGAAGTTACTGAAAATAATGAAGAAGAAGCTTCCAAAGGACAACGAATTGCCTGACAGTACGTTGAAGCAAAGAAGGTTCTCTGCCCTCTAGGATTAGAGGTGCAGAAGATACATGCATGCCCTAATGACTATATCCTCTACCGCGGTGAGGAGTACGAGAATTTGAATGCATGCCCGGTATGCGGTGCATTGTGGTATAAGATCAGACGAGATGACCCTGGTGATGTTGAGGGTGAGCACCCCAGGAAGAGGGTTCTTGCCAAGGTGATGTGGTATGCTCCTATAATACCACGGTTGAAACGTCTGTTCAAAAACAAAGAGCATGCCAAGTTGTTGCGATGGCACAAAGAAGACCGTAAGAAAGACGGGATGTTGAGAGTACCCGCTGATGGGTCGCAGTGGAGAAAAATCGAGAGAAAGTGGCCGGAGTTTGCAGATGACGCAAGGAACTTATGGTTTGGTATAAGTGCAGATGGCATTAATCCTTTTGGGGAGCAGAGCAGCAATCATAGCACCTGGCCCGTGACTCTATGTATCTATAACCTTCCTCCTTGGTTGTGCATGAAGCGGAAGTTCATTATGATGTCAGTGCTCATCCAAGGCCCTAAGCAACCCAGCAACGACATTGATGTGTACCTAAGGCCATTAGTTGAAGAACTTTTACAGTTGTGGGATATCAAAGGTGTACGTGTGTGGGATGAGCACAAACAGCAGGAATTTGACCTATGAGCGTTGCTGTTTGTAACCATCAATGATTGGCCTGCTCTTAGTAACCTTTCAGGACAGACAAACAAGGGATACAATGCATGCACGCACTGTTTAGATGACACTGAAAGTATATATTTGGATAAATGTAAGAAGAATGTGTACTTGGGACATCGTCGATTTCTTCCGATCAGGCATCTCTTAAGAAAGAAAGGCAAGCATTTCAAAGGTGAGGCAGATCACCAAAAGAAGCCTGGCCACCATACTGGTGATGATATATTTGATATGGTCAAGGATTTAAAAGCAATCTTTGGAAAGGGTCCTGGCGGACAATCTGTTCCGAATGACGCTGACAGACACGCACCCATGTGAAAGATGAAATCTATATTTTGGGAGCTGCCCTATTGGAAAGTCCTAGAGGTCCGCTCTGCAATCGACGTGATGCACGTGACGAAGAATCTTTGCGTGAACCTGCTAGGCTTCTTGGGCGTGTATGGGAAGACAAAAGATACACCGGAGGTATGGGGGGACCAGCAACGTATGAACGAAAAAGATGGCATGCATCAGTATCAAGGTCCTGCCAGCTACGCTCTTACCAAAGCAGAGAAGGAAATCTTTTTTGAATGCCTGCTCGGTATCAAGCTCCCGTCTAGCTTCTCGTCGAATATAAAGGGAATAATAAATATGGTAGAGAAAAAATTCCAAAACCTAAAGTCTCATGACTGCCACGTGATTATGACGCAATTGCTTCCGGTTGCATTGAGGGGGCTTCTACCAGAAAATGTTCGATTAGCCATTGTGAAGCTATGTGCATTCCTCAATGCAATTTCTCAGAAGGTAATCGATCCAGAAATCCTACCAAGGTTACAAAATGATTTGGTCCAATGTCTTGTCAGTTTCGAGTTGGTGTTCCCACCATCCTTCTTCAATATTATGACGCACGTCCTAGTTCACCTAGTCGAAGAGATTGCCATTCTGGGTCCTGTATTTCTACACAATATGTTCCCCTTTGAGAGGTTCATGGGAGTCTTAAAGAAATATGTTCATAACCGTGCTAGGCCAGAAGGAAGCATCTCCAAGGGCCATGAAACAGAGGAGGTTATTGAGTTTTGTGTTGACTTTATTCCTGACCTTAAGCCGATTGGTGTTCCTCAATCGCGGCATGAGGGAAGACTGAGTGGAAAAGGCACGCTAGGACCGAAATCAATAATATGTAGGGACGGGCATTCTTGGGCGCAAGCACACTACACAGTTCTACAAAGTTCTACCTTGGTGGCCCCGTATATCGAGGAACACATGGATATTGTACGCTCCAAGAACCCGGAGCAGTCTGACCCCTGGATTAAACGTACACACATGGCGACTTTTGGCGGTTGGTTGCAAACACATCTCATGAATGACACCATTGTTGGAGATGAGCTGTACTTGTTAGCCAGGACACCATCTTTGACTGTATTGACTTTCCAAGGGTACGAGATAAATGGGAATACATTTTACACGATCGCCCAAGATAAAAAAAAGCACCAACCAAAACAGTGGTGTCCTCTTTGATGCAGCAAACACCAATAGGGAAAAGGACACATATTATGGTTACATAGAGGAGATATGGGAACTTGACTATGGACGTGATTTTAAGGTCCCTTTGTTCCGGTGCAAATGGGTCAATCTGACAGGAGGCGGGGTAATGGTAGACCCGCAGTACGGAATGACAACAGTGGATCTCAACAATCTTGGGTACACAGACGAACCATTCGTCCTAGCCAATGATGTGGCGCAGGTTTTCTATGTGAAGGACATGTCTACCAAACCGAGAAAAAGAAAAGATAAGGAAGCGAATGCATCATACGATGAGCCAAAGCGCCACATAGTTCTTTCAGGGAAAAGAAACATCGTGGGAGTGGAGGACAAGACAGACAAGTCAGAAGATTATGAAAAGTTTGATGAAATTACTCCCTTCACAGTGAAGACTGACCCAAGCATCCTGTTAAATGATGAAGATTATCCATGGTTACGGCGCAATAAGCAAGGGACACACGCGAAGAAAAAGTGAAGACTTTCTCTCTAGTGAGTTTCCGGACTTATAGCTGGAAAATCCCAAGTTTTGCAAGATTCCACCCCTACTGTGTGGTTTCTCTGATCGGAGGACCCCTTATGCCAAGCCAAGTCCAGATGAGAGGAGTTCTGGTTGCTTTCTGGTGAAACTGAGGACAACATATCAGATGGTAGGATTGTTCAAGTAACTGTTCGGCATATACAAGATAGCCGAATAATTTGCACCTTTGATTCTAGGTTGAAAGCCATAGTTATGCTCCACAACTATTCTGATGATGGCTTTGATCTAGAATCACTACAGTTACATGAAGGCGATGTATTAACTGGCAAGATTGGCATCTGTTTTAATTTTTGGTAAATGTTTGTTTCTTTCCTTGTACAAATATGCAGGCATATCTCATGAACATCCAGGCACCTTTATATTATCTTACATCAGGAGTACAACCCCACATCATGAGTATGTTGGGTTATACCCAAAGGGCTTTAGATTCCGGAAGAATCTAGCAATCAAAATACAATCAATGAATAAAGCAATAAAGAAAACAATAAGAAAAAGCAAATAGAAAACAAAACAAAATACTAAACTAATAACTTAACAGAAAAGAAAATATAACATTATTAGGTTAACAAAAAGTATTTCATAATATTCTTCAATAGCAAAAAGAATCAACTAAAAAGATTTTATAAAACTCTAGTTATGATCAAAATAATATTAACTTAGAATTAACATAATATATTTGGCAAAAGATTAACAAGAAAACATAAACTAAAATAATTAAAACAAAGGAAAAAGGTATAAAACTAAAAGAGCTAAACATAATCTGTTTTTGATTAAAACACCAGGTTAGTCCAGGTCGTAGCCACCAACCGGGACTAAATGCCTACCCTTTCGCACCCTTTTGGCTGCCGAAAATTAGCTTTAGTCCCGGTTGGTGGCTCCGACCGGGACTAAAGGTAGGCCTTTAGTCCCGGTCGGAGCCACCAACCGGGACTAAAGCTCGAGGTATTTAACCGCCCCGGCCATCTTCCTCCCCCAATCTTCTCCATCTATCTCGCGACGCCGCAGGCCTGCCCCGATGCCGAACCACACCACGCCGCCGCCAGGCTGCCGGAGATCGCTCCCCCCCTCCCCCGTTGCCGACGCCCGTAGCCGCTCGTCGCCCCGCCGCCCTCGTCGCCGACGGCCGCCGACGCCGGACCTCCTCGCCCTCCTCCCCAAGCCGCGTCACCGAGCCTCGCCCCCCCCCCCCCCGCTCCCCGGCTACCTGTGAGCCGCTGCCGTTCCCCTCCTCCTCCTATCCCCCCCCCCCCCCCCCGCGGTCACCGACGCCGATGCCGCCCGCGCTCAGGTCGCTCCGACGCCGCCCGCCTAGCTGTCTTTTTTTTCCTTTTTGTTATTTTTGTCTCAATCAATTATACCCCAGATTCATAGATTTTCAGTGAGCATTATCAATGTTGAAGAAGGAGTGATCTTAATGGACAGAAAAAATTTATAAAGTTTGATCCAATTTTTTTTGCAGGAGAAAGTTTGATCAAGTTATCGAAAACAATTTAAATTTTCACAATAAAATATATATAAGGTATGAAAACATATTGAATGATAATTCTAATGGTATTAATTTTGTATTGTGGATGTTAATATTTTGTATATAAACTTGGTCAATATTTTGTATTGATTTTGTTGCATGTCATTTTTGCAAAAGATGCCATTTTGTCATTTTTGTGTGATTTAATGCAAGCATCATATGAGGTAGCTTTGAACATGAAAGAAGAGAATTTTTATGTCTTCTTGCTGGTAGAATTTAGTTCAAAAGAATTTAAGCGGAAGGAGTCCCCGACGATCGCCGGTGAAAAGAGTCCCCGACGATCACCGGAGGAGTCCCCGACGATCGCCGGTGAAGAGTCCTCACCGTTTCCTTCCCGATATTTTGGGTTGCCGGAGGAGTCCCAACGATCGCCGGAAGAGTCCCCGACGATCGCCGGTGAAGAGTCCTCACCATTTCCTTCCCGATATTTTGGGTTGCCGGAGGAGTCCCGACGATCGCCGGAGGAGTCCCCGACGATCGCCGGTGAAGAGTCCTCACCGTTTCCTTACCGATATTTTGGGTTGTCGGAGGAGTCCCCGACGATCGCCGGAGGAGTCCCCAACGATCGCCGGTGAAGAGTCCTCACCGTTTCCTTCCCGATATTTTGGGTTGCCGGAGGAATCCCCGACGATCATCGGAGGAGTCCCCGACGATCGCCGGTGAAGAGTCCTCACCGTTTCGTTCCGGTAGAACCGTAACTCCGATCGAGACGTTCTTTATATGCATTTGTTTTGATTTCTCTTGTAGATTATGTTTTGCCATCATCATACATGTTAAAATAAATAAACTTGCTGTTCTGTCCAGAATACTAAAACTATATAAAATGCATATGAAATAACTTGCAAGTGATTGCAGAAACTATGGATCCGGAACACGCCAGAGACGAAGAACAAGAAAATATGTTGGAGGAAATAATCCGCGACGGAGATGATGATATCACCTCACATTTTTTGAATGACTCCGGTGAGGGAATGGACGGCTCCGGTGAGAGAATGGAGCGAGAAGATGACGGCTCCGGTGTTGGAACCTTAATTATTACAAAGTCCGGCGAGGTATATTAATTAAGCCTCTGCTGACTAGATGCATTAATTGATTTGTATATACATATATTAACACTTCTTTCTTCTTTTAGCCCTCCGGATCGAGCCAATCTTTGATAAAGAAACGAGGCCCGAAAAAAAGGTTGGGCGATAATGAAAGGTTCAAGATCGAAGAAGTCGATGCAGATGGCAAACCGATTGCTCCCAAGCGGAACGCAGATGCATTTATAAGTCAGTGTGGAGTTATTGTTAGGGACAGCATCCCGATCTCCATTCAAGAATGGAATAAGCCAAAGGCGGACGATGGAGTTACTTATGTCGAGGATAGATGCAAAGAAATGCTTTGGAATACGCTCATGACAAATTTCACCCTACCGCCAGAGGTGGATCCAAATAACCCAGTTATAGAGCGAAAAGTCGTGGGCTCTTAAGAAGATGGCCGCACAATTCTGCAACTGGAAGAAAAGATTAAACCAAGACTATGTCCAGAAAGACAAGACTCCAACATTCACCGGAGCACATGAGAAGTTAAAAGATCACTGGGACGTATTTGTGAAGTACAAGAAATCGGATGAAGCTAAGAAAAGGTCAGAAAGAAATAAGATAAATGCTGCAAAGAAAGAATATCACCATGTTACGGGGTCAGGTGGCTACAAGGTTGCCAGGCCTAAGTGGGAGAAAATTGAGAACGACCTGATTGCTAAAGGGATCGATCCAGAGCCATTGCAGTGGATCGAACGGGCAAGGACTTGGTTCTACGGGCATGGGGGAACGTTGAACCCAAAAACAGGGAAGTGTATTTATACAAAAGAGCAACTTGCAACACCCGTCAAAGCCCTTCAAGCTGCAATGAAGGACGTGCAGGACGGGAAGTTCATTCCCGACAGAGAGAACGATGAGCTGACACGGGCCCTCGGGAATGCTGAACACAGTGGATGAACACGAGCCACATCAGGCTCCGTTCCGTGGAAGGTTGGGTTTCCCGACTGCAGTGACACTTACAGAAGCCGAGGAAGAAAAAAGAAACAGGATGCAGACCGGCTGCAGAAGGTAGAAGAAATAGTAGCGTTGCAGCAGAAGCAAATAAAGGCACTTACCAGCCAGCGAGCTACCGGCCCAACTCAGCGGCACGAAGATCCTTCATTCGAGACTGCTGGCCCAGCATCTCAGCGGAAAAGCAGCGTGGCTTCCACGGAGCTCGTTCGTCCCATAGATGATATCACGGCTCCTCGCTACCCCGTGGATGATATCACGCAGAGGGAACATTGTGATCTACATGCGAAATGCATGAACATATCCGTGAAGGTGGCGGTCGGCTTTGCCTTACCTCCTGTACCTGATGGAACTTACCATTGCTCTCCGATTCCAGATGGCTATGCTGTTGTCGGGGTGGATGAAGTTATGAACGGATTTGAGCAGCTGGAGCTTGAAATCCCTACAGGTGAAGGGGATACTGAACTGGGAGATGCCAGAAGGAGTACCATTCTATGGAGAAAGGAACACATCGTGCTTCCACATTGGACGCCGCGTCAGCAGACTCCATCGGAGGAAGCCCCTCAGCAGACTCCTCACAGTACCAATCCTGCTCTATCTCCGCTGCCTCAGCCGTCTCCGCCGCGTCAGCAGACTCCGCTGCCTCAGCTGTCTCCGCCGCGTCAGCAGACTCCACCGGAGGAGGCCCCTCAGCAGACTCCGCTGCCTCAGCCCCGGCGGAAGAGAACCGCCGCTCCGGCGGCTAGTAGTACAACTACGAAGAAATCCAGAGCAGGTACAATAAGCGTCAAGGAGGCTCCTACCAAGTTACCATACCAACTGAGTGATGAGGAACTCAAGAAGGTCGTGGATGGCGAAGTGAAATGCCAGCTTGCACCGACACGGCCCGAGCGAAAGGAGAAAATAGATTCGGCAAAAGTGAAGCGCTGTCTGGAAAGCCTTACGCGACCACCGCCGCCTCCGCTACTATCAAACTATGACCGCTCTATTATCAAGTCACATAAAGAACAGCAGCGGTCGGGAAGTAGTAGTAGTGCAAGGGGGAAAACAATTCCCCAGCTCGTAGAACAGAAAAACCAATCGTGCCCCCCGCTCAAGGTGTCTTCCGATATCGTTATTGATCTGGAGGTTGCTTTCATTCTTGGTCAATACTTAGGCAAGCATGGAGAGTTCCCCATGGCTGATTTAGCCTTTAGATACGAGCATGGGAAGCCTCTCGTCAGACCTGAGGAGCTCCCTTATCTACCAACACAAATGCGAAGATTGCATGAGTGGTACATGAAAGCCTCAAAGGAAGGGAGCAACATGATCTTTCTGGGAATTAAAGATGAGCATTTCTTCAATGGAGTCGAGGAGATGTACATTGAATTTGATGAATTATTTCAGTTATACAATCAAGACGCCCTCGACAAAACTATCGTCAGTTGCTATTGTCTGTAAGTATTATTTCTATAATTAAGTCTCTAGCTCAGCTCGTTCATTGCATGTATAATTATCCTCACTATATTATGCAGATTGAAGATTCTCGAATGCAAAAATAGACAAATCTATGACATTGGGTTCATTAACCCAAATACCGTACATGAATTTAATGTAGAAAACAACGCCAAGGATACAGCGAAAAACTTGCTAAAGGCGTTAATTGGACAACAAACCAGAAGGGAAATACTATTTCCTTACAACTTCAAGTGAGTGTTACTGTCTTGTGCACATTCTGTTTCGCTTACTCGAGGTTAAGTGTAATTGATGAGTTATGCGTGCGCAAGTTCCACTTTATTCTGCTAGTCATTCAGCTTGACGCAGGAGTAGTAATTGTCATGGACTCGAAACGTAAAGACCCTGAGATGTGGGCAGACATGAGTGAAATGCTCCAGAAGTAAGTTCAATCATTATCGCACTATATCGGCAACTTTCGTTCATTTCCTGATATCAAGTAATTAATAACTCCTTTATTCATTTTCTTTGCCGGGCAGGGTTTGGAAAGAGTTCACCAAGCAGGCTAGGGGTGAATGGAAAAAGGAGCTGCGATTTTGACACCCCAATGTAAGTAGTACTAGCTAGTTCCGCGCATCTCTCTTTGATTCTAGTTTCAATACCATTATCATGCTTGATTATTATTTTGATTGAACTCTATTCTCGTAAAGTGCTTGAGGCAGGACGACGGGAATAATTTATGTGGATACTATGTTTGCGAGTTCATTCGCCGACGGCCTGTGAGAAGGGCAGAATTTTAGAACGACTTGAAGTACGTAAACAATATTCACAATTTTATTTTATAACCATCAATTGTGTTGAGTTTCATTCATATATATATATATATATTGACCCCCTTCTTTAAATTAGATCCAACGGAAGCGGGACGAACTCCTACCAAAGGATCGCATACGAGCAATTCAAAAGGAATTGGCGGGATTCTTACTTGAAGAGGTCATACATACAGAGGGAGAATACCATCGGGAATTGGAATGCGATTTTGGCAACAAATAGATATTAGGGATCGTAAGAGATGTTATATTGTATATATGCATGAACGTGTACTATATGTAGTAGCATCGAATAGATATACGAAAACTTGTTGTTCGACCAAGCACGGAGAAAGAGAGGTCACTTCTCTATATTCATGACGATGTTGTGTAATGGTTCCTTCATTGCTATATGTTGTAGCTAGCGTTGAGTTGAATGGAAAACATAAAATAAAAATGAAAACCCTAAATAAAAAAGAATTGAATGGTAAACACAAAAAGAAAAGGGAAACACAATATGAAACCCCTAAACCCTCCAAAACCCTAAACCCCTCCTTTCAAAAAAATAGCGCTTGGCAGGGGCTGACGCGTGGCGGCCTTTTAGTCCCGGTTGGTGTTACCAACCGGGACTAAAGGTCCTCCTGCCTGAGCGCTGCGCAGCGGCCACGTGGAGCCCCTTTAGTCCCGGTTCGTAACACGGCCGGGACTAAAAGTGGGGGCCTTTAGTCCTGATTCCTTAGTCCCGGTTGCACAACCGGGACTAAAGGCCCTTACGAACCGGGACTAATGCCCTGTTTTCTACTAGTGGTGGGATTAGGACCCTCTTTACCTATTAGAGATGTAGGTGGATTCAATGCCGTCAACGCGGTAGAAAATAAAATTTTGATGTGATTAATTTAAATGAATCCTTAATTTTGTTGTGTGGCTCCCAATAAAGCAGAGGATGGCAGATAATCTGTGGATGTATAGTGATTTTATCCGTCGGAATCGAGTAACAACAGAGTGGGTTGCGAAAACCGATGTGTTTTTGAAGGAGATATTCCGTTGTCCACTGAGAATTATCCCACAATGCCCTTGTACGAAATGTGGTAGACGTCTCCGTAGAGATAAGGAGCAAATGACTGAGCACCTTCGCACGCACGGATATATGCCAAACTTTAACATGCCAATAAACTTTGCCGAGCGGGACCATGGTAGAGAGGAGGTGATGTGACAACGCATCGGTGGTTATGCGGACGACGGGGTCAGAGACATGCTAGATGATGTCATTGCTGCAGAGACGGCACATGCGACACCTTCAGAGAATGAACCAGAGGAGCCAGAGGCAACCGCAAAGGCCTTCTTGGAGATCTTGGCCTCGTCAAAGAAACCTCTTTATGCGGGGGCCAAACTCTCTCAGCTGGATGCCATCTCGCAACTGATGGCAGTCAAGGCTGAGTACGGCTGTAGCCAGAAATGCTTTGAAGCATTTCAGGGAGTATGGGCTAACAGCCTCCCTGAGGGTCATGAACTGCCGACAAGCATGTACGCCACGAAGAAACTCATGAAGGCACTCTCTATGGATTATGAGAAAATACATGTTTGTCCGAAGAATTGCCTTTTGTTTAGGCACGAGTATGCGGATGACAAGTACTGTAGGGAGTGCGGTTCCTCTCGGTACCTTGAGGTGGTCAGTGAGGATGGTGAGAAGAGGCAGCTAGGCATCCCCGCAAAGGTTCTTTGGTATCTCCATTTCATAGATAGACTGCAGCGCCTTTTCATCACGGAGGAGTCTGCCAAAATGATGAAGTGGCACAAGGAAGGTAGAAGGTACCATCCAAATAAAATCGTACATCCATCGGAAGGCGAAGCATGGAAGTCGTTCGATGAAGAATACCCCGAGGAAGCAGCCGAGGCTGGGAATGTCAGAATTGCCATATCAGGTGATGGGTTCAATCCATATGGTATGTCGTCCAATCCATACAGCTGCTGGCCCGTGTTTGTTATTCCGCTCAATCTCCCTCCCAGTGCCCTAATGCAACGCAAGACCATGTTCTTGTTGCTCATCATTCCGAGGCTTGAATACCCGGGGAAGAATTTGGGTGTGTTTATGCAGCCGCTGGTGGATGATTTGCACCATTCTTGGTACTTCCCGAGGTTGACATACGACCGAGATCTGCAGAGAAATTTCTTGATGAAAGTTTGGTTGCAGTATTGCATGCATGACTTTCCCGGCTATGCCCTATTCTGCGGATGGTATACAAGTGGGAAGATGCCATGCCCAGTGTGCATGCAGGCTCTACGTTTAATTTGGCTGAAGAAGGGTGGCAAGTATGTAGCCTTTGACCTGCATCGACAGTTCCTCCCTCCAGACCATCCAGACAGGGAAGACAAGAAGAACTTCACGAAAGGCTGGGTTGTCCATGAAGTAAACGAGATTCCAACATTTTCAGGGGCAGATGTTCTTGCTCAGCTAAAAGCTCTCAAGCCTAAAGGCGAAGGCGAAGGCAAAGGCAAAGCCAAAGCCAAAGGAGAAGGCGAAGGCGAAGGCCAAGGCAAAGGCAAAGTCAAAGTCAAAGGCTTCGAGGGATATGGTGAGACGCACAACTGGACTCACATTACCCCCTTCATGAAGCTGCCCTATTTCAAGGACCTCAAACTTCCTTACAACATTGATGTGATGCACACCGAAAAGAATGTCGCAGAGTCCCTTTTCTGCACGATCCTCAACATTCCTGATAAGACGAAGGATAATGTTAATGCTAGAGCTGATCAACAGAAAATTTGTGATAGACCACGTCTAAACATGCGGCCTCCCATAGGCGGTCGAAGAAACTGGTTCAAGCCAGATGCAGACTTCATCCTTAAAAAGCCAGAAAAGATGGAGGTATTGAAGTGGCTCAAACACATCGTGAAGTTCACTGATGGTTATGCATCGAATATAAGTAAGGGAGTCAATCTTTCAAAGGGCAAAGTGACCGGGCTCAAGAGTCATGACTATCATGTATGGATTGAGCGGATAATGCCGGTGATGGTTCGAGGCTATGTCCCCGAGCGTGTTTGGCGAGTGCTTGCGGAGCTAAGCCATTTCTTCCGCACGCTCTGTGCTAAAGAAGTATGTCCCGAGGTGATTAGACAATTGCATAAGAAGGCACCGGAGTTGATATGCAAGCTAGAGAAGATCTTTCCGCCAGGCTTCTTTACTCCGATGACACATCTCATTTTGCACCTCGCGAACGAGGTATTGTTGGGGGGCCCTGTGTAGAATCATTGGTAGTACGGCCCTGAGAGACAGAACAAGCATCTCCGACACAAATGTGGAAACAAAGCTAAGATTGAAGCTTCCATAGCTGAGGCAGTTATCCTAGAGGAGGTGTCAGACCTCAGGACATCATACTATCCAGACCACGTTCCCACTCTGCATAATAAGGTGCCTCGATACAATATAGAAGAGCCCAAGTATAAACCCAAGCTCCATCTATTCAGCGGGCAAGGTGGCAGGGCTGGGGGCTCGAAATCTTATAACATGCCAGAACAAGAGTGGGAGGACATCATGTTCTATGTCTTGCACAACATCAAGGAAGTTGAGGATGAGTGGATGAGGTAATACCACTACACCATTCCTTTATGTCTTGCACAACATCATGTTCTATGTTCACTTAGTCTCGGTCTAACACCGCTTTTCTTCTTTTAGTCAATTCGTTGATGAGGAGTGGACGGGAATGATTCCTCTTACTGAGGCGGAGGCACTTACTCTTCTCCGGCATGGAAACCCTGGAAGGAAAAATTTTGTTGCTTGGTTCATGGCGAAAGTAATTTTTCACATTCCCCTATTAAATACCTAGTTCAACATTTATTAGTTAACCGAACGAATGCACCCAACAATTTCAATTAAACTTGTAGGGAAAAGATCGGAACATATCTATGGATAACGAATTGAGATGGGTTTCCATGGGTTTTAACCCTCGGGTCATGACATGTGAAAAGTATGATGTGAATGGGTATCGCTTCCATACAGAGGAGCACCAGAACAGCCGGCCTGATCCCAAAACTATAAATACTGGAGTGTACACCCCAGGTCAAAATGCAGTTGACTACTACGGAAGGGTAGGAAAAATATACGAGCTTACATTCAGCCGTGGGCGCGAAACCCTAAGTCTCCCTGTGTTCAAATGCCGATGGTTCGACCCAATAGAGGGGCTGGACATATGCCTTCCGTTGGTTTCGTCGAAGTTAAACCATCAACCGTTATGCCGGAGCCGATCTCTTTATTGTGGCTATCCAAGCCACACAAGTTTATTATCTGCCTTACCCATGCCAGAAAGAGTACCTAAAGGGTTGGGAAGTTGTGTTCAAGGTGTCGCCACATGGTAAGCTACCAGACCCGGACGATGACGATTACTACAACATTAACCGCATGACATACGAGGGAGTGTTCTATCAAGAGCAACCTGATGATGATGTGGTCAGAAACGATGACGCTGACACCTTGGGTGATGATGATGTGGATCCAAACGATGACGATGCACGGAATGATGGTGATACCATTGTTAATGAAAAAGACATACTTATGCTAGAAAAGTTGAATGAAGACGCTGACGACGAGGAAGAGGCTCCACCTCCGTCAGACAACGAAGATGATATGCGTGATAGTGATGATGAGACCGGTCGAGGAATCGGTTACGACAGTGATGATTCGTATGGGTTCTAGCAGATGTATGTTTCATGTCTTTTTTTTCTATGGTTTATTAATATGCCTTTTATGCTTATTTATTAATGTGCTTTTTTATTCCTTATTATTATGCTTTTTTCTTCATTATTAATATACTAATTGTTTATTCTCTTTTCAATGCAGGTTTGCTAAGCATGGGCAAGGGGAAGGCCGATGGCACGGGTTTCCTAACCAAACTCACCACGATGGCTAGTCGGAGTGGTCGACCCCGTACTGTCCCCCCCCCCCGACTACTTGAGGATGACTCCTCACAGGGAGGTCGAGGGAGAGGTGCCCCTAGAGGAGGAGGGGGTGGGGGAGAGCCCCTAGAGGAGCACGGGGTCGTGGCCCGAAACAACGCTCCCTCACCGACTTAGGGGTGTCGTCTTCGAGGCCCTTCTCTAGTGAGGCACCCTCCTCTAGTGAGGAGGTTGAGGAGGAGGAGGAGGTTGGGGAGGGGGAGGAGGAGGCAGGCGAGGAGGATGGTGGTGGCGGGGAGGGGGTTGGCAACAAGAAGGGGTGGCTGCGTGGTACTGCAAAACTCCCCCGCCTTCCTGCTACCGAGGAGCAGAAGTGGCTCATTGAGCCAACGGGGAAAGAGTAAGTGCCCCTTAATCATATTTTCATTCTTTTGCTTGTACACATGCTCATACTTTCATTCTTTTGATTGTAAACATGCTCATATTTTCTATCTTTTGCAGCAACTGGATAGTTCCTCGAGGGTCCCGTCTTCCAAACGGCATCATCACTGTCTTGCTGAAGGAACATTGGCCGGGGTTGTTCGCTCCGGAGCCAGTCAGGCACCCGGAGCGCCTGGTTTTGGCCACGAGCTGGGACCACTACGAAGCGGCCCCCCACCCGGACCATGATACACATGCTGAGGCCGTGATAACAATTCTTTGGGTAAGTTCTCTTCAGAAGCATGAGTCTTGAGTTTCGTTCGTAGTTTATCATCGAATGGTTTAACTCATGGCTTCTTCCATTCTGGTTTTATGAATGACTGTAGAAATACTATCGAGTTCTTGAGGAGCAAAAGTCCACTGCCGACGAGCTCTTGGTGCGGGCTGCGAGGAAGAAGGCCCGCCAGATGCAGTACGAGATCCGCTGGGTGGCCATCTCGCAATATTTTCACGACGCTCTTGGCCAGAAGATGACCAAGGAAGTCGCGCGGAGGGAGAAGCTTACCTTGAGGAGGGAGGAGTACTTGATGGTAAGTATAACGGACTTTTCATTCCGACGTTTGTGGTAAATTTCATTGTTTCGTGTTGACATGCCATTATGCTTTAATTATGTAGGTGTGTCCTGGTTGGTGTTATGGAAAAACTGATGGATGGGAGGCATTGGTGGATCTGTGGCTCTGTCAGGATGAAGAGTGGGCTGCTAAGAGCATAAAAAACCGGGCTAATCGAGGGACCGACGGAACACATGGTCAGGGAAACCGGAACCACTGGAGCCACAAGAAAGTTCAGGTATATCTATGTACATGAAACATTCTTCTTCTTCTATTTACCGTCACTTTCTTATGTATGACTAACCTCTGTTTGGTGGTGCAGGAGGAGAAATTGAAGCGGCCGCTCTCAGACATGGAGGCGTGGGAGCTCGCCCATGTGCGGAAGTCCAAGGATGGCAAGGGCAAGTACTACGGCAAGACCGAGAAGAACCTGAAGGCCTACACGGAGGAGTATCTGAGGTTACATCCTGACACACCTGAGCCCTTAAAAGAGGCTACGGACGACAGGGCGGTGGTCGGCATAGGACCGAAGAGTCATGGTCGGCAGGCGGTTCTGGATGCTGTGGTCACTCCTTCTGTCTCCTACACACGGCTCCGAGCTACCAACCCGAGGCCGAGCCCGCGCCCGAGCACGACCAGTGCACACTCACAGTCCCTCCTAGCCTAGCAGCACTCTGTAAGTATTTTCCCTCTTATCTTCCTTTTTTCTCACTTTATTTTCCGCATTGAGATGTTTTATGAGTTTCATCATGTCATATTGTAGGCCTATATGGAGTACACACGTCAGGAGGTCATGGCGTGGAACGCGAGAGTTGCAGCAGTCACGGACCACAGCAGTCGCATGATGAAGGTTAGTTTAGCCCCTTTCATTTCACTTTCATATTTGCACTTTCATTTCTTCTGACTTTCGTGTTTGCTTGGTCAACTAACATGTAGCTCGTTTTTTACTGCATGGCGGCCGGCACGGTTCTTGTAATGGAACCACCACTACCACCTCCTAGACCACAACCAGTGCTGCTTACGTTTGAGGAATTTCTGGCACAGCACATGGGGACTCCGGTTAGTACATCCCCAAACTATTCAACCACAGCTTATCGTTTATTCAACACAATCATATATCCTCTTAACATCTCTTTTCAAACATTCAGGGAACTGGTGGATCATCCATTGGTGGTGGTGCCAATGATGGCATCACTCCCGAGTCACGGAGCCCGGTCACTCCGATCCACCGAGGAGGTGGCGGTGGCGGTCTTGGCGGTAGCGGTGCCGGTCTTGGCGGTAGCGCTACCGGTAGCAGTGACGACTTGGGCTTTGGCGGTCTTGGCGGTGAGGAACTTGGCGGTGGAATTCAGACAGAAAAATACAAAAAAAAAAACAGACAGGACCTATGGCGACGGTTAGGCCGTCGGCATAGGGTGGGCCGTGCTACCAGTGGGCGCCACGTGTCCACTATGCCGACTGCCAGGCCGTCGGCATAGTTACGTGTCCACTATGCCTAACTATGCCGACGGCCTGGCCATCGGCATAGTGGACACGTGGCTCGATCTGGGGAGCCCTGGCACAGAGGTAGGCCGTCGGCATATCCTAAATCTATGCCGACGGCCTAGCCATCGGCATACGTCTGTGCCAGGGCTCCCCAGCGGCTGCCACGTGGCATCTATATGCCGATGGCCAGGCCGTCGGCATAGATATAAAACTATGCTGACGGCCTGGCCGTCGGCATATAGCTGCCACGTAGCGCTCTTTGGTTGGGCACAATTTGACGATGGCGTCGTCAGCTGCCGTCATACGTAAGAGTTCGTCGGCATATGTTCCTATGCCGACGGCTTTTCTATGCCGACGGCCAGGGCCAGGTACGCCGACGTACGAGTTGCCGATGGCCTTATGCCGACGGCGGCCGTCGGCATAGGCCTATGCCGATGGCATATGGGCCTATGCCGACGGGGGCCGGCCGTCGGCGTAGTGCCCCAGTCCGGTAGTGTAGTATCTCCTGCCAAGATAGAAATATCAGAATCCGGGCAACAAAACATGGTTAATAATGTAATCTAGATAAATATACAAGGAAGTCCATGTAACGATAAAAAATGGTACAAGATGCAATAAACTGATTCTCAATTTGATTGAACTTGTATACTAAGCATGCTTTCCTCAGATATAGGAGAAACTTACTGTAACAAAACTTGCTTTATTCACTATGAAACTTCGATTATAGTATTCGTGTATGGGTAATAATACTAACCAGGTTCTAGAAGTACAAAAGATGTGGTGTTCACTATGCGTAGCAACTGAGCTAATCTGCATTGTGACTTACGAAAGATGATCGCATACTCTAATAAAAGCTATTGCGATGACCTAAAGAAACATAACAACACGAGTGTTTTCTAAAAATCAGTATGCATCATATGAAATTATGAATCGAGTGTTTCAGCATGCATCACCACCCTAGTCCCTAGGTCAAACAATTTGCATCCATGCTTTAGTTAACTTCTACTGTGACTAAATTAGAGACTTGGAAGTCCTTATGAAACCAAATATCAATAATCAATCTTCAATGCACGGGGAATCTCTGATTAGTTCAATGCACGTGTAATCTGTGATTCAATCTATGTTTATTTGTAAGTAAACAAGTGTTCGAACTCCTGGATATACATGCCATGCTCTCGACTCCAGTTCTTTATACTCTTCCGCATCATCTTGTCCAGACTGTGTATTCAATTTCATTTTCGTTACTATCTTGAAACAATGAAAAGAGCATTTCAAGTGCTATTAAACACTTACCTATGCAGATTTATCGAAGTGTCCTTGAACTTCGGCGGGGTCTTCTGAAATAAGCCAAATTGTGTCATAACTTGTTGTGGCTGATTGAGGCCAGCGGTGAGAGTGGAGAGAAGGAGCTCATCCCCAACCTTGAACCCGATGTCATTGAGCTCATCGGAGAGGGTCTTGAGGCGCAGGCAGTAGGCGTCGATGGTGGAATCGTTTTGGTGACACCCAAAAAACTCCTGCTGCAAGAAGACGATCCGTTGAAGCTTGTTGTCGGTGAAGAGGCCATTGATCTTGGTCCACACCGTGTAGGCATCGTCCCCGTCGCGAACGACGGTGTGGAAGATGTCCGGCGAGACGGTGAGAAAGAGCCACCGGATGATGGTGGCGTAGATGGCCATCCAGTTGGAGTCACGGCGCATGGCGAGGAAGTCGGTGGTGCCATCCACGTGATCACGAAGATTGTAATCACGGAAGAGGAGGTTGAAGTAGGTCTTCCATGCATAGTAGTTGGCGGAGTGGGAGAGTTTGATGGGAACGTGATCGGAGAGAGGGACATCGCGGATGTAGGTGGGATCGGGCATCTCGGAGTCAGAGCCGAAGGTGGAGGCGAAGGGGTTGCTAGGGTTGCTGCGGCCGGAGGAAGACATGGCGGCGGCGGCTGGAAGGGTGGGGTGGTGCGGCTCGGTTAGGGTTAGGGTTTTGGAGGGAGGAAGGGGAACGGCGCGGCTAAGAGAGAGCGGCGCGGTGGAGAGGCGCGGCGGAAGAAAAGAAGGAGGGTGGCGCGGCGGCTAGAGGAGAGCGGCGGCGGCTGAAGGAGGCAGCGGCGGCGCAGCTAGGTTAGGATCGAAGGAAGGCTGATACCATGTAGAATAATATGATGCAACTCTCGATGTATTGATCGGGTGCAATCGCTCGTATATATGATGTACAAGATGGGCCACAATCTCAAGTATACAAGGAAAATAGGAGGGTGGGCTAGGAATACAAATATACATGCAATATCTATAATATCTAAATAGTTCATCCCCACTATGTTATTTCTCTTGACATGCAGCCTGTCCACATCAGCAGCCAGCCACATCATCGTTTCACTTCTGGCTTACATGCGGGGCCCACCGCCGGAACAACAGCCATGTCATCGATAGATCATGCCGCTGCCGCGCGCACGACTACGTCCGCACGTTTCCTGTTGCATGTGAACGGTTGAGTCAGATGAAGCCTGGTCGCTGCGCTTTGCATTTTATTCTTCCTAATTAACTCCCACTCCAATTGATTTCCCATCAATCTCTCCGTCCTCTAAAACCGGCGTCTTCTCTTCTTCTCCACCGAATATAATACAGAGATATTCTACCCCACAAGGCCAAGCCAAACCAGTAGTGCTTCTACCCGAGAGTATTCAGGTTTTGCCCTTGAAGATTAGCGGAAGACAAACGAATTTGAAGCCCACATGTTTGATGCCCGTCCCCTACTGTTACAGCCTGCCCTTACAGGTCTTGAAGAGGCGACGGAGGCTAGAAACTTCTAGAACTAGCCGGCTGTCCGTGGGAGAAATGCCTCTGCCGTGCAGCCACAGCCTGCGGCGTCACCAGCTTCTCGGCCATGTTTGGCAACTCCCCGTTCCTCGCCGTCTTGCGTTCCCGATCACCCAGTCCATCACGGTCTTCGTCACATGGTACGCTCGTGCCTCACACGCCCTACCTCGGCATCTGCTGCCGCCTGGATTTGAGCTCTCTATCACTGCGTTTGTGTAGGTACAAAGGTGAACCGATGGGAGGCCAAGTAGATGGTGGGGCTCGCAGGGATGCTCGACGTCGTTTTCGACCATCTTCACCGTGCTCGCTGACCCCGTCGGCCTACAGGAATGGTTCAGCAGCCCCATCTTTGCCACTGTTACAATCCTCGCCTGTGTGGTTAGCGCGGGTTCTCTCTAGATTGTTCTAGGCGTTGAAAATTTTGGATTTTTTCATATTCGATCATCGATCAGATGAGTAGTACCCTTTTTGATAAATTTGATAAACGTACATCAATCAGTTCATTTCTTGGATCACTTAGTTTTAGTAGAGACCTAAAGATGGTACACCTTGGTTCAGTTACTCATTAAAAGTACTGTACGGCCTCATTCGGCACTGGTGTTTTTCCACCCCCAAGTGGCTTGGGGGTTGGTGGGGATTTGGTGATCCCCTCCTCTCCACCAAATCCCCTCAATTCCCCAAAAATCCCCCTCCCCCATAATTTTCTGTGTTTGGTACAACAGCAACACAGCACAAATTACAACAGCTATGCAACATTCTGATAAGATGATGAAAAATAAAAATCCAATCTTTTAGCATCCAGTAGGCTGGGACAGCAGGAACAACATACAAGATGCGTACCAGCAGCAGCACAACAGATAAGATGGTGCAAAATAAAAATCCAATCTTTTCAACTTAAACACTATCATAGCAAGAAAACTTGCTAAAACCCATACACAATCCATCATCTTGCTATCAAATGGACAATAGTGCAGAATATGAATATTACAAAATAGTGCAAATATATCAGGAATGGCACACACTTCATGAACAGAGTAGCAGGTCCTTAAATAATTCCATCACAACTAGCTTCTGGGGTGGCAGCTCTTTCCTTTGTACTATCTGGTTCTTGGAGGTGGCAGCCAAGACTCAAAATAACTCTGCAAGAAAGCAGCGATCTTGAGCCCACATGAAAAAAAGGCAAAAATACTACTACAAGTGTTATGGACCATAGGAACTTCAGTGTATATGCGAAGACCGGAACATATGCATAATGTAGAGATGGACAGTACAATTAGCAACCAGAAACATTTAGATGGTCATAATGATATGTGGTAGCACAAAAACAACCAGGAGACTATAGTGATATATGTGGTACCTGTCAGTCATCTCTTTGTGCCTAGACTAGAAAAGAATGGATCGTGTAATAACAACATACATACTGACAAGAATATGATCTCCAAGGCTCGGGAAGTAATGAGTATTTCTAAGATGGAGATTAGAAACACTATACTTCTCGTGAGGATTTCTAAGAAAATATTATACACAAAAAGTAGACTGATCTTGTTTATTACAGTTGGTACATACATACAATTTAAAGGCTCAGTTGCCATCCTTGTACCTAATAGTTCCAGAGACCAGTTGACCATACAGAAATAAAAAAGTATATTTCTAGAACTAAACGGCATGATTATTCGTCACATGCACCTTAAGTACGAGCTATGCCTTTGTCTTTTTTCACCCTGTCCTCTACTGTCCATTAAGTACGAGTGCAATAATGGAAGAATGAAAAGGACCATCTCATCATCATCTTCCTCTCTTCTCTTCCTAATACGATCTAGACCCCGTGACTTCATTTCAAAACTAATACCGAAGCAATCAAGGAACAATAACAAGAATTAGAGAGCTAACAAGAATTAGAGAGCCAACAAGTCGTAGTAAATACAAGGCATACCAAACTTTGGCGTCTTAACGGAGTCCCACGAAGGCGGCGGCTCGTCCACTCCCACTATAAACCAAGGCTCAGGTACCTATAAAAAACAAATCGGTTGGTCTAAGGGTTAGATAATCCAAGGACGGCTATCCAAGGACAGCTACAAATTGGAAAATGTTAATTCAAAATAAATCAAAGTAACTCTTTCCTAAAAAACAGTATAACACTCTTTTGCAATATCAAATTAATTACAATTTTCATGAACATGACTCAACTTGCAAACAGATCAGCTGTTCCTCTGTTGTAAAGATGTCACTTAGCAGTATGGAGAAAAAGCAAGAAGCAGCCGAATCTATTCTATGTACCAAAACAGCAGATAATAATGATGATCATTATGTAAGTACCTACAGTTACAGCATCCTACATAATGATGATCGAAAAGAAAGAAATGATGATAGCAATCTGAGTTTCTGGATTTCTATACATATTGATTGACAATGATTGATGTTTCGAAAAGAAAACTACACATATTTCTATACATGATCGAAAGCAAGAAAAACATTCAGTGATCGATGTTTCGCAACGTTGGACAGTAGCAGAAAATGGTATGAACAGATTACTAGATGCAAACATCATCTTCATTTACATATTGATTGACTTGGACAGTACTATATCATTAGTGATACAAAATTAACGATAGTTCATACTACTAGCAATCTGAACTTCACAAGTTCTTTTCAGAATGTGACGCACAGATTAAAGATTCATGCACTCTTGTCCAACCGGGCTGACCCCTTCCAATTAAAAACATAACAAAAATAACCAGTTTATTGTACAGGTAAGTATGAGCAAGTTGAGGCCCGATTTATGCGATCTTAATGCTGAGAAACCAGCATCTACTACTGAACTGAGCCCATATTATGAAACAAAATTGGCCATAGCTATCAGGCTTAAAATATCTGCTTCTTTCTACCTAAAAGCGTGAAAGAGACGCTTCGCCCACCGGGAAAAAGAGCGAGCTGCATATACGGAAAACCATATTCACATTTTACTCTAAATTACTCGGACTACTTGGTAAGATAAAAACCATATCCACATCAGGAAAAAAAAAGTTTGTATAGCATCAACAATCCAAGCATCTTCCTACAATGCTAAAAGTAGGTTATGACACAGCTATCAAATGTGTGTTTGCACTCAACAATGGTATATATGATCTGCACAACCACAATCAGTGAACACCGTTTCAGTTCAAAGCAAGCAGAATAATTTCTCTGACACATCTAATGATCCTGATCAAGTACAATGCATAGCAGCTACCATCTCTCAGACTAGATGACATATTCACATTTTACTCAAAATTAAAGCTGTCCAGTAATCGTGGACTACAAGCTGCAGAGCAAATCTGAAACTAGCAAGCTGCAGACAAAATTGAAAATGCATAGCAGTAAACATCATCTTAGACTACAAGCTGCAAACCAAGTCTTGTAATCTTGTAAGCTGTCCAGTAAACAAATCACATCTTCATAGCACCAAGCAAGCATAATAGCAAGAACTCCACCCAAGCAAGCACGCCAATGGTTAGAGCAAAGAGTGAAACCCTAGACAAAGGGGAGGAGAGAGGAGGGATGAGGTGGAACCAGTCCTTACCGGCGAAAACGCCAGGTTACCGGAATGATATGGAGTTCTGGACGTCGGAGGCGGCAGGGGCTGAGGCGGCGTGTACGGCGGCGGCAATGACGTGGACGAAGACGGCGGCAGGACCGGCGAATGGTCTGGCTCGGCTTGGACGGAGTCGACGAAGGGCGGAGGGCGGAGGGGCCGGACGGCGGACGGCGAACGGCGGAGGGCGGAGGGTGGACGGCGGAGGGGACAGAGGGTCGGGGGGGAAATTTCGCGAGGGGAGGCTCGCGTCTGCTCTCACACGGGTATTGAGGGTTTCCCCGTGTAATTTTGGGGATGGGCCGGCCCAATACCGGAGTACCGAACGGGCTGTGGGGAATTTCGGGGATTTCTATACCGGGCCGGTAAAATACTCTTTAAAACGAGCAAATACTCTAGTGCCGAACGAGGCCTACGGGTGAGAAGAAACAGTGAGCAGCTAACTACTCTCTTACCGCTCAAAAAAAAAAAAAAAAAAGCTAACTACTCTCTTATCTCAATCCCTGATTATCTCTCTCAAATTGATATGCACCGTACCCAAAGTATTTTTCTTGCTTCAAATGGATGGTAACTGATTGGTTTACTTTTGTCTTTCGTAGTGGTGGATGTGCGGAAGTCATGAGTCACTGATGTTTCTGGTCACAAGTAAAAGTTTCCAGACGGTGACAAGCCCACATATATTACTCAAGCCAGATGATGGTTAATGGTGTGATGGCCGTAGTAATTGCTCTTCGGTGGATAAGTAACTATGCAGTGTTTTATTAATCACATTAAGAAAAGTGTACCAGGCATTAGCTGAATGTGCCGATCCAGATCAATAGATGCATTGCACCCTTTCTCATCTAAAAGAAACTTTTTAAAGTACAACAAAGGAAATGGAAGAATGGGGTACTATTTTGTTCTCATCCTCTTTCATCTTACTACTACAGATTGAATAGTATAAGATCGTTTAGCACAACATATTTTTTCTTGGTGTGCTTTCTCTTTGCAGAACCTATGAACTGTCCTAATAAGACCCAGATCAAGAACAAATTCACAAAATTCCTTTTGTATAGTGAAATTTCTAAGCTACTATTTTAACCATTGCCGATCGTACACACAACATGATTCTCTTATCAATAGTTTGCCAAGAGTTTATATTTCTCACATCTTGGATACAAGTACAACCAATGCAATCTTTGTGTGTTCCTTTAATTTGATCTGATTACGCAGTGAAAAGTGCAATCAAGAACCAATTTTACATTGATGATATATTCTGCTGTTTATACCCACAATTATTATTTGAATGTCGTAAGATACTGTTTTAGTAGTAGCATTTTTCAGCTCAATAGTTGAAGGACAGCGGACGCTCATGTATTCTAAAGTTTGTACACTACTGTACTTTCGTTATCAACTAATTTGACTTTTTTCTGGGAATAAAAACTAACTCGACTTTACCTTATACAACATCTGCCTCTACTCTTTTTCTGGTGTAGATTAGTGTCATTCTCCTATAATGCTATGCAGTACACTATTAATTGGGTCTTATCCCTTTGGCTGCATTAGTCCAGTTTTATGGGCCTGATGCTAGAACCATGTAACAAGCGACTTTCAGCTTTAGTTAAAAACTAACTCTGATGAAATAATAGTATGGATGTTCTAAATAAATATTCACAGTAATTTGTATGGATGTTCCCGCAGCAACGCGCGGAGAATAATCTAGTATACTCAACAGAGCAGGCCATTGATGACCGGTTAGAGTGGGCCAGCGCATGGGGACATAGTGGAGACGTGCGTGTTAGCAGAGCGTACGGGACGCGGGCTCTGCGGTTAGGGTCGGCAAGCCGGCCACGGGAACGGGAGGGCGGCATGCGCTCCCCTCTCCTTGTGAGCATGTGTCGCCGACAAATAGTCGCCGGTTCCTCGTCTACCACGACGGTCGCCTTGGTGTTCGCCTCCTCAAGCTCTGCAAGGCCACGGGAATTTTGCCGAGCACCCTGCATGCGCCAACCAACGAAGAGGCAAACCGCGAGAGCCTTTGCAGCTCCATCGAGCCGGACCACCAGTAGTCCACCACCCATGCTAAGCCACGCCGCCACATCTGCTCCAAGCTCCCGCCATGCACGAGCTCCGGCCATCCAACACACGCACGCATGAAGCAACAGGGAGAAGCGGTGGTTGGGACAACGCGCGCGGGGGAGGCCACGGACGCGGGTCGACTGCGATGCATTGGTTGTGTTCGTACCACGGGTGCTGGCCGACGATGCCATGAATGCATTTGTGTTGGACGGCTGTTGCGCGGCGCGGGTGGAGTTCAGGCGGCGAGGTACGGGTTACGCGCTGGGTGCGTGCAAGGATACGACCTCATGTGTTCTTGTAGGTGCCTCTCTCGTGTGCGTCGTGACCTGGCTCACCACCTCGCGAGCAGGAGAGCTCCTCCTGAGTGGACGCAACCGGCGGTGGTAGACGCGCTCCGGTGTGCGCGTGGGTTCACCAGTGCGTGCATGCGTGTGTTCTACGGCCATGCGTGCCAGCACAGCGTGTGTCCCGCTGAAACTCGCCCATCTTTGCCAGCTGTAGACGAAGGTGGTGTGGCGCAGGTGGTTGCGGCGGCGACACACGGTGATTGGCGCACGTGGCGGCCGGCGGGTAGCATTCGAAGGCGAGGAGGATGAAGGGGATCGGAGGTACGGTGGGACTGTGGGAAAGAGAGAGAAAGAATCGACTTTTTTTTCATATGTCCCAACCAGCCTCTCTAAATAAAACCCCCTAAATAAATCCCAGCCAGCCATGGATGATGCTGCTCGAACTGGGGGGTGAACTCTGACAAACCATTGCTGCGCTGCTACTTGACATTTTCCATATGTACTACTATCTACTACTGGCATTCTTAAATCAACTAGCAATTTGACTTGAATCAATAGATAAAGAACATACAAGAGCTAAAGTTAACCTATACTAGAGTTTGTTTTTCAGCTTGCTTGTCTACATATTGTCTGTTAGCTTGAAAGTCGAGTGGCCAATATCCTTGTGCCTGGAATAATTGAGCTCGTTCTTCAGCTTGTCTTCTTGCAAATTTTTTATCACCTTCATGGTCGAGTGGATAAAATCCTCCAAGTATCTCCTGCCTAGATAGAAATATCAGAATCCGGGCAGCAAAACATGGTTAATAATGTAATCTAGATAGATATACAAGGAAGTCCATGTAATGATAAAAAATGGTACAAGATGCAATAAACTGATTCTCAATTTGATTTAACTTGTATACTAATCATGCTTTTCTCAGATATAGGAGAAACTTACTGTAACAAAACTTGCTTTATTCACTATGAAACTTCGATTATAGTATTCGTGTATGGGTAATAATACTAACCAGGTTCTAGAAGTACAAAAGATGTGGGGTTCACTATGCGTAGCAACTGAGCTAATCTGCATTGTGACTTACGAAAGACAATCGCATAGCTCTAATAAAAGCTATTGCAATGACTTAAAGAAATAACAACACGGGTGTTTTCTGAAAATCAGTATGCATCATATGAAATTATGAATCGAATGTTTCAGCATGCATCACCACCCTAGTCCCTAGGTCAAACAATTTACATCCATGCTTTAGTCAACTTCTACTGTGACTAAATTGGAGACTTGGAAGTCCTTATGAAAACAAATATCAATAATCAATCTTCAATGCACGGGGAATCTCTGATTAGTTAAATGCATGTGTAATTTGTGATTCAATCTATGTTTATTTGTAAGTAAACAAGTGTTCGAACTCCTGGATATACATGCCATGCTCTCGACTCCAGTTTTTTATACTCTTCTGCATCATCTTGTCCAGACTGTGTATTCAATTTCATTTTCGTTACTATCTTGAAACAATGAAAAGAGCATTTCGGGCCAGTTCTTTTGGTGGCTTTTTTGGGCTTCTAGAATAAGTTACCCCCTATCCAGCTTATTCTAGAAGCCCAACCAAAAATATATTTTTGAAGCCTACTAGTCAAGTCATAATTAGTAGGCTTCTAAAATAAATAAATTTGGTTGGGCTTATAGAATAAGCAGGGTAGGGGGCAGTTTATTCCAGCTTATACTAGAAGCCAACAAAAGAACTGGCCCTTCAAGTGGTATTAAACACTTACATGTGCAGATTTATCGAAGTGTCCTTGAACTTCGGCGGGGTCTCCTAAAATAAGCTAAACTGTGTCATAACCCGCTGTGGCTGATGAAACTCGGCAGCATAGTAACAAATCAACGGGCAACGCATCCGCCACAGGTGTGCTTCCTCTAGACACTTTCGGTTCAATATGAAAGTAAGGCTGAGCAAAACAACGACAACTAGATCGAAAAGGCGCAGGCCTCCTGCCTGGGAGCCTCCTAAACTATTCCTGGTCGTCGGTCTCCACGTGGCAGTAGGCACCATCGAGGATCTCCGGCTCCTGGGCTCCGTCATCTGATCGCAGCAACCGGGTAGAGGGGAAAAAGAGGTAGCAAAGCAACCGTGAGTACTCATCCAAAGTACTCTCAAGACTTACATCAGAACTATGCTAATCATGCATCGGTATCAAATGAAGGGGTTGTATATGTGGACTATACTGCAGAAATGCCAGAATAGAGGGGAAGGCCTAGCCTATCAAAAACTAGCATCTTGCAGCATTAGAAGAGTGCAGATTAGCATATAACATAAAGTAATAAGTAGTAGTAGCAATGCCCAGGGATCCTTCCTTGACTCCCTGCGAGAAAACAATCCCGGAGCTAACATATTAATTAAGTATCACACGTATCCAGTTCTAGTTGTAGTAGATCGGGATACTCTCTGAGCGTCCGTTACCGTGGACACGGCTATTCGAATAGATATACTTCCCTGCAGGGGTGCACCAACTTACCCAACACGCTGGATTAACTCTAGCCGGACACACTTTTCCTGGTCATGCCCAGCCTCGGCTGATCGACACGACGTAGTCCTACCTAGGCTCCGCAGAGAGGTCCCCGCCGGTCTACATCCTAAGCGCTCAGGGGTCTTGGGCCCATCGCCCTTTGCACTCCGGGTCGTTGCGAGCAGGGCAAACCCAGGCACCACCTCTGTCCTGGATGGCGCCGGCCCAGCCATGCCGCAATGCTGAACTGGACGTCTGACAGAGCTTTCGGGAGAATCGTACGACGCCGAGCGCTAACCCGCGTGGTGGTTAGTTCGAAAAGGCCAGAGGCCTACTCAGATCTCATATCCAAACCGTTAGTGTATTGGGAGCTCGCGGAGACGATCAGTGATCCCGTCGCCCCGTCTCGTGGACTTACGGCAAGGGCCAGGCCCATCCCTCTCCTGGGGCGGTCTGCCTGCCCGGCCGTGCCACGTAATTATCTCGCGGGTACCCTCACGGTCAACCCGACTTCACATCTCTCGCGGGTACCCCTCGGGGTCGACCCGACTTCAACAAGGGACTGAGGTAAAAACATGGTAACCGTGTGTCCATAACATCAAGGGGGAATCCGAGGAATCACCCTTGTTGGATTCCTACTCGTTGTAACTGTCAAGGTGAACTTGGAGGAATCACCCTCGATGGGTTCACACTTGAGGGGCTGCACGACAGAGGCATCATCGGAGGTGGTGAAAGAGGAATCACCCTCGGTAACCCACAACCGACTAGCTACACTACAGAGATATCATCAGGAGTGAGGTAGGAGGTATCACCCTCGGCACTCGATAGTAGCTCTGCAGAGTCATACAACTAAGGGGGTGTGCGGTGCTGTGTCGGTCTCTGCACGGCAATCACATTGACCAAGTCATCCGGTAGCAAAGCAGGGCAACACGGACAAGGGTGTAGGGCCACTGATGGATCACTAACCAGACTATACTAAACATATAGGACAACAGGTAAAGTATCAACAACAGGTTGCAAAATCAGGTTATGCATCAGAATAGGAGCAATCAAATACAGTAGCAAAGCCTAATGCAAGCATGGGAGAGAAAGAATGGGCGATATAGGAATGATCAAGGGGGTTTTGCTTGCCTAGAAGCTCTGCTGAAAGGGGCTGGACGTCAGGGGCATAGTCGTACTCGGGCGCAGCGTCAGTCTCAGAGTCTACCGGAGAGAAGAGGGGGACGAAACAATAAATACAAAGCAAACAAATGCAACACCGATGCATGACATCGCAATATGCTACGCTGGTGGTGACCTAATGCAGTGCTAAGCGTTACAGACGGAGCGGGAAAATATCCGGGAATATTTTCCAGGCTCCAAGCATTTATCAATCAGACGATCCGGAGGGGAAGGTTCCATGTTTGCAGTGCTGGAGGGGTGTGGCAGGTATATGGATGGCATATTCGGATTCGTCTTATTGTTTTGATCATTTTTCATATAGAAAACATTTTTATCTGAGCTACGGATTATTTTATATGATTTTTCAAAATTTTAATCATTTTCTAGAATTTCTGGAATTAATTTAATTATTAAATTCGAATTATCCAGAGTAGTAAAATGCTAAGTGCACCCAGATTTGTACCCAGTCAGCACACACAGGAGCTGACTGGTGGGCCCTGTTAACTGGGTCAACTCCCAGTCAGCAGAGGCTGACTGGTGGGCCAGTTGCCCAGTCAGCAGGCTGACTGGGTCAACCTTATCCACTGGAACAGTGGACTGGGCCCACATGTCATACATAGTAGGTTAATTAGAGTTTATTTAAATTAAACAAAGATTAGTTAGTGGTGGGCCCCAGTTGTCAGTGTCAGGTTAATTAACAGATTAAGTTATTTTAAAAACCGGTTTAATTAAGCGCGTGGGGTCCACATGTCAGTGACTGGGGTGCACAGTCAACACGTTGACTCGGGTCAACGCGGTCAACGGGGCCCATGGGACCCACTGGCAGTGGCCCAGGGTGGGCCCCAGGCCCTGCCACGTCGGCGGCGGCGCCGGCGTTTAGTCGCCGGCGGCCAAAACCACGGCAGAGGGCTCGGGCCTCGTCGGAAATCGCCCACAGGGCGTCATTTTGAGCGCGGCTGGGCTCGTTCGAACGGGCGTTCGACACCGCCTCGTTTGGTGGCGGTGGCGCGGCTGGAGGTGGTCCGTAGCGACGGCGGCGACGACCGCGGCGGACGCCGGAGTTCGGACGCGATGGCGAACGGCGATACAGCGCACGGCAGGGCAAGCGGACGGCAGCGTTGGGTTCCTGCGGGTGTGCTGAGCACGAATGCAAGCTCAGACGCGAGCTGCGGGTGTTGTGGCTGCGGCTACGCCATTGCCGGCGGCGGCGAGCTTCGGCCGCGACGGGGGATGGGGCTAGAGGGCGCGCACGACGCGGCAAATAGGGGGGAAACATCGAGGAGCTCACCGTGGGAGCACAAGGGGGCTCGGTGGAAGCTTAGGAGCAGCAGGGTGGCCGGAGTTGACGACGAACGCCGGCGGGTCTGAGGAGGAAGAAGGGGTCGATCCCGTCGCTGTGGTGGCCTCCGGCTCGTGTGTGTTGGCGTAGAGGAAGTAGCGGTCGGCGGCGGAGCGGATGGACACGGCGGCGCGGCGCGGTGAGGCCAGTGGCCGCGGGATCGACGCGGCGACGGCGATGGCCGTGTCGGGCGAGCTCGAGATCGAGCGAGGGAGAGGGGAGAAAGGGGGCTAGGGTTCGCCAGGGGGGCCGGGGCGATGCTCTTTGATGGAAATATGCCCTAGAGGCAATAATAAAGTTGTTATTATTTTATATTTCCTTGTTCATGATAAAGGTTTATTATTCATGCTAGAATTGTATTGACCGGAAACTTAAATACATGTGTGAATACATAAACAAATACCGTGTCCCTAGTGAGCCTCTACTAGACTAGCTCGTTGATCAAAGATGGTTAAGGTTTCCTAACCATAGACATGAGTTGTCATTTGATAACGGGATCACATCATTAGGAGAATGATGTGATGGACAAGACCCATCTGTTAGCTTAGCATATGATCGTTCTGTTTATTGCTACTGCTTTCTTGAATGTCAAATACATGTTCCTCCGACCATGAGATCATGCAACTCCCGGATACCGGAGGAATACCTTGTGTGCTATCAAACGTCACAACGTAACTGGGTGATCATAAAGATGCTCTACAGGTATCTCCGAAGGTGTCTGTTGAGTTGGCATGGATCGAGACTGGGATTTGTCACTCCGTGTTTCGGAGAGGTATCTCTGGGCCCTCTCGGTAATGCACATCATAAGAAGCTTGCAAGCAAAGTGACTAAGGAGTTAGTTACGGGATGATGTATTACGGAACGAGTACAAAGACTTGACGGTAACGAGATTGAACTAGGTATGGAGATACCGATGATCGAATCTCGGGCAAGTAACATACCGACGGACAAAGGGAATTACGTATGTTGTCATTGCGGTTCGACCGATAAGATCTTCGTGGAATATGTAGGAACCAATATGAGCATCCAGGTTCTGCTATTGGTTATTGACCGGAGAGGCGTCTCAGTCATGTCTACATCATTCCCGAACCCGTAGGGTCTGCACGCTTAACGTTCGTTGACAATATAGTGTTATATGAGTTATGTGAATTGGTAACCGAATATTGTTCGGAGTCCCGGATGAGATCCCGGACGTCACGAGGAGTCTCGGAATGTTCGAGAGGTAAAGATTTATATATGGGAAGTCATATTTTGGGTTCCGGAAAAAGGTGCAGTTTTTTCGGTATTGTACCGGGAAGCTTCCAGAAGGTTCCGGAGGATTCTGGAGGGGTCCGGAAGTCCACAAGTGGGTCCACCACGTCCCAAGGGCTGGCATGGGCTAAGGGGAGGCGCCCTGGCCTTATTGGTCCAGGCGCACCAAGTCCTCAAAAGCCCACGCAGCTAGGGAAGGAAAAAAGGAGAGTCCTAGTAGGAATAGGATTGGACTTTGGAGTCCAAGTCCACGTGTGTACTATTCACGTGGTACTGTTCACGTGGTACTATTCACGTGGCACTGTTCACGTGGCACTATTCCTTCTACTCCAAGCCCCTACACATATATAAATAGAGGAGAGGGGGCGCCCCAAACAAGCCACAACATTGTCTTAGCCGTGTGCGGCGCCCCCCTCCACAGTTCCGTCCCTCGGTCATATTTTCGCAGTGCTTGGGCGAAGCCCTGCGGAGATAGCATCACCATCACCGTCACCATGCCGTCGTGCTGCCGGAACTCATCCACTACCTCGCCGTCTTGCTGGATCAAGAAGTCGAGGACGTCACCGAGCTGAACGTGTGCTGAACGCGGAGGTGCCGTACGTTCGGTACTTGGTCGGTTGGATTGTGAAGTTGTTCGACGACATCAACCGCGTTGTTCTAACGCTTCCGCTTACGGTCTATGAGGGTACGTAGACACACTCCCCCTCTCGTAGCTATGCATCTCCATGGATAGATCTTGCGTGTGCGTAGAATTTTTTTTTGTTTTCCATGCAACGTTCCCCAACAGTGGCATCATGAGCCAGGTCTATGCGTAGATGATATGCACGAGTAGAACACAAAGAGTTGTGGGCGGTGATTGTCATACTGCTTACCACCAATGTCTTATTTTGATTCGGCGGTATTGTAAGATGAAGCGGCCCGGACCAACCTTACATGTCCACGTACATGAGACCGGTTCCACCGACAGACATGCAACTTGTTTTGCATAAAGGTGGCTGGCGGGTGTCTGTTTCTCCTACTTTAGTTGAATCAAATTTGACTGCGGCCGGTTCTTGTTGAAGGTTAAAACAGCAAACTTGATAAATCACCGTTGTGGTTTTGTGCCGTAGGTAAGAACGGTTCTTGCTAGAAGCCCGTAGCAGCCACGTAAAACTTGCAACAACAAAGTAGAGGACGTCTAACTTGTTTTTGCAGGGTATGCTGTGATGTGATATGGTCAAGACATGATGTGATATACGTTATTGTATGAGATGATCATGTTTTGTAATTTATCGGCAACCGGCAGGACCCTTATGGTTGTCTCTTTATTGTATGAAATGCAAGCGCCATGTAATTGCTTTACTTTATCGCTATACGTTAGCAATAGTTGTAGAAGCAATAGTTGGCGAGACGACCACGACGCAACGATGGAGATCAAGGTGTCTAGCCGGTGATGATGGAGATCATGACGATGCTTTGGAGATGGAGATCAAAAGCACAAGATGATGGCCATATCATGTCACATATTTTGATTGCATGTGATGTTTATCCTTTATGCATCTTATTTTGCTTAGAACGACGGTAGCATTATAAGATGATCCCTTCACTAAATTTCAAGATAAAAGTGTTCTCCCCGAGTATGCACCGTTGCTAAAGTTCGTCGTTTCGAAGCACCTCGTGATGATCGGGTGTGATAGATTCTACGTTCACATACAACGGGTGTAAGCCAGTTTTACACAAGCAGAATACTTGGGTTAAACTTGACGAGCCTAGCATGTACAGACATGGTCTCGGAACACTGGAGACCGAAAGGTCGAACATGAGTCATATAGTAGATATGATCAACATGGAGATGTTCACCATTGATGACTATCCCATCTCACGTGATGATCGGACATGGGCTAGTTGATTTGGATCATGTATCACTTAGTTAACTTGAGGGATGTTAATTTAAGTGGGATTTCATTAGTAATTTGATTAATTGAACTTAATTTATCATGAACTTAGTCCTGATAGTCTTTGCAAATTATGTTGTACATCAATAGCTCGCGTTGTAGCTCCCCTATTTTTGATACGTTCCTAGAGAAAGTTTAGTTGAAAGATGATGGTAGCAATTACACGGACTGGGTCCGTAACTTGAGGATTATCCTCATTGCTGCACAAAAGGATTATGTCCTTGATGCACTGCTAGGTGATGGACCTGCTGCAGGAGCTGCTGCAGACGTTGTGAACGCCTGGCAGGCTCGATCTGGTGACTACTCGATAGTTCAGTGTGCCATGCTCTACGGCTTAGAATCGGGACTACAAAAGCGTTTTGAACGCCATGGAGCATATGCGATGTTCCAGGAGCTAAAATTGATATTTCAAACTAATGCCCGGGTTGAGAGATATGAAGTCTCCAACAACTTCTTCAGCTGTAAGATGGAGGAGAACAGTTCTGTCAGTGAACACATACTCAGAATGTCTGGATACCACAACCACTTGACTCAGCTGGGAATTGATCTTCCAGTTGAGAGTGTTATTGACAGAGTTCTTCAGTCACTGCCACCAACCTATAAAGGCTTCGTGATGAACTATAATATGCAAGGGATGGAGAAGACAATTCCCGAGCTCTTCGCGATGCTGAAATCGGCGGAGGTAGAAATCAAGAAGGAGCATCAAGTGTTGATGGTTAACAAGACCACTAGTTTCAAGAAAAAGGGCAAGGGAAAGAAGGGGAACTTCAAGAAGAACGGCAAGCAAGCTGCCGCTCCCACGAAGAAACCCAAAGTTGGACCCAAGCCTGAAACTGAGTGCTTCTACTGCAAAGGAACTGGTCACTGGAAGCGGAACTGCCCCAAGTATTTGGCAGATAAGAAGGATGGCAAAGTGAACAAAGGTATATTTGATATACATGTTATTGATATGTACCTCACTAGTGCTCGTAGCAGCGTCTGGGTATTTGATACCGATTCAGTTGCTAGTATTAGTAACTTGAAGCAGGAGCTGCAGAGTAACGGAGACTAGCTGAGGGCGAGGTGACGATATGTGTTGGAAGTGTCTCCAAGATTGATATGATCAATATCGACACGCTCGTAATACCTTTGGGATTAGTATTAAACCTAAATAATGGTTATTTGGTGCTTGCGTTAAGCATAAAACATTATATCTGGATATTGTTTATTGCAAGACGGTTATTCATTTAAGTCAGAGAATAATGGTTATTCTATTTATATGAATAATATCCCTCGTGATCATGCACCCTTGTGAATGGTTTATTCTTGTTGAATCTCGATTGTAGTGATACACATATTCATAATATTGATGCCAAAAGATGCAAAGTTGATAATGATAGTGCAACATACTTGTGGCACTGCCGTTTAGGTCATATTGGTGTAAAGCGCATGAAGAAACTCCATGCTGGTGGACTTTTGGAATCTGTTGATTATGAATCATTTGATACTTGCGAACCATGCCTCATGGGCAAGATGACTAAAACTCCGTTCTCCGGAACAATGGAGCGAGCTACTGATTTGTTGGAAATAATACATACCGATGTATGCGGTCCGATGAATGTTGAAGCACGCGGTGGGTATCGTTATTTTCTAACCTTCACAGATGATTTGAGTAGGTATGGGTATATCTACTTGATGAAACACAAGTTTGAAACATTTGAAAAGTTCAAAGAATTTCAGAGTGAAGTAGAGAATCATCGTAACAAGAAAATAAAGTTTCTACGATCTGATCGCAGAGGCGAATATTTGAGTTACGAGTTTGGCCTTCATTTAAGAAAATGTGGAATTGTTTCACAACTCACGCCACCTGGAACACCACAACGTAATGGTGTGTCCGAACGTCGTAACCGTACTTTATTGGATATGGTGCGTTCTATGATGTCTCTTACCGATTTGCCACTATCATTTTGGGGTTATGCATTAGAGACAGTTGCATTCACGTTAAATAGGGCACCGTCTAAATCCGTTGAGATGACACCGTATGAACTGTGGTTTGGCAAGAAACCTAAGCTATCGTTTTTTAAAGTTTGGAGATGCGATGCTTATGTGAAAAGCTTCAACCTGATAAGCTCGAACCCAAAGCGGAGAAGTGCGTCTTCATAGGATACCCTAAAGAAACAATTGGGTACACCTTCTACTACAGATCCGAAGGCAAGGTCTTTGTTGCCAAGAATGGGTCCTTTCTAGAGAAGGAGTTTCTCTCGAAAGAAGTGAGTGGGAGGAAAGTAAAACTTGATGAGGTAATTGTACCTTCTTTCGAATTGGAAAGTAGCTCATCAGAGAAAACCGTTCCCGTGATGCCTACACCAATAAGAGAGGAAGATAATGGTGAAGATCATGAAACTTCAGATCAAGTTACTACTGAACCTCGTAGGTCGACCAGAGTACGTTCCGCACCAGAGTGGTACGGTAATCCTATTCTGGAAGTCATGTTGTTAGACAACGGCGAACCTACGAACTATGAAGAAGCTATGATGAGCCCAGATTCCGACAAATGGCTTGAGGCCATGAAATCTGAGATAGGATCCATGTATGAGAACAAAGTATGGACTTTGGTGGACTTGCCCGATGATCGGCAAGCCATTAAGAATAAATGGATTTTTAAGAGGAAGACAAACGCTGATGGTAATATCACTGTCTACAAAGCTCGACTTGTCGCGAAAGGTTTTCGACAAGTTCAAGGGGTTGACTACGATGAGACTTTCTCACCCGTAGCGATGCTTAAGTCTGTCCGAATCATGTTAGCAATTGCCGCATTTTATGATCTGGCAAATGGATGTCAAAACTGCATTCCTTAATGGTTTTCTCAAAGAAGAGTTGTATATGATGCAACCAGAAGGTTTTGTCGATCCTAAGGGTGCTAACAAAGTGTGCAAGCTCCAGCGATCCATCTATGGACTGGTGCAAGCATCTCGGAGTTGGAATATACGCTTTGATGAGGTGATCAAAGCATATGGTTTTGTACAGACTTACGGTGAAGCCTGTATTTACAAGAAAGTGAGTGAGAGCTCTGTAGCATTTCTAATATTATATGTGGATGACATATTGTTGATTGGAAATGATATAGAATTTCTGGATGGCATAAAAGGATACTTGAATGAAAGACCTCGGTGAAGCTGCTTATATATTGGGCATCAAGATCTATAGAGATAGATCAAGACGCTTGATAAGACTTTCAATGGGTACATACCTTGACAAGATTTTGAAGGAGTTCAAAATGGATCAGTCAAAGAAGGAGTTCTTGCATGTATTGTAAGGTGTAAAGTTGAGTAAGACTCAAAGCTCGACCACGGCAGAAGATAGAGAGAGAATGAAAGTCATTCCCTATGCCTCAGCCATAGGTTCTATAATGTATGCCATGCTGTGTACCACACCTAATGTGTGCCTTGCCACGTGTCTGGCAAAGGGGGTACAAGAGTGATCCAGGAGTGGATCACTTGACATCGGTCAAAATTATCCTTAGTAACTAAAGGACTAAGGAAATGTTTCTCGATTATGGAGGTGATAAAGAGTTCGTCGTAAAGGGTTATGTCGATGCAAGCTTTGACACCAATCTGGATATCTCTGAGTAGCAAACCGGATACGTATAATGGAGCAGTCATTTGGAATAGCTCCAAGTAAAGCGTGATAGCAGCATCTACAGTATGACATAAGGATTTGCAAAGTACACATGGGTCTGAATATTGCAGACCCATTGACTAAAATTCTCTCTCATGAGCAAAACATGATCACACCTTAGAACTCTTTGAGTGTTAATCACATGGTGATGTGAACTAGATTATTGACTCTAGTGAACTCTTGGGTGTTAATCACATGGCGATGTGAACTAGATTTTTGACTCTAGTGCAAGTGGGAGACTGATGGAAATATGCCCTAGAGGCAATAATAAAGTTGTTATTATTTTATATTTCCTTGTTCATGATAAAGGTTTATTATTCATGCTAGAATTGTATTGACCGGAAACTTAAATACATGTGTGAATACATAAACAAATACCGTGTCCCTAGTGAGCCTCTACTAGACTAGCTCGTTGATCAAAGATGGTTAAGGTTTCCTAACCACAGACATGAGTTGTCATTTGATAACGGGATCACATCATTAGGAGAATGATGTGATGGACAAGACCCATCTGTTAGCTTAGCATATGATCGTTCTGTTTATTGCTACTCCTTTCTTGAATGTCAAATACATGTTCCTCCGACCATGAGATCATGCAACTCCCGGATACCGGAGGAATACCTTGTGTGTTATCAAACGTCACAACGTAACTGGGTGATCATAAATATGCTCTACAGGTATCTCCGAAGGTGTCTGTTGAGTTGGCATGGATCGAGACTGGGATTTGTCACTCCATGTTTCGGAGAGGTATCTCTGGGCCCTCTCGGTAATGCACATCATAAGAAGCTTGCAAGCAAAGTGACTAAGGAGTTAGTTATGGGATGATGTATTACGGAACGAGTAAAGAGACTTGCCGGTAACGAGATTGAACTAGGTATGGAGATACCAACGATCGAATCTCGGGCAAGTAACATACCGACGGACAAAGGGAATTACGTATGTTGTCATTGCGGTTCGACCGATAAGATCTTCGTGGAATATGTAGGAACCAATATGAGCATCCAGGTTCCGCTATTTGTTATTGACCGGAGAGGCGTCTCAGTCATGTCTACATCATTCCCGAACCCGTAGGGTCCGCACGCTTAACGTTCATTAATGATATAGTGTTATATGAGTTATGTGAATTGGTAACCGAATATTGTTCGGAGTCCCGGATGAGATCCCGGACGTCACGAGGAGTCTCGGAATGTTCGAGAGGTAAAGATTTATATATGGGAAGTCATATTTTGGGTTCCGGAAAAAGGTGCAGTTTTTTCGGTATTGTACCGGGAAGCTTCCAGAAGGTTCCGGAGGATTCCAAAGGGGTCCGGAAGTCCACAAGTGGGTCCACCACGTCCCAAGGGCTGGCATGGGCTAAGGGGAGGCGCCCTGGCCTTATTGGGCCAGGCGCACCAAGTCCTCAAAAGCCCACGCAGCTAGGGAAGGAAAAAAGGAGAGTCCTAGTAGGAATAGGATTGGACTTTGGAGTCCAAGTCCACGTGTGTACTATTCACGTGGTACTGTTCACGTGGTACTATTCACGTGATACTGTTCACGTGGCATTATTCCTTCTACTCCAAGCCCCTACACATATATAAATAGAGGAGAGGGGGCGCCCCAAACAAGCCACAACATTGTCTTAGCCGTGTGCGGCGCCCCCCTCCACAGTTCCGTCCCTCGGTCATATTTTCGCAGTGCTTGGGCGAAGCCCTGCGGAGATAGCATCACCATCACCGTCACCACGCCGTCGTGCTGCCGGAACTCATCCACTACCTCGCCGTCTTGCTGGATCAAGAAGTCGAGGACGTCACCGAGCTGAACGTGTGCTGAACGCGGAGGTGACGTACGTTCGGTACTCTGTCGGTTGGATCGTGAAGTTGTTCGACGACATCAACCGCGTTGTTCTAACGCTTCTGCTTACGGTCTACGAGGCTACGTAGACACACTCCCCCTCTCGTAGCTATGCATCTCCATGGATAGATCTTGCGTGTGCCTAGAAAAAAAATTGTTTTCCATGCAACGTTCCCCAACACTCTTATCCACTCCTGGGCGCCGGCAGCAACGGCGGATGGCCGACACATGCCCATCGCTGGCTCGGGCGCGCGCGCGGCGACACGCACAGGAGAGAGGCGAGAGGTTGAAGGAGAGAGAGAGGTGGGCTGGGCCGGTGCACTGTGCACTTAGGCCCAATGTACAGGGGGTTTTCTCTTTTTTCCTTTTCTGTTTTCTGTTTTCTTTTTCAGAAACAGTTTTGCATTTAATTTAAGCCATCAAATGACTTTTGTAAAATGGGGGACTTGGCCATATAAATGCAATGCAATATTTGGCACTGCCACAAAAAGTTTGGAAGGCAATTGAATTCATTTGAATTTTTCATAATTGGAAAAGCATTTAAAAATGCTGATTTGGCACTGTTTTAATTGCTAGAGCCCAATTAAGCAAAGAAGTGATGTTGTTTTCCTTAAGAAATAATTGTTATGGAATTTTTGCTAAATGATGAACTATTTTGCAGCAACTTTTGTGCAACTTTAATTTTTCACTTGCAATTTGAATTGATTTTAGTGGTGGAATTTTGAAATGAGATATGATTCCAAAGGTGATCAAGCATTGCAAACCAAAATGATTTAGCTTAATCAGGAGGGTCACTGTAGCTCATTACTTAGGGGTGTTACAATTGGCAGTCATGTGATCAGTGAAACATCCTGCAAAGTCACCGTCATCTCTCCAGCAAAGAAGTGGAAAGTATGTGTCTCAGGACACCATCTGTCAAAGAGTGTCATGATCGCACAAGGGTTCATCTTCAGCATCGAACGAGACACAAGTGAGATGAAAGGAAGAAGCCCAGTCTTCCGGATATACTCCGTGTATTGCTCACCGTACTTCATCTTGTCATAGACCGTACCAGACCTCAGGTGAAGCTGATCAATAACCCTACCTTCATCTGCCATGTACCGTCCACGTTGCAATTGATCATATGATGGATAGATAAGAGAAGCCATCCTGCAAAATTACAATGCGTCGTAAGCCTCGTTGTTATTGTGCAAATATCTATAATAGTGGGAATAAATACATACATGTGCAGATATCCTTATACATAACCCCATTTTTTATACACCAAATGGATACATACAAGTGCAAATAAATACATAGGCAAAAACATACATACAAGTGTACATACATGCACACATTTGCAAATATCTTTAGTATTCCCTAGGCCAAATTTGGTACAAAGCATAACCCATACATAAAATTAAAAGACCACCTATAAGTACCAAATCCCTAACCATAACATACAAATCCCTAACTATAACATACCAAATCCCTAACCATAACATACAAGTGCAAGCACCAACAAATTTTGAAAATAGTAGATGAACTAGGGTTTCTCCAAATCGGGTCAATGCAAAGATATTAGCCAATAAAAACAAGGGAATGGGAGGGAATACCTAGAGGATTGGAAGGAGAAGAACAACCACTTTTTTCCTCAGATCCGCATCCTTTGAGCACCAAATCTGAAGAGGGGAGAGAGAGAGACGACGGGGGGCGAGAGAGAATAGAGAAAGAACAGAGAGGCGAGGGGGGGCGCTGGGTGTTTTGTAAATCGAAGAGGCATGGTGCCTTGGCTCATGGTGTCATGGTTACAAGCATGGCGCCCCCGCCTAGGGCATTATGCTTTGTGAACTGGGCCCAAACTTTGCCAACGTGGCCGGTCAGCGCCGACGCATGGCGTCCTTGACCAGGGCGTCATGCGAAAGGGCCATTTTGTGAAACATTTTTAGATTGAGTTCTTTTTTGCTGAACTTTGAGAAAAGGGCAGTTTTGTCCTTTTTCACACCATTCACACCTTTTTCAAATGTGAATCCAGTACTATACTTTTTGTGGCATGTAGCTTATATTTTATTAGTCGATTCCATGATCAAAATATGATGCGAACTTGAATGAAGAAATGGAGGGAGTACTACCAAATTGCCTTCTACTAACCGTTCTCCCTTAAGGAAACAACAACAAATGGTTATGATGAGTTATAGCTGACAAGATTTGTACATATATACACTTTAGTTACATTCTTTAGAACAAACCACACAACATATATAACGACAAACTTGTCACCATTACACCACACAAAACAGGAGAACTAAACTGCTAGCCAGACATTCAGGCTGCGTCCTCTGCCTTCCACATAACCCAAGGCCCCTTCCTCTGATGGTCAAATAGCCGGATCTTGCTCATCTCCCGCCCCATCATCGCCATCACCTTGATGCTCGGTAAATGGCCTCCAAATTCCCTGGCCGCGACGTCAGGCTTCGTTGCTGTTCTCCTTTCGTCTGGTTCTCCATGCGAAACAGGGGCGCCGTCACCCTGGCACAATCTTCCTATCCAGCAGTGTTGGGGATGTATACCAGTATTTAGACCCGGCAGGGTGTTAACCCGGCCATAATGCAAGCTTAGCGGGTCAACTCACTGCGGGGCTGAAGGACTTTAAGTGGGCCGGCTTAACGTGGCCTGGCAAGGATAGGCCGGCTTAAGCAGTGGGCCGGCTCACCAGAAGATGAGCAAGGAAGAAGACAGACTTGGAGAACAAGTAGGGCAGAATAGGAGACGGGTCAGAGAACGACTCGGACTCTCATGTAATCTAGGGTTCCACCTGTGTATATAAAGGGGAGCACCTATACGAAAAAGACTAAGTTGCAATCTCATCGAGAGCTAGGTTAGCGAATCCGCATCCTTGTAATCGAGAACCACAGCAATATAATCAAGCAGGACGTACTCTTTTACCTCCACCGTGAGGGGCCGAACCTGGGTAACCCGGCATCTTCTCGTTCCCGATCAACCCCGTTAAGCTTCCACACTTCCTGCGATGGCCTCATCTCTAAGTCCTTTCACAAGGGCATCTGCCGTGTTAAAACCACGACAGTTGGCGCCCACCGTGGGGCCTACGCATGGTGGAGTTGAGTTCTTAGCGGGATCTCTCCCAGGGTTCGGAATGTACGCGGTCGGCTTGATGACGAAGAGCCGCCACGGGAAGTTCTACATCAATGATTCATACTGGGGGCCCCGATGCCGGCTCAATAGAGTACGGGTGCCGGGTCCCCTTCGGCAAGATCCGCTTTCATCGGCGCGGGCGGCGAGTCGGCCGCCGGGTTGGAGAACATCGCCGGCATCGAGTCGGCACGCCGTACCAGTACAAATCAGGCAGGACCCGACCTGGTTCAAGCCGGTCGGAACCATGTCCTCTAAAAAACATCAGGTGTTATCCTTCCTATGTGTTCTATTAGCACATATTAATTCATCCGAGAACAATTACTCTGGCATGTAATATTTTACGCAGGACAAAAGCGTTATACCACGGATACGGAGCGCGCACCAGCATCATTTACACTGGCATTCGTCCGTGCCACGCCGCTCGACGGACACGTGTGTGAGCCACCAGGCGACTCCCTTGTCCGCGCCGGCTTACAAACGCCGCGGCCGACCGACGCGTCCGCGCCGGCTTATAACGTCGCGGCCGAGTCATGCACCCGCGCCGGAAGAACAGAGCCGATCTCGCTAGAACCGGCAAATTCTAAAGCCGGTAGCGAAGAAACAGAAAAGAGAACGGCCCTGGAGGAGCCAGGAGAGCCGGACCAAGAGGCGTACGAAAATCACCTTGGGCAAAAACGTCCCTGCAAGATCATCGACTCGCCATAGCGCCTCCGGCTCAAATTCCAGTTTCCAGCTGTCAACTGTACGCCGGTTTACGCCACAGCCAAGCACAAAGAATCTCAAGCCGGCCCCTCGAGTCGACTTAAAACTTGGGGGCTGCACAGATGTGACTCGGTGGATTTGGCCGGGTTTTACAAATATAAGACAACCCGGTCTTGGGGACTGCTGCTTTATTTGCGAAAAGGTACAGGTTGCCAAAGAGGACTAGCTTCCATGATGCGCAGTTCAAACATAGGTATCCTGCCTTATTGGCAAAAAAGTAAGGGTCGACCAAAGAAGACTAGCTGCCACGATGCGCAGTTCAATAATGATCAATGGACTAAAGCCGGCTTATCTGGACCCCAGATGTTTTGCAGTAGTATCATTGTCTCCTGTATATCCTATGCTGGGCTTTTCCAGGATCATATGGTTACTTGGGGGCTTCCAACTCATCGAGTTTAGCTTACAAAACCCTTTTAACCCGGCGAGATGCCACAAAGTTGGTTAAACCTGCCTGTTAGCAAGATGTTACTCCTTAAAAAAAACGACCCAGCGTACGTCTGATGAGTCAATCACATAGGTGACCCTGAATTCATCAGAGTTAAAACGACTGATTGGTTGTGTGAGAGCCGGCTTTCAGAAGAGCAAGGACAAACCAACAGGCCAAAGTACCAGCTTCATGAAAGCATATTCCGGCTTGTGCTTTATAAGTCGGTCGTTTCAAGCATATTCCGACTTACGATTATTCTACATACATACGTCCATGCATATCATCTCTGCATACATCCATACATCCATGCATATCATTTGTTTAGTTTCATTTAAATACTTGATTCATTGCAAACAGTAACAAAACTTACTTGTTCAATATGATTTCATCAGTAACCATTATATGCAATTATTATTGTTTCGGCATAATCACTCTATTGCAAAACCGGCTCTCAAGGCCAAAAGGAGGATTCGCAGAAGCGCAAAGTATTTGTACAGGCAAACAAAGCTCAGTACACGACGGCACTGGCATCAGCATCAAGTGTTTCATACTACCATATTACAAGCCGCCCATCAACTGCGGCCTCGACATAATTTTTTACAAAGTTCGGCCTACAAAGGATAAGCCGGCGTTTATGTCGCCGGGTCAGAGCTGGCACCAACGCCCGATGCAGCGCCATGAGCCGGATCTTCGCGGCCTTCGTCATCCTCCGCTTCTTGGCTTGAGTTGCCGGTCGACCACTGAATGGAGCATAACACCTCAAATAGAGCATCATCGGATATCAGGGAGGAAGGGTCGACTTCAGGAGCAAAAGATGGCTTACGCGTGCGGGTTAAGGCCACCGGCTCATGGTTAGGCGGCTCTATCCTCTCATTCGCCTTTGAGTACGGCGCCTGGTACCGGGTCAGGTCTGCCTCTTCTGCGATGTCGGTGGCGGCAACCCGGGTTTCTTTGATACAGCGCTGGAAGTCCCTCTTGGTAAATGGCGAGTCGTCCACGTTGAACTCTGGATACCCGCCCGCCACCTGAGCCAGATCGAGCTTTGGCACATAGGCCTTGGCTCGTGCAAGCGCCGTCAGGGCCCCAGTACGGCAAGCCGCCTTTTTCCAATCTTCGAACCACCTGCGCACGACTGATAGCTCTCTCAAAGTATCTGCAATCAGCTGCGGCGGCGCCTTAGTGTTCTTTGCGGCCATTATACACCGACAGCCGCCTATGTACAGCTGCTCTACAAGGGTGTAGACCGCCTTTAATTTCACCAGTGGTTGCTGCACCAGTGTTTGGTTCTTGCGGCCTTCAAAAGGACAAGTACGCATGATCAGTTAAGCCAGTTAAGTATGATAAGCCGGTCCAATTGACTTTGTCATAAGTTTTACTTACCAAAGATGGCCCGGCACATGGCAGTAATTTGACCCTTAAGAGTCGTCAGCTCTTGAATTACCGGCTCAAGCTTGGCTTCCGCCTCTTTAGCTAGCGTGGCTTGGGCGGCTCTTGCAGTTTCCGTCTCTTTCAAAGTGGTCCTCACAATGACCAAGGACTTATTGGCTTCAGCGGCGGCTTCTTTAGCTTCCTTGCGCAATCTTCTCTCCTTCCGTGCTTCCTTTCGGAAGGCGGAAGCCTGGGCCTCCGCTTGATCCAGCATTTCCTGCAGTGCAGTCTGTTATACATCATATATGCATGACCCGAGCCGCCCTAAAGGACAACCCGGCACATGGCGGCTACCTACTTTCGAGCTTAAAACAAATAGCAAAGCAAGTTCCATGCAGCTGCAGGCACGCTACATGGCACTTGGGGGCTAATGCATAAATTGGTCTATCCTGCTAAGTGGTGAAGACCCGCCCGTCATGAATGATGAGCCGGCCTTTGGGGTCGCCAGTTGCAGTTCTGTTTACAAGTCCAAATTTTGAAGTCCCGGGTCCTCATTTCATAATGACCCGGCCCTTGGGGGCTACATATATATATGGTTCATAAGAAGGTGTAACTTACCTCATATTTCCTCTTCAGCGAGGTTATCATAGCTATCTCTGTGTCCCGGCTTTCAGACAGCCGGGTCAACACAGTCTGGTGCAAAGTGCTGGCGTCCTGGTCTTCAAAAGTAGAGAAATCAAGAGCCGTTTTTCCCTTGTCTTTCGGGGCCGGCTCAGGCTTGGCCGGAACCTTGGCAAGAGCAGTGGAGGATTCTGGGGCGGCAGTTTGCGGCTCGCTCATCACTACTACTTCTTCTTGAGCCGGCGCCTCAGGTTGCTGTGCGGGTTGATCTTCAATTACATTCTCCCTCTCCTGAGCTATAGGAGAGGTTGTGCGAGCCGGGCCTGGTCGTGTGCACCTGTAACTCCAGCTACGGAGGGCTTGTTGGGTCCTGGGGCGGCGGGTTGTTCTGGAATGCCGGCTCATCCTGGATGACCAAGATGGCCTCTTCTTGCGGCTCAGTTGGAATGACCGGGTCAGATGACCCGGCGGCTGTTTTCTTCTTGATGACCTTGGCACTGAAAAGAGCAAAGATTTAATTCAGTTAAGGGTTATAAGATGAAGAGTTGTGCAAATAAGGGATAATCAGTATGCTTACCCCGGGTTGATGTTGAAGGCCGGTGCCTGAGTGGCGCTTGATTCATCCGAGGAGGGGGACGTCTGGTATGCCGAGTCATTTAAATGTAAGGGTTCTTTGAAGCAACCAGCTAGAGGAAAGGAAGGAGTTGGACTGAGAAGCACCTCTGCCCGTGCTCTACAGGATGGCGGCTCATACGGAAGCCCGCCACTCAACTCGCCCTCGCTGCTCCGGGTCTTCCGTTTGGAGGTGCCGGCTTGCTGAGTTTTCTTCAAAACAAATTTGGGATCCAGATGAGCGTCTTGGTGTGAAAAGGGGACTTTACGGACGGCAACCCGGGGTTTCCTTCGGACTTTGCGGATTGCAGCCCGGGTTTTCTTTCGAATTGGCATTGGGGAATCAGAATCTGAGGAGATCAAAGTTACCTCTGGCTCGGCGTGGTGACTAGTTTCAGCTTCCTCCTGAGATGAGTAGGCATCAGCAATCTGATTAAAAAGGCGGCCTAGAGAGTCAAGTTCTACCTCATTGTCTTCGTCGTTATCCGACTCCTCTTCATCGTCCTCTCGAGGAGGGGTAGGATCTACAGGCTCGACCCGCTACCAGTCGTCGTTTTCCTGCACCGGGGCAAATTGGCGAAATGAAAACAAGGACAATGTAGTATTGATACTGTTTAAGGGCAGAGACGGCTTACTGGAGGAGCCGGCTTGTTGGCGCTAAACGGGGCAAGCCCCACAGTCTTGATGTCTTCCATCGTCTTGCCAAGCAGTTTCTTGGCTAGTTTTATAACCTCCTTATCCTTGAGGTTGACCCGGCTGAACCGGAGTGGGTTTTCACGGTGGCCGGTGTAGGTGTGCATCAGCCGGGTCCTGGAGCTCAGCGGCTAAATCCTCCATTCGACCCAAGTCCGGGTCAAATCAACACCGGTGAGGCCGTGAGCAAGTAAGGCATTCATCTTTGGATACAGTGGCTCTAGATTCTCCCTCTCTTCTTGGGGAGCAAGACCCGGGAAGGTTGCATTGGTAAGCCGGGTTGCCCGGTAACCCGACAAGGGGTTCTGACCTGCGGGAGAGGTGTCTTTGCAATAGAACCAAGTCCTCTGCCACCCCTTCGGATGACTGGCCGGCTTGGCATTGGGGAAGATAATGTTCTTTCAGCGTTGGATAGAAATCCCGCCGAGTTCAATGATGGGGCCGTCCTTGTGCTCAGTTTGGCGGTTTAGATAAAAGAGTTCTCGGAACAAGGTAAGAGACGGCTCGAGCTGCAAATAGACTTCGCAAAATACTTGGAATTGGCAAAGATTGAAGATGGAGCTGGGGGCCAAGTCTTGGGGCCTGATGTTGAACAAGTGTAGCACGTCCCTGAAAAACTTTGAGCCAGGAGGACGAAAACCCCTTGAGACATGATCAGCAAATATGACTACTTCATTTTCGCCGGGTTGCGGGTGGATTTCTTCTTCAGGAGCTCGCCAAGAAATTATCTCTTTAGCTGGCAGCAACCCGGTGTCTGTCAGAGCTTGCAGGCTCAGTTCGGACATGCTGGACTTAGCCCAGTTGACGATCTTGGGCTTGGGAGGCATGATGTCAGCTGTTCTGAAAAGGAAAAGGTATCACAAGCCGGCGATATGAGCTTTTTGATAAAGTACGAATGATATAAACAAACCGGTGAGTAAGAAATTTTGGCCGGGTTAGACAAGAGAATGCAGGCAAATTGTCGGGTCAAGATTATTAGCACAGATGAGTCGGAACTGCAGGTCACAAACTTTTACAAGTGTTGCGGAACAGCTTGGGCTACGAGTCCGTAAAACAGATTTATACAAAGTAAGAAGATTCTATGGATCTACAACATAGATAAAAATGAAGAAATAAAAGGTTAAACGTGTTCTTCATATTGCAATGAACCGTAGTGGGTTCAGCTACGATAGCGCGATGGATCTACTAAATATGGGAAATGCTGCGGGATGGCTGCGGAAACTAAAGCCGCAAGGGACCAAGGGCATTTGAGATCTACTGGTGAGAAGAACGATGAACACGGTTGAACCCCGACGAACTGTACAGAGAATGGGGGTGGCATAGATCTAAAATAGAGGGATTTAAGTGTACCTGTGCACGGCAGAGGTGGCCGGAGTACTTTGAGTGAGCTCCGGCGGCGACTGCAGGACGGAGGAGACGCGGTCGAGATGGCTGAATAGCTCGGAGGCGACGGTGCTTCGGTTGCGAGAGTGGCGGACGCGGGGAGGAAGACGAGGGAGAAGTAAAAAGTAACAGTGAGGGTGAGCTGGCCCATTTATAGGCACGATAAAAATTGAAACGGCAGGGGCGGAACCCCAGGCGGCGCAGTAATTTTTGGCTGCGGGCTCCTCGATTTTCACGCCTGACAAAGACGATACATGCCCACTCAAAAGATTCAAGGTGATGTCATCCCAGATTTTGCGGAAGTGCGTTGTGACGTCACGAAGGAAAGAGAGCTGAAAATACCAAGTCTGAACCTGAAGGGGAGACCCGTCGATCCACTTAACCCGGCAACTTGAGCCGGTCAAGGACAGTGTTTTAAAGGACCGGCTTGGGAAGCACTTGGAGAGTATATTACTGATGTTTTGTTTTTTCAGGATGAAGTTTAACGTGAATAAATTCAAGTCAAACTGAGGCTAATGTTGGGGATGTATACCAGCATTTAGACCCGGCAGGGTGTTAACCCGGCCATAACGCAAGCTTAGCGGGTCAACTCACTGCGGGGCTGAAGGACTTTAAGTGGGCCGGCTTAACGTGGCCTGGCAAGGATAGGCCGGCTTAAGCAGTGGGCCGGCTCACCAGAAGATGAGCAAGGAAGAAGACAGACTTGGAGAACAAGTAGGGCAGAATAGGAGACGGGTCAGAGAACGGCCCGGACTCTCATGTAATCTAGGGTTCCACCTGTGTATATAAAGGGGAGCACCTATACGAAAAAGACTAAGTTGCAATCTCATCGAGAGCTAGGTTAGCGAATCCGCATCCTTGTAATCGAGAACCACAACAATATAATCAAGCAGGACGTAGGCTTTTACCTCCACCGTGAGGGGCCGAACCTGGGTAACCCGGCGTCTTCTCGTTCCCGATCAACCCCGTTAAGCTTCCACACTTGTGCGATGGCCTCATCTCTAAGTCCTTTCACAAGGGCATCTGCCGTGTTAAAACCACGACAAGCAGTGAACACACCTTGCCTCAACATGGTCGACGATGTCGGTGCCGGACATTCCGAAAAAAGGCTTTCGCCCCGCTTTATATATAAAGCAACGATCATCAACAACCTGATACAAACGCACGCCACCACAACACACGCACACACCCAAGGCAGGATACACAGGCGCTGAGCGCAGCAACACCACCTGCTCCTCCAACCGGATGGTAGTCTCCCGTTCTGGGCCTCTTGGAACGGTGGACATGAGGGTCTGTGGTGTCATGGAGCAGGCGCTTGAGCCATTTGTCGCTTGGATCAGCACCCGCTGGCAATCGAATTGTGTCGTTGGGGGCTTGATTTCTTGTCCCGCTTTGAAGCAGCAGGGGGTCCAAGTCCATGATTTCTGTTTCGGGGGTGCTGAGTTCTTGCTTGCTGGAAGTGGTTCTTTGGATGAAACGTATTCATTGGCATTGGCATTATGAAATATGTTTCCTTTTGTTGTATCTTGGTGATCCTTCTATAGATAAGAGTTGCCAGCTGCTCATTTGCTTTTTCTGCGCAGATGTTGTCCTGTAGTACATTTGTTCATAATGCAAATATCAATATCAACAAAAGGTAAGGCTTCCCAACGTGAATTAACTGATACAGGTCAAAAACTACAGAGAAGTATACAGCTTTAAGGAATTGCCATATTGAATCGTATGAAGTAATGCGTAAGCGAGCATACAAGGTGCAAGATCAGCCAATCCAAGCAAGTACAATTATACTCTAGGCAGAAAGATGTGTTAATTCTCAGAAGCTAAGTTGAGGATGCGGAAGAATTGCATGCAGGATACTCCCTCCGTTCACAAATATAAGATGTTTTGAATATTTCAATATGGACTAAATGAGTGAACAAACGCACTAAAACATGTCTATATACATCCGGATTAGAAAAAAGTTAGAACGTCTTATATTTGTGAATGGAGGGAGTAAGTCTTATGTGTTTTTAATATAAATAATAGTATAACAACAGGTCCAAGCAAAACTGTTCAGCGTGATTCATTTTTTATGCCCAAGACAGGCCATGAGTGTGATATGCAAGTGCAGCACTGATACCTTTTGCAGCGACGATGAAGCAATGCCTGCAAAATGCCAGAACAAAAAAGTGAGCAGTACTGTTTGACCGATAGTACTTCCTATTTTTAATATGAATATTATCAACAAACACATTATGGCAAAAACAAAAATGACAAGATGCAAGTTTTTTCTAATGATTGTTACAAAAGAAATGCTATTAAGGAAATATTGTTTAATTTGGGGATAATCCCTCACCTACTGAGGATTTTGACACATATTGTGCATCTCCATGCATCGTTTTGGTTTTAGGTGAGAATTGGTTCTGGGCTCCGAATAAAGGACTACAGGAAGACAGTGAATCTATTGGATATGTGCTTTGTGATTTGGAACAAATAAACAGGAATCGTTTTGTTCAACAGAATCTGCAAATTGTCCACTGGTTGTCTTTCACGGGTTACTGCCTCACCCTTACTATTTACTGCCAATGCGTTTGCAGTTCGATCGGGTAACATGCAGGAGTCTGTTACATTCACTGCATATTCCATTCTGCAGGTGTTCAGATCATAGTGCTTATCAGATATCAAAGGACTTGCAACATGGAAATTCTCATCATCCTGCTTGCTGTTCATAAAGTAATTGATTGGTAAGTCTCGTATTTTTTACCAAGTACTGGAGCGGAAAGCACGACTCCTGCGGCAACTCCTTGTTTATGGAGTCCAGAAGGTGTTCTTGACTTATGATTCCAGATGGAGTCCAGATGGTGTCCAGAGGCACCTCCAACACTTTGGCCCTTGTCACTGTTTTCTGAAAGGTTGAACTGCTTTTCGCCACATCTGCCGAGTGGCTCCTGATTTGGGTTTCTAAAATAGTGACCTGTACGCTGCTCATCCATTCCACAATCTGATGATGAGTTATTGTCAACCTTTAATTTCTTCCCTGCATGATCAGAAATGAGACAGGTAGGGTCTTCTAGGAGATATTTGATGCCCCCTGAAGGTTTGCAATGATCCATGACCATGTCAGTCATTCGAGGAAACTGCAGCTCACTTTCCTGATGCGAGCATGCCATCAAGTTGGATGGAGCCACGTTTAGGAATTTGTTGTGGCACAAAGAGATCATCGAACACAGTACCGGTTGCATACTTCCGCTTTGGGCTGAGTATGCTGTCAACTTTCTGATTGAATGATAACATAGGAATCTGGTTCCAATGTGAATCAGGGTTCTCGTCTGAGCTAACAAGTTTCTGAAATCCAATGGTGGGTCCGAAAGCCTGCAAACAGAAAGTGTTTCTGATACTACTGTCTTGGCATAGAAATTTTCATCTTTCTGCATCTGGATCATACAGCTTTGAAAATGCCCATCTCGCCATTCAGTTTTCGTCTGTTCAGATTCTTGCCAAACATCATGCGCCACACCCCACATGTTAGGGTCTAATCGTCGCACATTCTTCATTGAAATTCCTTCATGGTTTCTTCCCAACATTAGCCTTTCGGCCACACTGGATTTCCTAAGCTGAAAAGGTGAAGTTTCAGAATCTTTTGTGCAAGTGCTATTGTTGGCATCCTCCAAAGGACTACAGCTCTTGCCATATGGACTGCTGCTTGCTCTGCTCCAGTGTGCCATCCACTTGGTATGTTATGACTCTCCAGGATTTCCTTTGCCCAAAACATCTTGGAAGTCTTCTTTCTCATTGAATCTAGAGTACAACCATACGGGTCATAAAAAGTAACCAACGTTTCAGCAAACCAATTATTAACTTACAAAAGGAAGGACAAAATAAAGATGGACATACCCGTGAGCTGATTCAAGAGTGTGAGGTGTGTCATTCAGCGTCAGGGTCTTAAAGAGATCCTTACTTGTACCCCCAATCTCACTACTGCTCACCTCCTCCACATGCTCCGGTACCCTAATCAAAACAAGCAAGATGATGTGTCAGTGACTATTATGATGAAGAGAGTGGAAATATAGCTAGGATTTGTTGGCATTTTATATGTCTTTTCCATGAGAAAGACAGTGCAACAAATAGTTAATACATTGTGATTTCTGACGGATATTGCCACAAAGGTTGGAGATGAATTGTTTGGTGCAAATGTCTTTGTCTCGCATTGGCGACTTGAACTTATAAGAATGTGGTGTAGGTAATTGGGTACTGCATGCAGTGTTCATAGTAGCCCAACTCGCCGATCAATGGATGGTGCTCTGTTTTTTGTCTTCATGCTTCTTGACTGGGCAAGAATACCAAAATCTTGCAGGTTACAGTTGCATGAAATAAATAAACCATAGCAGGCAACACCGTAAAGTAGTGAATGTTCTATTTACTGCCTAGGTGAATTCGCAAGGAAGGCATGAAACAGGTTAGATATCAGAATTCACAACACAGAACCTCACGCAAGTGAGACTGCAATGCATTTATTCTACTAATGGTTGGGGCGCGCCGGCTGAGCGGTGCCAGATGGGACGCGCCCCTTTCATTTATTCTACTAAAGGCAGAGGAAGGTCAGGCCCAGATGTGGCTGCGCGCTAGGAAGGGGAAGAGGACGATGTGCCTGACGGGGGTGGCTTGCTCGGTGGAGTAGAGTGACTGTGGAAATGTGGAGCCATGGAGGCTGATCTTGGGGTCCTGAGGAATTTCATTGGAAACTTATCTGAGAGTGCCATTAGTTCAGAAAGACACAAGTTAACAGGTTATATGCAGAAGCAGCAGGATGGAGAGGGTCATTACGCACTAATGAAATTGGTCAATCAAGTTAGATTGTAAATGAAAAAATGGCATACTAAAGTTCCAGCAAAAGCATATATTCACATAATGGACCCAATTCTATGCAAGAGGCACAACACCAAACACCAACGTCCAGGGAGAACTTTGGCTTAATTACTCAGGGTTACTTTCTGGACTCGATGGCAGGTACCTTCTTCATCAGAGAGACTAACATACACAAGGACACTGTTATCAGTCAGTACTATTTACCTTGCTAGAAAATAATGACAGAAAGAATGAGTGCAGGCTCCCCTAATCCCCACCACCATAAGTAACAAGGTAATTAAAGGGAACAACGGGTATCGCCTTCACTAACTGAACTTGTATAAATATACATCATCAGCTATCCTTCTTGGAAGAATGATCAGAAGCAGACGAGGATGCAGAGCCCGCCCAGGCCCTATCTTTCGACTCGCTTAACACAAGTATAACATGCCGCATCAGCAGTCTCTCACACGGCGACAGGTAACTACATGGCAGAGCAATTTTCAAGAACTCAATGGTCGACGGCGGCTTTATCTTCCAAATCCAGATTAGCTTTATCTTCCAAATCCAGATTAATGTCGAGGATCCCTGGGCCCAGAGAATTGTCCCTGATGTAATTTTTTGGCCCATGCTATGAGATCGCCTCCCAGTTATATTGGTCGCACAGGTGCACGACCTGTTAGCAGCTCCAACAGCACAACGCCATAACTGTATGTCAGATTTCTCAGTGACCATCATGGTGTAAGCATATTCTGATAATATGAGAAGAACTGGATCAGCCCTTTGTACATCAGCAAACCAGTAAAAAATTCTGAATAGGGCAAATCCATTGGAGCTGAGTAAGGCAGGGCAAATCCATTTGGACCAGTAAAACAGAACTACAACAACTGCTCTTTCATAACTCACATGTAGAATGGAGCTCTTAACAACAATCTAGGATTTACTTACTGCTTGGTCAGCTGCGATGTACACAATGGTGTAAACTGGAAGGTGATCTTGCAGACGCGATGGTGCGGACTGACGATGTTTCATCATCACAATGTAGTTATTTGAAAGCCAAGTCTGGAGTTCTTGCTTGAAGAATTGAAGTTCCTTCTGATTGACAACTCATGCATTTCCTGTACTAACCAACAAATTGGAAGTTCATATACAAATTTAATCGACAATCATGTACACTGGACACCCTATCGCCACATCAAGAAGTTTAATTCAGTATAAATCGGTAAAAAGCTTGATCGAACCAACCATTATAGAAATGCTCTCATGTATCACCCGGCAAGTTTACTCTCTACACTGTATCTTAGCTATTACTTCAGGTAATCAGTACCCAAGCAGACTAAAAAACAGGTGGGGTGGTAAATCCAAATTCAAAACTGATGTATTATAGTGGTAGAGATATTTTTTTTTTTTTTTTTTTTTTTTTTGAGGAACATAGTGGTAGAGATATTGGTATACACAGAACAGCACACTGCAATGATCAAGTAGTAATTGTGTAGTTTTGTAGCACAAAAAGAATTGAACAATCCGGTGATCCAAGTCTGAAGCCAGAGGCTCAATACAGAACTTAAGAAATTTAGAACAGTAACATATAGTGGATTATTAGGTTCAGTCACACAGGTCTGAGAATACAGGGAGTAGACCGATCTAATGCAAAGAACTTTGAAGCACCCCTCCAGCTGATTTTCCAATTGCATACCAATAGAGTTTAGGCTCTGTGGCCTGTGTGGCCTGTGCTTGTGACGAGGCAAAGGAAGGAAGAGGATGTAAGAAGAACAAACGTCAACACACGAACGGAGCAGAGGAAGCAATCCATCGCCGCAGACAGAACGAAACCACAGGCGACCGAGAGGTTAGGGGTTCAGCGAGATCCAAATGGTAATTCACTGCATATGAAGAAAGTAACATTTTGTCAACAATATTTGGTCTAGACTCTGAAGTGATCCAGTAACAAAGAATATGCTAATGGCGCACTACCAAAATCTCTTATACCACTTGGATATTACAAGGAATAACCAGTGGTTGTACTACACACTTCACAAAAAATGGAAATATGGGCATATGCATCCAAACGACCATTGTTAGAAAGAAGCATATATACACATGCAAGTGGGCAAACGACGTACAAACAATTGCATGGATACACGCGGACAGAGACGGAAAAAAGGTAACGACTGATCCCATCGCGGCATTTCTGTCATCTGTGTCTAAAGAAATGAGCGGGACTGCAGCAGCTAGCTCACTGGAAAAAGAATAGTCGCATTCAACTTAGATGTAAGCACAGACGACACACATGGACAGAAGAAGATCAAGGGATAGAAGAATCACCAACCTGTAAACCCAGGCAGCAAGTTGCAGCAAGATCATCACCTGCAAATAAGAAACTGGAGCACCAGAGCAGCCAGATTAGTCAAAAATCTAAGAGAAAAGGACTAAAATAATGAGCTCCAGAGAACAACGGTCAAGAAAAAATCAGTCTAGTTACTGGACGGAACTTTGCATAAATTATTAGAACTGAAGAAATGGAAATAAATCTTCATGACGTTCAATATATCATGTATGCCCTAAATCGTATAATAATGTAAAAGTAACTACAACCGAGAGGAACACAACACACACCATAGGATAGAAGATGAGCTGTGACCAATCATCCAAAACCATGGACATCATAAGTCAAATTAGTAGAAGCAGGACTCAAAATATGCAAATCCAAGTGTATCAGCGGTAGAAAGTAGGGCATAAAAAATAACACTACGGTTCCATGATGTTCCTACCTAGAGCAATGAATCACACATAGTTTGGGGAAAATTATCTCATCTAGGAGACATCAGCCATAAATACTTGCTCATTGATGTTCTTCCAATTCATAATACGAATGCATGCCTCATAAACATCTGTAGGTCATTATCTCAAAAAAGTACCTTTGGGTGGTAATACCCAGGGGATCCTTCATGGACAAGTGGAAGTCAAAACTACAAACAATTCAGAAAATCTAGACGCGGTTTAAGGAAGAAGGGAGAGACAAGGTCTACCGTTTATTCACACTGTAATCTATATATCCATCTAAAATTATCTGCATTATAAGGCTGCTTTAAAACTGAAGCAAGAAGCAATTAAGATGAAAATGCATTAGAACCATTTTGACCCAATTGATGCATCAAGTAGTGTTCAGACTTCAGAGAACGCGGAAAATGAATATATAAGCGTCTAAAAGTTAATGTACAATTTGTACTAGTACTTCAGATTGGACTAAAAAGCGAAATGTTCAACGACATAAGATTGTTTACCAGAGTTTCCCTGCAAGAGCAGAAACAGATGAGGGCATACATACCCATGAATGGTTGTCCTTTCTTCATATGCAGTGAATTACCAAGATAATAGATAGTGGACGTGATTCCAGGTTTGTAGTGCTATAAACATGATTGGTACAGCCTCCGGGTCTGGGGTCGCTCGCGCCGTTCAACATGAGCTCTATGGAAAATTAATGAGTTATTTCTTCTTAGTAGCAGATCAAATAAACAACAACTAAAATATAGAGTGGAAAGTAACCTACAATGTTTACATCGTATATTGTTACCCATGCCTTCATGTACCACCTTTGCATCACTGCCAAAAAATTGTACCGCCTCTCCAGACCATATCTGTGAGTGTCTTCGGCGCACAATTTAGTGCTTAACCTCCAGAATCGCTTGAGTAGAATATCAACGAAAATGGATAAAGATAAAGATGCACTGGTCAGACTGCAATTGCAAATAGTGCATGTTCGCAGCTATATCATGAATTTCATTACATACTCTAGGGTCTCAAGTGCACAACACAAAGCATTACCCAGAGTATTGAGCTTGCGTTTTTTGACTCATCAACAACCATCCAAACTAAACACATGAACCTATAACGAACAGGTCAAATAATCTAGCATAAACAGAATATCTTTATGATATGAGATTACCTTCGGTCACTGAACCCAAATATTTCAAGGATACAACCGAAGACACACCTTGTCAAAGAAGCTTTTCTTCTTGTCGTCGTCGACACCGGGTTCTGGCCAATGTTCAAACAAGTGCCCCTGCCCCTCATTCAGCGGCATCTTGGAAAGTTCAACCTAGAATCACAACAGGAGGCAACAAGCATTACAGAGAACTCAAACTCAAGAAAATCAATTTCCTACATCAAATTAGAGAAATAAATTGGAATCACGGATTGCCAACTATAACAAACAGTGAAATAGGAATTTTCTTATATATCACTGAAAGAAGAACAGCTCAACTGCAGCACAAAAATGGGACGTGATGCACTCACCTCGGAGATCTAATACTCGACATTCCGGATCTGGATGACCACTGGGGCTAGTTGAAGAGAGCAGAGGAAGAAACGATAGAGATGAAGATGAGGGAGAGGCGCCCTTACCCCACACCTTATTGTGTTTGATTTATGTACTCCCTTCGTAAAGAAATATAAGAGCATTTAGATCACTACTTTAGTGATCTAAACGCTCTTCTATTTCTTTACAGAGGGAGTATATACCAATGAAAAAGGAATCCGTTCTACTCTGTGGGAGAAAAAAAGCTCTGCCGTTTCAGCAGCAGAGTCACCCTTTCCTGCTGCACCGAAATAGACCAAGAGCTTCTGAAGAGAAGGGAATGGCAGAGAGGATCTCTGTCTCTCTATGGCGAGGCATTTCATCGAGCAGAGGGATATGAAAGTTCAGCACACATTTCATCAAGTCACAAGTGATTGATCACCGTAATTAGATATGAAAGCATGAATCCTGTGTTATTCGAATTGGATAAGCACATGAAGTAAATAAAATGTTTGTAAATCATTCTTTGGTTCTATACCTGCTGACTGTCGCAGATGTTGGATCATATAATAGTCCAGATGACTGTCAAAGATGAGACTACAGGATTTCACTCAGCAGTATAATCTCAAGTGCAATCTCCTAATACAAAAAAAAAAGCAGATACGGCAATGATTGCTTCTCACAGCTGACAGTAATCAGATTAACCAGCTTATCTATGCATAGAACATGCAGCTTGGTCTCAATTCAAGAGATTGGCATTCAACTGACAAGCATCAATTTCAGGAAAAACAAGTACAACCTTAGACCCTTGCCCTGGATCTCTTCATCTTATCGCCACTTGATTTCTTCCCCCTGCTCTTCTTCTCTTCCTTGTCAGCTATGAGGGCAGCAGGAGTGCTTTCCCCATCCAAAAGGACTTCACCATCATCAGAATCACCCTTCATGCTCTTCTTCTTCTTCCCCTCCTTGACCTCTCCCATCTTCCCCTTGTTCTTCTTGCTGCCAACATCCTCCACCTCCTCAGGTACTTGCTTGCTACCTTCTTTCTTACCCTTACTTTTCTTGTTGCTGGCTTCCCCACTCTTCCTACCCTTCTTCTCTGCCGGACTGGCATCGTCCACCTCCATGTCCAATGCACGCTTCTTATCCTTGCCCTTCTTTGGGGTCTTCAGGCCCTCACCAGCAGAAAGCTCTACCGAAGGAGCAGCCTCCTTCTTCCTCCTCTTCTCACTCGCTTCTTGGGCTTCTTCCATCACAACATCTTCAGTCTGATCCTTCTTGTTCCTTTTCCTCTTGTACTTCACACCTTCGGCTCCACCATTGGCATCTGCATTTTTCAGCGCCTTCATCTTCTTGTCCTTGCACTTGCTGCCAGTCTCCACTTCTGCAGCATCGATGACCTCTCCGGCACCAACTCCTGCTTCCAATCGCCCAACCGGAACCTCAATCTTCATGCCCAGTTCTGGCACAACCTGGTATATTGGCAGAGCGACCGAATCCACAGCCTTCAAATGCAGAGCCCTCACGTTTTCCCACTTCTTGGGCACCTTCTCCACGGCGGCCTCCACTGCCGCCATCACATTGTCAACGATCTCGTCCTCCTCCATGTCCAGCCTGCCCACCTTGATCCCCGAGCAGGTCCCGGTCCGCAGGTACAGGAAAGTGGAGCTCAGGACCTTGCGGACCTGCTCCGGCCAGCCAGCCCGGGTGAAGTCGACCGCGATGGGGGCCTTCTTGGTGGAGTAGAAGGACTTCCCGAGGAGGCGGGGCAGCATGGGGAGCAGGGCGCGGTCGGCGAGGAAGAGGTCGTAGGAGGCGGCGAAGCGGCGGCGCGACTCGTAGGGGCGGTAGTCGGTGCGCAGGGCGGAGAAGGGGACGACCTCCGAGACGGGGAGCTTGAGGGACCTGGCGGCGTCGAGGATGGCGGCGGCGGCGGGGGAGCCGGAGCCGGCGCGGTCGTCGGAGATGACGCATACGGAGGCGGCCGAGTGGGCGACGACGGGGTGCGGGAGCGGGAGGAGGTGCGGCTTGGTGGTGGGCTTGGGCGGGACGCGGCGGAGCGAGAGCTGGAGCACGACGAGGTCGTCGCGCTCGTCGGCGAGCAGGTTAGGCGGCGCCTCCGCGGCGCGCTCGCGCATCCACTTGGTGAGGGACGCCACGGCACTGGCCACCGTCGCGCGCGGCACCTCGTGCGCCGCCTTGTCCTTCAGCTGCGGCGGCGACATGGCGGCTGCTGCGGCGGTTTAGGGTTTGGGGTGGCGGGGGAAAGAGGAGAGGAGAGGACGGGAGGAGCCGGGCTGCACGACCCCTTTATTATATGGCTCGTTGGAATGGAGCGGCCCAAATACAAGGGCCCAACAAGCACTCGGCCAGGGAGTTATATGTCTCCCAGTCCACTTTCCTTCTCTCCTCCCCTCAAAACATTTTTTTTCCTTCTCCACGCACAACAGATCATGGCGGCCATGGCGACACAGCAGATCGTGTGAGCGCATTCGGGAGTTGATGGTGGTGAGTTCTCGCTCCTCCATTTTGTGGATGTTTGTCCCTTCGATTTCCCAGAGTTTTTGTTTCTCTTCGATAAAAGCTACTCCCTCCGTCCGGAAAATCTTGTCCGCGCCGTAGTTCATTTGCGATTTTGCAAAAAAAAACCTCCACCTTTTAAACTCTTGCTAATCAACCCCTCTACTTCTTCCTCCTTCTTCCGTCGCCCGCCCACACCGTGGTCGCCCCAGCCACCGTCGGCCCCCGCCAGCGAGGCCCTGGCCCTTGATCCGCCCCCCGTCAGTGAGGCCCTGTCCGCGCTCTCCCTCCACGCCGTTGACCTGCCCGCGGACTTCGCCGCCGCCGGCCACGAGATCGCTGAGGAGGACGAGGGGTACGTGACGGCCGCGTCCCGAAGGAGGGAGGAGTTCGAGGGGCTCGAGGAGGAGGAGGACTACTACGGCGACGCCGGCCCGCCTAGCCCCAGTAGCAGCGGCTACGCCGGCGAGCGGGGCAGCAGCGTCGCCTCCAGCGCCGGCGCCGCCTACGGCATCGAGGAGCCCGACCACGCCCCTCGCCCCCGGCGCCGAGGACTGGGCGCGCAGCAAGAAGCACGCCGACGAGGTCAGCTCCTGCTGCTGGTGTTCATCGGGAAGAAGGAGGTCCTGATCCTGCTGCTGTTGCTCCTCTGCAAGTTGCTGATCCTACTAATGTGCACATAACTTTGATGAAGATCTGCTGTTAATCTGAAAATTGCAAGTCACAGGTCTGCTGTTAATCTTTGCGCAAGTCAATCTGCTGTTAATTTCAAACACAATTCGTGGGTCTGCTAGTTTTTGGAAGCATTCAATTTATAGTGTCATGTGTCTGTCAATCATAGTGTTCTGAAATTCACAGGAGTAGTAAACTATCCTGTGTCTGTCAAGATTTATGTAAATGAAGATCACAGTATAGTTTCAGTGTTTGGACAAGTTTGTGCCCCACCAAAAAGTACAGAAATTAGTGATCCCAAGTACTCCATGTACAGAAATCAGTTTGCAAATTTGCAAGGAGTACAGATTAATTTCAGTTTGCAAGGAAGCAAACATACTGTACTGGACACATTAGAGCAAGCAAACATACTGTACTGGTCACAATAGAGCAAGCAAGAATTTAAGAAGCAAGGAGTAGAGCTAAGAACCTGTAGAGCAAAGAATCAGCAGCAAGGACTGTACTACTCATCAATTTACTCTACTCCATCAATTTACAGTGCCTAACTACTGTACTCCTCATCAATTTCTAGATGAATTCAGTTAAACTTCAGTGATAGTTTGACAGGCTCCAATTTTGGAAACTTCAGAGATAAACTTCAATGATAATTCACAAATTGAATCTTCCTAACTGAATAATTTTCCATTTGGTCATCCTACCAAGAACAGCAGCACCCAGAAAATTAAACCATGATAAATCATGAGATGTTGAGAAAGGTTATAGAGGGGCAGAATCATTGGCATCAGAAGAAAAATAAATCATGGGCTATAGAGGGGCAGTTTTGTACAGGCTATAGAGGTTAATGATAGCTGTGGTGTTACTGACAAAATTAATGGAGTGTAATTATCAATTGGGAAACCTATAGTGCATGAGAAAATATTGATGTTCCTGTCCTCCTGCTGATGCTGTCCTCCTGTTGATGATGTCCAATGAAAACATGCCTGAAGTTTCTGCCAGTCAATGGAAACAAATCCAATACACCATTTGAGATCAATACTTGGATATTTAAAGAACTTTAAAAAAAACTGTGTATACTGGTTTACTTCATTTCATTTCAGACAAGCAAACCAAAAGTAAGTTTATTTTTATTTACTTCACTTTGACTGCTATGTCTGTCTTTATAGTCACTAGGAGTACTGTCAAAATTCAAAATGGATTCACAAATGACACATATCAAGATTAAGTTTACGAAGTACTCCTATAATTTTGCCATAAGTTCAGTTTTCATGTCAAGATTCAGTTAGCTATATCATGTTTTTCAAACTGATTCTCTATATCAAGTTCATGTGCACTTATTTCTATAAATGGTGCCATGGCAGCCTTTCAAGAAATGGTGCCATGGCAGCCTTTTCTAGAAATGGTGCCATGTCAGCCAACGTTGTTGAGATCGAGGCACAACGAAACAGTCAAAACAGAGATAGAGGAACGATAGAGCTGAAACCAGTGAAAGTAACCAGACCTGTCTGCAGAGACTACTTGATCAATAAAGTTATCCCTGCAATCCAAGACAAATGGCCTGACGGTGACGAGGACACAACAATCTACATCCAACAAGATAATGCAACACAGCATGTCCTCCCCAATGATGCAGGTTTCTTAGAAGCTGTGGAACAGACAGATCTGGACATTCGATTATTACAGCAACCACCAAACAGTCCTGAGCTCAATGTTTTAGACCTTTGTTTCCACTGCTCCCTCCAATCCCTAACCGACTGCAGAGCACCTATGAACATCCAGGAATTGGTACAGGGTGTAGAAGAGGAGTTCGAGAACTATGATGCCCATAAGCTGTTCAAAAGCTTTATCACATTGCAAGCAGTTATGGTTGAAGTGATGAAAGATCAAGGAGGAAATAACTACAAGATGCCGCATCTGCATAAGGATCGTCTACAGAATGGTGGAGAGGAAATAATTGGTGTATATTGCAGCGCTGAGCTAATTGCTGACACGAAGGCCATCATAGAACAAGGGGAATAGACAAAGGAAAAAGAAAGGGAAAAGAAAAGGAAAATGAAAAGGACAAGGACAAGAAAGGATAGGAGTATGTCATGATGTATGTCTTCTGTATGTCATGTGTCATGTGTATGTGTATGTCATGTGTATGTCTTGTGTATGTCATGTGTATGTCATGTGTCATGTGTATGCCTTGTGTATGTGTCATGTGTATCCAAAGAAAAAGGAAAAGGATTGGATTTATTTGAATTTATTTGGATTTATTTAAATTATTTGGATTTATTTGAATTAATTTGAATTATTTGAATTAATTTGGAATTATTTGGATTAATTGGATTTATTTGAATTATTTGGAATTATTTTCTGCTAAGATGTAAAGACAAATACTCCAGTTGAGAGAAATAATATCTTCAATAAGGGGTTTGGGGTTACATCATTCATCAACCATCATTTGCTCTCTCTCTCTCTCTCTCTCTCTCTCTCATCATTACAAGGACTAAGAAGAAGAAGAAACTAAGAATTTGTACTGATCAAATGTGCCAGTACAAATCTCTCTCTGTTCATTTGTACTCCAACATCTAGCATATGGCATACTCCAACAAATACTCCAAGATACTGTAAGCAGCTAGGAGTAACAAGCATCTGGAAATTCTTTCAGGATCAAGCAGCTAGGCTTACCAACTGCTTTGTTTCCTCCAGGTCCCTGTAGATTCACAGCAAATTCAGAAGTTAACAACAATGTTACTGTATTTTATCGGAACTGTACAAATTAATGACACCAAATTCAGAAATTGACAGCAAATGGCACTTTAAGAAATTAACAACAAATTCCATAACAATGAGTTAAACCTGACAAGCCATAACATTGAGTTAAACCTACAATGAGTTAACATTGACTTAAACCTGACAAGCCAATACAGAGTTACAGTATTTATCCGGATGGGAACCCACCCTACTGTGAACTTGGCAGCAATGTTCTTGTGTGTTTTCTCTCTATTGCGCCAGCAACAGAAACTGATTGCTCTCTCTCTCTCTCTCTCTCTCTCTCTCTCTCTCTCTCTCTCTCTCTCTCTCTCTCTGTTGTGTAATTTACCAAATCATATTTTTGTTGCTTATTGCCATTGAATCTTTGAAATCATCATATCAGAGTAAGGCGCACATATTAGATTTTCCAATATGTCTGTCAGTGCTCTTTGGTCCATGTAATACTCCTCTTAAAACAGTAATTAAACTGAGGCTGTGGTTACAGATGAGTTTGTCATGTTTGACATGCCACTCGGCTGTTGAATGTGTGTAATCCATTTCGTTGGAATTGTATGCTTATATAGTAATGTTGCGCAAAACCGATGCCGTGACCCCAGCAGTACATTTTCAGGGACAGCAGCTTGTTTCTTTTCTTGTGGCAATTTTGAGTATGCACCACCTTGAGTACAAGGGTTTTAGATGTGAAATCTCTCTTCAGATATGGTTATCACTTGCTTTTGCATAATCCAAAGAAAATAAATTAAGTTCATTATCTGTTCATTAAACCAGTCTGTTCAGGAGCAACCTACAGCATTTTCTGGGTTGTAGTTACACATCAGAGCAGCATGTGTCTTAGAACTGAGCTCAAACTGTGGCATTTCAGTTTTCACACAAGAGTAGCTTGGGCAAATTGCAAATCCTAATTAACAAGAGCAGCTGCTGGGCGGTTTCCAGATCCACGGGGAAAGGGGAGAGATCCCTAGCTGCCATGGCCGATGCAGGCAGCAGGGAGCAGGGGATTCCGTACTGCACAAGTAGCAGAGACCGGGGAAGAAGAAGAGGAGGAGGAGGTGATACCTGCTCTGCTTGCTTGTGGGGCGGCCGCCGGAGTTTGCAGATGCTCGGCGCGGCGCGGGGCGCGGGTGGCGTGGGAGAAGGAACCGGACGGACGGACGGGGAAGGAGGGAGGCAATGGGAAAGGGGAAGCGGAGGAGGCGTCCAGGACGCAGCCGGCGCCCTCGTCCACATGGCCTCGCTCATCGCCGCCGTCATCCACATGGCCTCCAGGACATGAGCGCCGCCGCCGGAGCCGGCAAATCGAGCGCTTTGCAGAGAAGGGGATCCCTTTCCTCTTGATCTCCCCTCCCCTCCCCCCCTCGTCGGGATCAGGCAACGCCGACGAAGAAAGGCGGCGAGATGAGGGGGAGAAGGCAGCCGGCGCGCGGCGAGGCGACGGAGCAGGCGGCCGCAGGAGAGGATGTCGCCGTCGCCGTCGCCGTCGCAAAATCGAGGGGGAGAGGATGGGGGGACGCGGTGCGGGCTGAGTGGTTTGTCGGATTAAACCGAAGGGGCTTTTCGTAAATTGTCGTCGGGGACAAGTTTTATCGGACGGAGGGAGTACTTACATCTGCAATTTTTGTGTGGTGAATAAACCATCAGCTTCATTTTCTCTGCTTGTCAATTTAATCTTCATCAAGACACCAACGATAGATCACATTTGTGCCCAGGGAGCACAGTTGCTGTGAAGCTTGATCCAGGGGTTGAGGATGACAAGCATGTGTTCCAGAGGTTCTATGTGTGTTTTGAAGCATGTAAAAGAGGCTTTGCTGCAGGTTTGTAGGAAGGTGATTGGCTTGGATGGATGTTTCTTCAAAGGAGCATGCAAAGGAGAGTTGATATGTGCAATAGGGAGAGATGCCAACATTGGTATGTACCCAGTGGCTTGGGTTGTGGTCGAGAAGGAGGGCAATAGCTCTTGGTTCTGATTTCTTGGTCATCTGAAGGATGGATCTTCATCTCAGAGACTCAGACCAGCAAAAGGTATGTGCAAAAGGGTTGTGGTCAAGAATTAAGTGTGGATGTTTGCTTTAGCATTAAACACAACATGAGGACTTGCTCACAAAATCCAAACTCAAAGGAAATATATGCAAGCCCGGTATGCTAACTTGCTAAGGAGGCTGCCAAACAGAGGGCTGCAGCCACACCAAAGGTAAAATTTATTCTTTTGTTGGCTACTTCCATGTTTGGTACTTTCACATATATGACACTGATATTGTTTTTAAAGCAGGTGGCACCTAACAATCAACCATCTATGTCTCAGAGCTCACAGCAAAGCAGTGCACACACATATGTGCCATCTCATTGTGGCATCAGGATAGGAGGAGCCAGGGAGAAGACTGGAACAAACAAGGAGATGGCAAAACAATGATGATGAAAATAAGATTTCAGCTATTATAACTTGGTTTGAATTTGCTAGATAGCTGGGCATGTCAGCTATATTTTTATTTTATTTTATACTGGACGTTTGAAACTTGGTTACAGTTTGTTGTTCATAATATGTGTTCTGAATCTTAGGTTCTGTTGTCTACATGCATGCTTGTTCTTCAGATGATTAAGTTTTTGGGCACTTATGCCTACACATGTTACACACATACGCCTACAGGGAAGACGAATTGTTAAAATACATTTCCAAGTTAGGCATACTCAGTAACATATACTAAACTATGTCATGGAAAGTGTCTTTGTTTCAGTTATCAGGCACCTGTAGGTAGGATGGTTGGTTGGACAGTACACTCAAACGATTGTGATACAGATAATTCAGAAAAGGAAGCAACGCAAATAAGAGTTTTCCTCAGCTAGCCATCTTATATACTCAGGTACTGCTTTGATTATTATTTTTCTCTTTGCAAACTTGAGTGCTTAACTGAACTTAGTTTAGCTAGCAAGTCTTTGCTTCAGCTACTTATCACAGGATGACATCATTACACTTTGATTTTTTTTTCTCTTTGCAAGCTTAAGTAAGTGCTTAACTGAACTTAGTTCAGGCTAGTAAGTCTTTGCTTCAGCTACGTATCATAGGATGGCAGCAGTACACTTGAGAGTATTAATCTCCCCACAAGATTTTCAATTTGCTGGTAAATCTTATTTTTTGTTAGGCATCTAAGAAGCTTAATTTAATTGCTGCACGGAAATATGAAGATGTATTTACTGTTTTAACTCGGTACAAAATTCAGAAGGGGAGGAAATTCAGAAGTGTCAAAGTGCCTTGCGTAAACAGGACAGTGAAGTGTGTGTACAGAAGGAGGGTTTGAGCTAGAGGGGGGGGAGGGAGCTTGCTCACCTCTGTGCAGACGGCGAAGGCCCCGGATTGTATCGGAGCCGAGGGAGACGGCAGCGAGGACGCCTCCGCCGCCGCCGGCGACCGCCGCCTTCCGGCCGTTGCTCTTCTCCAGGCTCCAGCTATGGGTTGCGGCGCACGAGCCGGTAGAAGCGGTTGCGCCACCCAGCATCCGACGCCTCCAGCTCCGGGCAGCCACGCTCGAGCAGGTCGCCATCGGCACACACGCCGCCTCCAGCTCCGGGCAGCTGCTCTCGAGCAGGTCGAAGCACCTCCTAGGATCCACCCCCTCCAGGGTCAAGGCTGTCGTGATCGAGCCGGTGACCCGCTAAGATTCCGCCGGGGAGAAGAACGGCACTAGCGGCGGAGGACACGTCGACGGGTCCATCCCCTCCGCTGCAGGTTGGAGTTCCGACATGGAGTATTTTTTGCCAACATTACTGATTATTTTTTGCTGATAAAAACAAAAACATCCCACGTCAACTCCTACGTGGCGCTATGAACCGGTCCACTGTGTTACCCCCTTGCCGATCGATCGCGAGCTGGCCGTTAGTTCGCTTGCTCCTCCTCCTCGCCGGCGCGCCGCCATCCTTCCCCCTCCCCGCTCCGGCCAGGCGGGCGGCGGCCTCTCTGCCCCCCACCCCCGCGCTGGTCCGACGTGCAGGGAGGTAGTTATCCACTCTGCCGCCGTTCCATCCACCCCGGCCCGGCGCGACCTCCGTCCCTCGCTGGCCGGCTCCACCCGTTTGCTCCCCCGCCTTCTCTCGCTCCGGCGTATAGAAACCTGAGGAGGGCTGCGCCTTCGCCACCATTGTAAGTGCCATCTCCTGGCCCTCTAAATTTCGGTGAATCTGTGCATGCCATTGGGGGCGCACCTGACCTGTTCGATGAAATGCCGCGTCGAACGGCTTCTAGCTTGGTTGACGCCTTGTTCCTCTGCTGCAGAGTCCGGGCATCACGACCGCCGGCATTGAAGTGCTTGGAAAATGAGTGCAGGTGCGGACGTGGCTTTCAATTGATCTCTCCTATGCTCCTGGAGGTTCATGTTTACTTTTGTTGTTACCTTAAGACATCTGACAGTGGCCATGATCTTTCTGCTCCTTTAGCGCGTTACCCGTTTTCTACCGCATCACTAACTTGACATCATACTGATATACCAACTGTTGAATAACCTTGTGAGTTCTCACAGGTGGCGCGTTTGGTGGAAACAGGGGGGCAAGGCCTGTACCTCCTGAAAAAGGTGTATTCCCTCTCGATCACTTGCATGAGTGCGATCTGGTAAGTTGTAATCGTTTTGTTTTCTTCATAGGGTATAATGTTAGTATGTGTTATATGAGAGCTACATGTTCAAACAGGAGAAGAAGGAATATCTTGCCTGCCTGAAGTCAACAGGAGCTCAGTCTGAAAAGTGCTGGATGTTCTCGAAGAAGTACTTGGAATGTAGGATGGAGAGGTTAGCATGCTTACTCTCTGTGTAATAATTTCAGAACTATTGTATATTGTATTAATGTATTTAGCTAAACCTCTTTTTTGGCACATCCATAACTCAGCCAGTTTGTGCGTAATGATTTAGGGTTCCTAAGCAAGGATAGGTGTTTGGTACTGAAAATAAAAATCAACTTTGCTGAGCAAACTAGCATGGATTAGAAAATCTTACCACAGTAGAAAACCAGTTTATTGCGGCAGCATATTAACATCATGTTCTGAACCATTTTTATTAGCTGAGTGAAGAAACAGTTTATTGCTCCCATTAGCCTACAACAAACCAAGCCTGGCCTCCGTCCATGTTCAGTTATTTGCTTCGTATGGCTTAACACATGTGTAATGTGCTACATCCAGGTTTGTCTATTTGATGGTTGTGTGAAGCAACCAACAGTGTTTAGTGCTTGCTAAAGTCACTAAATATGCAACCTCAAATATTTGATGGCCTTGTAGGAGATGTTTAGTGCTTGCTATAGTCGATGTTTTTTATGATTGTTGTAATAGTTGAAGTTCTGCCCATTTTCGGTATCTGAATTCACTATTCAGACTCATAAACAAGATCCTTCTCATTTAATATTTTTTGGGTTTGATACTGCTCTATCTAGTAGGATTTCTAATCACGATATTCTTGTGCAATCCAGGAACCTGATGGCAAAGCAAGATATATCGGAGCTTGGGTTCAGTAACACAAGACGTTGTGGTTACACCTTCCGAGAAGAACAGCAAACTGGAGAGCCCAACAAGTGATTCAAAAGAGAAGAAATAGCTGTTCAATTTGCAAGTTCCTTATCTAACGGTTAACATCATTCGGTACTCCAACACAAGTTTTAGGAAGTACTGCCTCCAGAAATTAAGGAGTACCTCCATCTTAAGGGCAAAATGGTAACCATGAGAGTATGTAATTCGTTGGATTAAGATTAAACAAAAAGAAAAATAAAGAACCCTTTTACTTACTGGTGTTATATCAACACAAAATTCTTGTTGCTGAACCTAATGATCATGAGTTGCGGAGGTGACCAGACCACTGACAGGCTCGAGAGCGTTCGTAAAATCAGCACCTTCCATTCATGGATGATTGTTTTTTTAAGAAATATGTAAATTTCCTATGGCATGTATTTTCATCAGCGTAATAAAGTCTGGTAGAAACTGGTGGTAACCCCTAAACAATGACACGATAATACGGCAGGCCACCATGCCTCTTCATGGTGGCTGGTACTGGAATTGATGTGCTAACTGCTTATAATTTTGTATCAAGGAAACATGTCCGTGGTCTCTTTGCAGTTCTTTTTTGACCCCGTCGGTCTCTTTGCATTGCTGGCCACGGCGGATGCTTTGCCTTGCTCCTGTAAATCTGTTTCAGTCACATTCAACGATTTCATCGTGCCTTTGTTGACCCTGGGAAAGTGAACCACGGCCGATGAGACTTGAATGCATTACCAAATACCAGATAATATTTCCATTTTGGGGGTGAAAATATATGTCGTGTTTTTTTATATCTTAGCGAAAATCAAATCTCCTAGCTGTAAATACCAAACAATATTTCCATTTATTGGGTTTGGACTTGTGTACTCTTATCAGAACTAGAGTAGTATAAATACCACCAGATTTCATAAGCAGCAGCTCAATGATCCAACCAACGGGCAACCATTAGTCAATACTCTACATCCTGCTCTACCAGCAGATCCCAAGCCTTGTCATTTACTAGCATAGTTTTCTAACCCAGAAGGTTGTAAGTGACAGATTAAAAATGAGCACGTTGATTAAGCCCAAGTTTACTGCCAGCAAGATACAAGCTTCATTTACAGAGGAAGCACACCACACACAAAAACAAAAGTAGCACAAACAAATTCACTTCACTTTATTTACAGAGGAAGCATGTTGATCAGTACCTCTCCTTAATTTTGTTGTACCTGACTGGCTGACTAGTTCCATGCAGCAAGATCACAATCACTCTGGCAGTCAAAATTAACCTACTGTCTCTACAGAAACTAAATGTTCATTACTGCTCTTGCTACCTCATCTGACAGACGCACCGATCATTGTCAGATCACCATCTCCAGCCCACAATACACGGGCCTGATCTTGAGGTAGAATAAAGATAGGAGCTTGCATGAAAAATCTGGCTATAGAACATCTGGAGCTCATTTATTTAAGCAATGGTGAATAACTAATATTCAGAGCTGTCCCAGAGCTAGGATTTGCACATGCAGATCTAAGTAATGCAGAACGATACTCCCAGATTTATTCATGCTGTGTAAGTTTGCAGGTAATTAGCCCAAAACAGACGAGGCTATAATTCATCAAGCAACTTTTCCTGCCATCACCATCCCGTCAGTAGGCGTGGCATTCATGTACTACGATATATTTATTGTTCACGACTGAATCATCTCTGTATGCAAATGCAACCAAAGTAAGAAAAATAAAGGTCGGTTTTTAACGGACCCTTGGCATTTCTCCACGGTCTCCAAATTGCACCTCACAGGCTCGTAGCAATAACAGCTACAGCGATGTGCAGACACACTGGACAAGGTCAGAGTCAAATTCTTTGACTTGCTACAGAGCCTTAATTAACCTACTGACTGTGCAGAAACTAAACACCCTGTTAATGCTCTTGCTATATACCTTATCCGGCAAATGCATCAATCATTGCCAGATCAAGGAACACAAGAGAAACTCCAGGCTACAGCCAAACAGAGCCAAAAGCACCCTAGTACAGACCAACCAGTAGCAAACTCTCCAGTTGCAGCACAACCTTGATCAACATTCAGCAGCAGCACCATCACCAATCCTCAACTCACCATCTGCTCGCAGCGCCTCCACGCCATGTTCCATCACCGCTTCCTCAGTGCCTGAGCAAAAAAGAACAAACTGTAGGTTTATATTGGGTAACACTTAGTAGATCGCTTAAGAGGAGAACGTTGGAAGAAGCAGAATAGCTGAGGTAAAATACTACGGCTTAATACAAACCACACACAATACATGGGAAAACAACCTTCAGAGCTCTTTTACCCATGTCCCATGGTCCAGCACTCGCTTACGGTGATTGCCATTGTAATTTGCAGTACAAGAGTAAATACATAGCCACACCAAGTCATGTAAACATTCAGAAATGAATCATAGAAGAATTTAGAAATCATCAGAGAAATGGTGGCGTCATGCCACAAGACTTCATAAATTACCTAGCAGTATACCAAATTTCTAACTTAAGTCAAGAGAAACATACTCAGGGATCTCAGTAGTGACAATCAACAAAACACGTGTGTCATGTACCATTCCAGAAAGACTGATTACTTGCATATGGCACACGCCTTGTAGGACTGAGATAAGGACACGTGAGAAGCTTATATCACATCAAACAGTTCCTGAGCACAAGCTATTTTTGCAATTTGAATGGCAACACCACTGAGCGATTTTTTGTGCAATTATAGTCCCTTGAGAAATTAATCAAGCTCACCAGTTCAATCTATGCTCACATACACACGAGATGCATTAGTGGTAGAATTGTTGATTTTATTTGCACCCATATCATCTATGCTTCCTTATCTTAATCGATTAAGAGGAAAACATGGGAAGAAGCAGAATAGTGAGGTAAAATACTACGGCTTAAAACAAACCACACACAATAGATGGGAAATCAACCTTCAGAGCCCTTCTGCACATGGTCCAATTGGTAATATTGACCGCAAGCACTCACTGTTATATGTTTAGCCTTGTAATTTGCAGTACAGGGGTAAATACAGACACATGTAAACATTCAGTTCAAAGAGGGCATGTAAACATTCAGAAATGAATCATGGAAGAACTTGAGAGTCATAAGAGAAATGGTAGTGTTATGTTGCGGGGCTTCATAAGTTACAAAGTAGTATTACTAATTTTCTAATTTCAGTCAAGAAAAACATACTCAGGGATCTCAGTCGCGACAAGCAACAAACTACGTGTGTCCTCTGTCATTCTAGAAAGGCTGATTACTTGCATTTGACACATGCCTTGCAGGACTGGGGTAAGGACAGGTGAGCAGCTCAAACTATCTAAATAACATGTTTGCCTTGCCTCTAATTGATCTTGAGAAGCTTATTTCAAATCAAACAATTCCTGAGCACAAACTATTTTGCAATTTGAATGGCAACACCATTGAGCAATTTTTGGGGAATAGTAGTTCCTTGAGAAATTAATCAAGGTCACCCCTTCAATCCATGGTCACATACACAGGAGATTCATTAGTGGTAGAATTGTTCAGGTTTTTATTTGCCACAATACCATCCATGCTACCTTATATCTATCTGAAATCAACATGACAGAATAAATATGTAGGTGTAAAGATGACCAAAAAGGACTTCGCTAGCTCCACCAAAAGAATAGCAGACAAGCTAAGTCCCGCTAACTGGAATGAATCTTTCCAAGGTGGAACAATCCAAGGATGCACACAATTTCAAACTTGTATTCCTTCTCACAGGGTCCGTCTCTGTAAAGTACTCCTTACTTGCTGTCTAACTGCTGAAAATATATACCCATGTAAACACATTACAAGGTGATTTGCAAATGGCATTGCCATACAAATGACCACCCTATGCAGATATCATTTTATTAGCATGTAGGTGCAACTAGCATATTTCTTTCCTTTCTTAATTACACCACCGAAGGAGCTGTCCTAGGACAAGTAGCTAAAGCATAATCGGCAGTCTTAGCCGACCCAGGTTCGAATCTCCAACAGCATAAACGTTGAAATATCATGTACACAGTTCTGTCCATAATTGTATGACTACCTCTGACAACAAAATTTACACTATCTAGACAACAAACCGATTTATTTTTTCAGTGGAAATAAATAGTTTCTCTACAACAAATGTAAAACTATTTATTTCTCTACAACAAACTGACATGTACTGCTCCCATTAAACATTGTCGCACCAATCACGAGACCGAGACGTGTGGTGCAGATTACGGGGGCATCTACCGCCCGGTTCCAAACGTCCGCTTCCCCTCAAGCACTCACTTTATATTTTTGCCACTGGAATTTGCAGTGCAAGAGTAAATACATAGCCATACAAAGGAATGTAAACATTCAATTCCGAGAAGGCATGTAAACGTTTAGAAATGAATCATGGAAGAACTTACAGGTCATAAGAGAAATGGCAGCACCATTCACGTTGTGGGACTTTATAAATTACCTAGTAGTATACCAATTTTCTAAATTAAGTTAAGAAAAACACACTCAGGGACATCAGTAGAGACAACCAACAAACTACATGTGTCCTCTGCTATTCTAAAAAGACTGGTGACTTGCATTTAGCACAAGCCTTGCAGGACTGATATAAGGACAGGTGAGAAGCTAAAACTACCTTAAAAAACATGGTTGCCTTGCCTCTAATTGATATTGAGAAGCTTATTACAAATCCAACAGTTTCTAAGCACAAGATATTTTTGCAATTTGAATGGCAACAACCATTGTGCAATTTTTTGGGGAATAGTAGTCCCTTGAGAAATTAATCAAGCTCACCCCTTCAATCATACATAGGAGACGCATTAGTGGTACAACTGTTCAGGTTTTTATTAGCAAACATACCTATGCCTTCTTTTATATATATAATCAATGTCGCACAATAAATATGTAGGTTAAAGATGACCAAAAAGGATTTCGCTGCCTCATTATATCCATCAAAAGAAAAGCAGACAATGTAAGTCCTGCTAACTGGAATGAATGTTTCCAGGGATGAACATAATTTCAAACTTGTATAGTTGTATTCCGTCTCCATTAGCTTGACAAAAAAAATGTTTCTGCAAAATAATTGCTGTGATCTTAGTGTTTTGTACGAGTTCACAATGTCTCCAAAAAGGTGCATGTAGTGTTTAAGATCCTTTCTCTTGTATGATTACCTTAAAGTAGCACTTAGGACAGACTGACAAATAAATTACAATCATGTTCCATAGCCTGATCAGCTTTGCAAAAGCACAGAAGTAACGACTACCAAACATGTACACAAGAACTAGTGATCACAATAACTAACTATCAAACATCAAGATGTAAGATAACTGTGGAAGACAAGGGAATAACTAGGAAGCAACAGAAGGTTTACCACTTGGTACTGTCGGTGACGACAACGATGGTGGGTAGTTGCTATATCCGCGGTAATCCACTGTGTAAGCACAAACTCTCTCAAGTTGTAATGTTCTGATGTCCCACGTGCATAAGCCTGGCTCAAGCGATGAGTTCCCCCAGTGATTCAGGACCAAGTACTTCCCTATTGAACGTCTGAGCACATACCCAGAGCCCGGTGAGGGTGAGATTATCTTCTCCTTCTGCCAATGGCTGGAACCCCCACCATTGTTTCTCCAAATAGTATACATGTGGTCAGATGTGTCATGTCCACGGACAAGCATCCCAGGTCTGCCTTCTCCTGCCTCCACCATAATTATATCAAGACCCGATGCACATTTGACTTCGGATGGGGGGGTCAGCAATGGAGAACTCCATCCTCTGGGTGTCGAGCACCAATATTTTCATTTTGTACTCGCACATTGTACTCTGGGCGTGTGACGGCCAGTAAAAGCAGCCATATGCGTATTGGCGCCAGTAGAAGAGAATCTTCTCTGCCGACAAATCACTAAAGCTGTGGGATGCAATGGCTCGCCATTGTCTGGTGCTGGAAGAGAAGACAAAGGCGATGAGCTTAGCTTCACACTGCACCATACACATGACTCTGAATGATGTCTCTTCCGTATCTGCTGCCTGGACTTCATTACCGTCGCCTGGGGAAATCAGGAAAGTCTCTCTCAAGATTGGTTCCTCCACCGTAGCAGCTAGGTGGTGAGGGATTGGTGGAAGCAGAAGGTATCGCCGGTGCAAGGGGTCGCACACCGCCATGGCTCCACAAAAAGATCCTCGGGGGGCGAGGAGGACGCGGCCGTCGCGGATGTCCTGGATGACCCAGCAGGTAGTGGGAGCTGGGGAAGGGACGAAAGAGAAGGTGAAGTCGGCGGCAAGGGCAACGGCGCCGGCTACTGACGCGGAGGGGTGAGGCGGCTCAGCGGGGTGGAAACCTGTGCCTGTACTGAGGAAGCCGATCAGGGGCGGGGCGTGGAGCTTGCGGTACCGGCGGAGGAAGGAGCGGTCGGCTACGACGCGGCGGAAGGAGACGCAGGCGGCGGAGGCGCGGAGGAGATCGGTTGGGGTGGGCACTGGGCAGGCGGAGGAAGATTTGAGCCAGGAGCTCGTCGGGGATCGGCAGAGAGGCCATAGCCAGGGGGGCATGTCGCCGCGGATGAGTAGGGGACTGGCAGCTGCGCTCGAGGATGGCAGATTCCAGGCGATGGGCCGCCGCGCTGCCGCCCATCCCGGCGCCGGCGGTGAGAAACCCTAGTCTGCTGGTCTCGGCTGTGGACTGCGCGAGGGAGGATTTGGGGGAACAAACAAGACGGGAGGCGCTGGAATTTGGCCATTTTGAAGGGCCCTTTGGCGAATGTACAAGGTTCCATTCCATCCCGTTCCTTGCTCACACATCCGGCGGCCATGAGCTCAGCTGCTGCCTGGTGAGATTAAGATCAGCGATGTGATGAAACTGTGGTTACCCCTAAAAAAAAAAAGATCAGCGATGTGATGTGGTGCTAAACCGTTGTGACGGTTGCCTGTTGCTCTGGGAGTACGAAAATACACAAGACAAGTGTGTACTTTTTTCTCTCGAATATGCATAAGTGTGTGTATCATATATACTACTAGCGGTTGGGGCGCCACCCTGTGGTGTGTATCATATATACTACTAGCGGTTGGGGCGCCACCCTGTGGCGCCTCCTGAAAGGAAGTTGAGAGCGGAGCCAGGTTGGCATGCGTCCTTTTCACTTGGTTTTTGCAGTCTAGGTAGCACATGCAAGTGATGAGGGCTTGTTCACGTGAGGAACAAAGTGAAATCCCATCACTGAGAATGATATTTAACGAGGAAGAGTAGCAACCAATAATAGAGCTGCTTTGGTGATGCATTTCATATAATGTAGCTGGTTCAAAAGTAAAGCAAGCCAGATGCAGGAAGTCCCAGCTCTTGGCATTAACCCAGACTAACAGCATCATCCCATCACGAAAAGCTTTCTCAATCTAACTTGAGCACAAATTTCAAAATAAAAGAGACATTGGCGATTAAACGTCGCCGCACTCCGTGATGAGCTTGGCGTGGAAGAGGTGTGCTCTTTGAGGCCCTCGAACTGCAGCAACCAACAAAACAACAGGAAGCAGGCCTCCATCTCACCACCTTAGCGAGATCGGGCACCCAGGCTCTCAAGCTTCCTCCTGGCATGCGCAAAAAAATTCAGATGAATAATCTAGCCAATCAATGCAAAGTTTAAAATCAGTACGGCAATCAAATTTCATCATCAATTGGCACCGGCAAATGTCACTGCTTGTCTATTAGTATGCTCATATTAAAGGGACACGTCCAAAATACATTAGATCTAACATTGCATCCCGCTGTCTCCAGCATCACAAGTGGTGGCACAAGGTAGAATAAATCTAGGTTATCTGCAATAAATCGTTACCATTACAAAGAAAAGATTCAGTCAGTTCTATTCTGGTGCATACATAAATGCAACTAATGGCATATGTAATTCAGATAAATATGGGACAAACCTAGTCGGCTATACCAACGCTTGCATGTGATAAAGATCATATCGCGAATAAAAGAAAAATACTTTTTTTCTTTAAGAATGATATTTGCATTGTCTGGTGAGCATGTGATTATCATAATTCAAACTCAGGTTCAGGTTTGATGTAATAATCAGATTTCAGAAAGAAAGGGCAAGTCAGGAGGAAGGCATACATCAATTGACTAGGCCAAGCCTGTGGCACCACCTGAGGGGTGCGATGGACGGTGCTAGGTTGTGTGCGCCCCTTTTCTGCTTTTTTTTGGTAAGCTTATGTGCACACATCAGCATCAATACATGGCACCATTTATCAATGGCAGTAAGGCTCATGGATCCGGTGCCTTTTTTTATGAATGCATATCAAGCATGAATAAAGTGGCCTTCCTTTATGAAAGAGAAGTAGCCATAATGCAAAAATATGGCTTTGCTCGGAAGTTAGAATGTAGACACAACAACAGATAGACGACCATGCAAAGCGCATAATCCGAAGAAAAAAACTGCCACATTTTCTAACTCCCAATGACCACAATTTCAAGCTAACCTTTCTTATCAAGTAAATGAACTTCCTGGGAAGCTAGCTACAGCTCAATCCAAAAGGGAGAATTGAGAAAAACAAAAATAGATGCACCTTCCTTCTCCTGACCAGGTCACCCACAAAACCCAATCAATCGCACAGCCGCACCTAGAGATCAAAGGCAAGGATGAGGAGAGAGAGACCAGTGCATGATGGATGACGAGGCTAAGCTCTTTGTAAAGTTCAGCCAGCAAAAGCATATTCACTACAGAGCACAAATAAGAACACTGTCATTTTGTCCTGTTTCCAAATTGACACTAAAATATATCAGAAAAGGATGATAACCTCGTGAAACTTAAGTAGTATTCATTAATCTAGATTAGTCAATTATATTGCACAACGATTTAGCATTTAAGTGGCATTACCTTCACAAAAATGAGATGGAATAGCTTCAAAAGCAGGTCCAGTACACATGGATTAGCCAAATTCGAATTTTCAAAATGATGGTATATCCTCTGATCGAGCGTTTGAGCTACCTCTAGATGTGAGGATGACGGCAACGACGGTAGGGACATGTATGGTGGCACTGTCGGCGACATCAGTGTAATGATTTAAAAATATACGCACTTCATATGGTACAAGAAAAAAAAACCTGAATGACCCAACTGCTATTGGCTATTTGACTTCATATCCTAAGGAAATGTTGATTTTAACAAAAATAGTGTGAAGAACAATAATATGTATCATGGATGTCATGCAAGGTATAACTATCATTTCATAAGCACAATGTAAAATGAAACTGAAGCAACAAATACCCAGAAACTAATATATGCAAAACAAGCAAAATCTTGAGGAAAAAAACCATGGAAATCCTCTGTGGTTTTGTTCTAGATTGTACTGTGAATTTCCTCCTAAAGTCCACATACCTTTGACAGAAATCCTTCTTTTGTTAACTTATAGTAACTGTCTGCATGGTTCTTTGCTACAGCACGTTCATCAGACCAGGATATATACCATTTAGACCAATCCAGGGTCTTGTTGTACGGCACTTCACAAAGTTTCCTTCTCGTAAATTGAAAACAGGATACTTCGACGCAATAATGCATACTGTTGAAAATTCATGTGCAGAAACAAATATGACATATAGCTAACAAAGAATAGAAAAATTCATTACCCCAAAAACCTGACAATGGGCCCTCCAGACATGACAATAGCGAAGTGTCCCCTTTCTTCAACAGAGACTTCTGAAACTTGCGAGATATACTCAGCCAGATTTGTTACTATCTCACCTGAACTCTTAAAAATCCTTATTTCAGTGTTCAGTTTTGGTTCATATGAGGCAGCTATTTCCCTATTCATTGTTTGCTTCGGCCTAGAACTCTATCATTCTTGCAACACCAAATAATCCTTCACAAAAGGCACCACTATATTACCAACAAGAAGGCCCGGCAGAAGTGATCCAACTCGCGGACAGAACATGATAATTTAAGAAAACTTCAACATAGTGATATAATCTAGTAATACATCTCTAGTAGCTAGTTACGGATGTCACACATCAAACGGGAAAAATTTTAAACGAACCTTTGCAGACACCTTGTAGGCAAACACTGAAACAAAAAGACTAAAAGAGAGCCGATAATGAGTACAGAATTCAGAACCAACATGTTCGGAGCAAATGTGAGCATTAATAAGAACAATAAACCATGCCGTCATGGAAATAAAAACATTTGACAGTAGACAACAGTTATAAATATTTTGGTATTGGTCTACATCTCCCCAATAATTTTAATCTTTAGAGAAAGGAAGATGTCCTATAACTGCAACATTGAGAATAAACCTCTCACCGGGCAAATAAAAAATCCCCAATTTTCAATGTAATGGCATCCCCATCGGATGATAGCAGAAGGTTCTGCGTGATTTACAGCTCAATCAGTACGGAGAAAATAATGCATCTCTGAAGATATTCAATGGATCAAGTAACCAGGCCAGATAAATAACTGTACAAATTCTCCAAAAACGACGATGGGGGTTCCGTCCATATCACCAGTGCAGATATTCCTATTTCCTAAGCAAAAAAATGCATGCACGAGAATCACGTAATTAGAGAGTAGCAACCTCTCCAAGTAGATCTCGTCCCCATCAGCCTAATCGCATTTCATCAAACACCTTATAGGCTGTATACAAAAGAATTTGCACAAACCAAGATGAGAGCGATTAAATCAAAAGGGAGGAGAGGAGCCCAATCATGACGAAGACAGATGCGACTATCTGCAAGGGAGGCAGGAAAAAACTTGTGGCGTGAGGACCTCGACGATGTGCACTGGATGGATTGGGCAGTTAGGGAGCAAGAATAAGAGAGCACGAAGAAAAGAAAAGAGTGGAGACCTAGAGGCGAGCAAATCAGCGGCGGCTCACCTCGGGTTGATGTCCTCATCGACGTCTCCCTCTGCTGCCGTTTGCGGCGGTTCACTCTCGTCCGGTTCAGCGCCAGCGAGGAGGAAGGTACAGAGCACAGGCAAGGGTTCGAGGAGGTGGAGGTCCAAGCGGGAGATGAAGAGGTCACGAGCAAGGGGATGGCGGCGGCGGCAGCGGTGGTGGTAACCCTAGCTGTGGGAGGAGGGGCGCAAGGGAGGAAAGGCCACTGGCTCGCTGCCCAGTCCGGCACTCGACCATGTTTTGTTTTTCTCTTCGTTCGGTACAGTAAATCTCGGCACAGTAAAATCGCCAGATGGACACGCCAAACGAGCGCCATCGTCCCGTAGCTTAATGTGTTTGATTATAGAAAGAAAGGGGGTAAGAACCCCGCCACAAGTAATCTAGTATAGTACTTCCTCCGTCCCAAAATAAATGACTCAACTTTGTACTGAGACGGAGGGAGTATATGGCATGATTGTAATGCAAATCACACCTTACTCCACACTCTACAAAACTCTCGGGACTACTCGTTATGTGCCTACTCTAGCACCGCTACAAAGAAGACATCTAACTCTTCTCGCAACAGACCCGCGTGTTGCCAATTCCTGTAGAAATTATAGGATGGCTCAATATTGTTGTTGTATTGATCTGACCCTCATGAGAATATATATAGAGTACTGATGACCCACAAGTATAGGGGATCAATCGTAGTCCTTTCGATAAGTAAGAGTGTCGAACCCAACGAAGAGCAGAAGAAAATGACAAGCGGTTTTCAGCAAGGTATTCTCTGCAAGTACTGAAAGTAGCGGTAACAGATAGTTTCGGTAGCAAGATAATTCGTAACAAATATAATAAAGTGCAGCAAGGTGGCCCAATCCTTTTTGTAGCAAAGGACAAGCCGGAACGAACTCGTATAATAAGCAAAGCGTTCTCGAGGACACACGGGAATTTCATCTAGTCACTTTCATCATGTGTGTTTGATTCGCGTTTGCTACTTTGATAATTTGATATGTGGGTGGACCGGTGCTTGGGTGCTGTTCTTACTTGAACAAGCCTCCCACTTATGATTACCCCTTCTCGCAAGCATCCGCAACTACGAAAGAAGAATTAAGATAACACTAACCATAGCATGAAACATATGGATTCAAATCAGTCCCTTACGGAATAGCGCATAAACTAGGATTTACGTTTCTGTCACTCTAGCAACCCATCATCTAATTACTACTCCACAATACCTTCCCTTAGGCCCAAAGATGGTGAAGTGTCATGTAGTCGACGTTCACACGACACCACTAAAGGAAGCACAACATACATGTCATCAAAATATCGAACGAATATCAAATTCACATGATTACTTATGACAAGACTTCTCCCATGTCCTCAAGAACAAAAGTAACTACTCACAAATCATATTCATGTTCAAGATCAAAGGGGTATTGAATAGCATTAAGGATCTGAACATATAATCTTACACCAAATAAACCAACTAGCATCAACTACAAGATGTAATCAACACTACTAGCAACCCACAGGTACCAATCTGAGGTTCTGAGACAAAGATTGAATACAAGAGATGAACTAGGGTTTGAGATGAGATGGTGCTGGTGAAGATGTTGATGAAGATTGGTCCTTCCATGATGAGAGGATCGTTGGTGATGTCGATGGCTTCGATTTCCCCCTCCCGGAGGGAAGTATCCCCGGCAGAATCGCTCCGCCGAAGAGCAAAATAGCTCCTGCCCAGGTTCCGCCTCGAGACGGTGGCGCTTCGTCCCGAAAGTCTTCTTCTGATTTTTTCTAGGGCAAATGGCTTCATATAGCAGAAGGAGGGGCGGAGGCCTGCCAAGGGCCCCACAAACTTGGGGGGCGCGCCCAGGGGGGTAGGGCGCGCCCCCCAGGCTTGTGGCTGCATGGTGGGTCCCCTCCTGGTAATTCTTTTGCCAGTATTTTTTATATATTCCAAAATAATTCTCCGTAAATTTTCAGGTCATTTGGAGTTGTGCAGAATAGCTATCTCTGTTTCACCCCTTTCAGGTCCAGAATTACAGCTGCCGGCATTCTCCCTCTTCATGTGAATCTTGCAAAATAAGAGAGAAAAGGCATAAGAATTGTACCATAAAGTGAAATAATGATCAAAAACATAATAATTAACAGTAGGAAATCATGATGCAACTTGGACGTATCAACTCCTCCAAGCTTAGACCTCGCTTGTCCTCAAGCGAAAGCCGAAATCGATAATCATGACCACATGTTTAGAGAGAGAGGCGTCGATAAAGATAAAATACGGACATGGAGCATCATGATCTTTATTATAATAGCAATATATCATCATAAAACTTCTCATGAAAAAGTGACAATTTGATCACAAGTTAAAGTATGAACCACAAACCAAATTGAAAACTAACAAACTATGATCTCAGTCACTGAAGCAATTGCAATTCATCATATTATCAGGAAGAGTCTATGTAAGAGCTTTGTTCAGCAAGTTCACATACTCAACTATCATTTAGTCTTCTATGATTGCTGACACTCACGGCATACTTATGGAGCAAAAGTTTCAGTCGGACACATAGAAAGATAGGGGCTTATAATTTCGCCTCCCAACGAATTTACCTCAAGAGTAATGTCAACAATAATAGCTCATGATCACCTACATCCAACTGGATATATATGCCTGGATCAATCCCCACCACATGATGCTTGCCAAGAGAGAAAATAAAAACGGAATAGAGGAGAATACTATTGACTCTTGCATGAAAGTAAATACATAAAAGTAAAAAATAGGCCCATCGTAGAGGGAAGCAGAGGTTGTCATGCGCTTTTTGTTTTTGGATGTGCAAGCTCTTAATGTAAAGGAACGTCACTTTATATTGCCCCTTGTGATAGCTACCTTTATTATGCAGTCAGTCGCTTTTATTTCTCCACCATCACAAGATCGTACAAAGCTTATTTTCCCTTACAATAAAAGTTCATACATATTTAGGAGCAATTTTTATTGCTTTGCACCGATGACAACTTACTTGAAGGATCTTATTCAATCCATAGGTAGATATAATGGACTCTCATGGCGTGAAACTGAGTTTAAGGGTTTTTGGATGCACAAGTAGTATCTCTACTTAGTGCGGAATTTTGGCTAGCAAAAGATAGGGGGCAAGCACCACATGTTAGAGGATCCAAAACAATATAACTTCTATGTAAATATAAGCAAACATAACTCATTACGTTGTCTTCCTTGTCCAACGTCGACTAATTGACATAGAATATTTAATGGGGGCTCACAATCATAAAAGATGTCCAAGATAGTGTGTTTATATGTGAGACCACTCTTCCTTTATTACTTTTCATGAATTGCTACAATGACGAATGCTATGTTTGTCAACTTCCAACAAGTTTTATCAATTATACTTCTTTTATGTGAAGTCATCACTCCCCATGGGAATAGCATATGATCTTACTTCTTATTCTCTTTATTTTATTTCTAAGACTGGGTCAACAAAAGCAAAACGCTCAACTCAAACTACTCTTTATTATATAACTTTCACACACGATTACATAGATAGATAGATCACTAAGCAAGCACTCGAAACTAGATCATACTAAAACTTTATTCTTCTAAATCACGAAATAACTAAGGATAGAACTAAGATAGATAATGATGATAAAAAGTGGTGGTGATACGATACCAGGGCACCTCCCCCAAGCTTGGCACAAGCCAAGGGTGGTGCCCATACCCATGTACTCAAGTCTCCTTCTTCGGTGATGGTGGTGATGAAGTGGTGGGCTTGTCCTCCGTCTTCCAAGGCATAGGTTCTCCATCATAAAAGGACGAACATGTTTCCGGAGTCCTGAAATTTGCAGCTAAACTCATACCTTTGAACTTGGCCTCATACTCAAAATTTTGGTTTTGTAGATCATATATTTGGGCCTGAAGATAATCAATCTAGTCATTGAGCTTGAAGATGATGTCCCCAATATTCTTGCCGTCCACCTTGTGCTCATGGATGAACTCCATGATCATGGAGTGGTTAGCACAAAGTCCGCGCTCCACCATCCCCTGGCACTTGAAGATCTCCTGTTCCACCGCTTCCAGCCTGGCCTTCTCGCTCCCGGTCTTCTTGGGTCCTTGAACGTCCCGGATATGGAGCACCCCCTCATGCATCTCAATGGCTTGAGGGTGCTTCATCACCTCCGGTAGGTACGGGTTGATGACCTTCTCGTAGAACTTGTCCTTGGACGAGCTTGGAGACGCCATGGCGATCCAGATCAAGAACAGAGGAGAAACTTGTGATGCGGTGGTCAAAACACCCGTGAGTATATATAATGAATTTTTCCCATGCAGAACAAGTAATATGAAAGAAAAACGGAGTCGGGAAAGTCCACGAGGGAGCCACAAGCCTGGTAGGCGTGCCCTGGGGGGTAGGGCGCGTCCCCCAGGCTTGTCGCCTCCTCGTGCACTTTTCAGATTGTTTATTATTTTCCTAATTTTTTATATATTCCAAAACGGACAGAAAGTACTTTTATAGAAGTTTTGGAGTCGGTTTACTTACCGTACCACATACCTACTCCTTTTCAGGCTTCTGGAGCGTTATGGAAGGTTTCTTCTACTCCCTCCATCCATATATATAGGGCCTAATGTGTTTTTCGAGATTGCCTTTGACTATTGATAAGATTAATAGTATATGAGTTGTATAATGTGAAAATTATATCACTGGAAGCTCCTTTCATGTACGAATTTGACGGTATGCTTTGTGTAACTTGCATGTCCTATATTAGTGCTCTAACATACGGTCAAAGTTAGCCTCGAAAAGCCCTCTATAGATGGATAGAGGGAGTATGTGCTCTTCCGGTGTCATTGTTTGAATAATATTAGTTTCAACATTAATGGGCGTACCTGAGATATAATGTTTAATTCTTTGCCCATTAACCACTCTCGGATTATTGCCTTCGGAGTTGTTTATTTTGATGGCTCCGGAGCGATAAACTTCTTCGATGATGTATGGCCCTTCCCATTTAGAGAGAAGTTTTCCTGCAAAGAACCTTAAACGAGAATTGTATAATAGAACATGATCACCTACTTTGAATTCCCATTTTTGAATTCTCTTATCATGTCACCTTTTAACTTTTTCTTTAAACAACTTGGCATTTTCATAAGCTTGTGTTCTCCATTCATCTAAGGAACTAATGTCAAATAACCTCTTTTCACCGGCAAGTTTAAAATCATAGTTAAGTTCTTTAATTGCCCAATATGCTTTATGTTCTAACTCAAGAGGTAAATGACATGCTTTTCCATAAACCATTTTATATGGAGACATACCCATAGGATTTTTATAAGCAGTTCTGTAGGCCCATAGTGCATCATCAAGTTTCTTAGACCAATTCTTTCTAGATCTATTAACGGTCTTTTGCAAAATCAATTTTATTTCTCTATTAGTTAATTCAACTTGACCACTAGACTGAGGATGATAAGGAGATGCAATTCTATGATTAACATCATATTTAGCAAGCAATTTACGGAAAGCACCATGAATAAAATGTGAACCACCATCAGTCGTTAAATATCTAGGGACTCCAAACCTCGGGAATATAACTCCTTTAAGCATTTTAATAGAAGTGTTATGATCAACACTACTAGTTGGAATAGCTTCTACCCACTTAGTAACGTAATCAACAGCAACTAAAATATGAGTGTACCCATTAGATTTAGGAAAAGGTCCCATATAATCAAAACCCCAAACATCAAATGGTTCAATAACAAGTGAATAATTCATAGGCATTTCCTGACGTCTGCCAACATTACCAATTCTTTGACATTCATCACAAGATAAGACAAACTTACGTGCATCCTTGAAAAGAGTAGGCCAATAAAAACCAGATTGTAATACCTTGTGTGCAGTTTGGTCTCCCGCGTGGTGCCCTCCATATGCCTCGGAGTGACACTTTCGTAGGATTTGTTCCTGTTCATGCTCAGGTACACAACGTCTAATAATACCATCTACTCCTTCTTTATATAAGTGTGGGTCATCCCAAAAGTAATGTCTTAAATCAAAGAAGAACTTTTTCTTTTGTTGATATGTGAAACTAGGTGGTATATATTTAGCAACAATGTAATTAGCATAGTCTGCATACCAAGGAGTATTACGAGAAGCATTTATAATAGCTAATTGTTCATCAGGGAAATCATCATTAATAGGAAGTGGGTCATCAAGAACGTTTTCCATTCTAGACAAATTATCAGCTACGGGATTTGTTGGGGATATTTCCCAGTAATGGAGACCCGGCAGGAAGATGACCCGGCCATTGATCTGTGAGGCTCAACAGGCTATCTTGCTGCTGGACTTAGAAGATTCCTAGTGGGCCGGCTTGACCAAGGCCTGTTGGAAAGAGGCGGCTCGATGTGTGGGCCGACTCGTGAAGAAAGACAATAAGGAAGATGACCTTGAAGGACAAGTTAGTAGTAGGATACGGGTTAAGACTACAACCCGGACTCTCATGTAACCTAGGGCTCGACCTATTATATAAAGGGGAGCACCTAAGGTAGAAAGACTAAGTTGCAATCTCTCGAGAGCTAGGTTAGTGATTACGCATCCCTGTAATCGAGATCTAAAGCAATATAATCAAGCAGGACGCGGGCTTTTACCTCCGCCGTGAGGGGCCGAACCTGGGTAACTCCGTGTCTTCTCGTTCCCGATCAACCCCGTCAAGCTTCCACCTGCGTGCGATGGCCTCATCTCTAAGTCCCTTCACAAGGGCATCTGCCGTGTTAAAACCACGACAGGATTCTCAGCTCCCCTTCTATCAACAATATGCAAATCAAATTCTTGTAGCAAAAGAACCCACCTAAGAAGTCTAGGTTTAGCATCTTTCTTTTCCATAAGGTACTTAATAGCAGCATGATCAGTGTGAATAGTAACTTTGGAATCAACAATGTAAGATCTAAATTTATCACATGCAAACACAACTACTAAAAATTCTTTCTCAGTAGTAGCATAATTTCTTTGAGCATTGTCTAGAGTTTTACTAGCATAATGAATAACATTCAATTTCTTATCAACTCTTTGTCCTAGAACAGCACCAACAGCATAATCACTAGCATCACACATAATTTCAAAGGGTAGGTTCCAATCAGGTGGTTGAACAATGGGTGCAGAAATTAACGCTTTCTTAAGTATTTCAAAGGCTTCTACACAATCATCATCAAAAACAAATGGAACATCTTTTTGCAAGAGATTAGCAAGAGGCCTAAAAATTTTAGAGAAGTCTTTTACAAACCTTCTATAGAAACCAGCATGACCAAGGAAACTTCTTATACCTTTGATATCTTTAGGACATGGCATTTTCTCAATTGCATCAATTTTAGCTTTATCAACTTCAATACCTCTTTCAGAAATTTTATGCCCAAGGACTATACCTTCATTCACCATAAAGTGGCACTTCTCCCAATTCAAGACAAGATTAGTCTCTTCACATCTCTGCAAAACTCGATCAAGGTTGCTCAAGCAATCATCAAAAGAAGTTTCGTAAACGGAGAAATCGTCCATGAAAACCTCAACAATCTTTTCACAAAAGTCAGAGAATATAGCAGTCATACATCTTTGAAAGGTAGCAGGTGCATTACATAAACCAAAAGGCATCCGACGATAAGCATAAGTTCCAAAAGGACAAGTAAATGTGGTTTTCCCTTGATCTTCAGGTGAAACAAGTATTTGAGAGAAACCAGAATAACCATCTAGGAAGCAAAAGTTTGTATGCTTAGATAATCTTTCTAACATTTGATCAATAAAAGGCAAGGGGTAATGATCTTTCCTAGTAGCTTTATTCAATTTCCTGAAATCAATTACCATCCTATAACCAGTTACAATTCTTTGTGGAATAAGTTCATTTTTATCATTAGGAACAATGGTAATACCTCCTTTCTTAGGAACACAATGAACGGGACTTACCCATCTACTATTAGTTATGGGATAAATTATACCTGCCTCAAGAAGCTTTAATATTTTAGTTCTTACCACATCCTTCATTCTAGGATTCAACCTTCTTTGATGATCAACAACGGGTTTAGCATCTGGCTCCATATGAATTTTATGCTGACATAAAGTGGGACTAATGCCCTTAAGATCATCGAGAGTATATCCAATAGCAGCACGGTGCTTCTTCAGAGTTTTAAGTAATCTCATTTCTTCATGCTCTGAAAGGTTAGCACTAATAATAACAGGATATATCTTCTTTTCATCAAGATAAGCATATTTAAGTGTATCAGGTAATTGCTTTAATTCGAACACAGGATCACCCTTGGGTGGAGGTGGATCTCCCAAGGTTTCAACAGGCAAATTATGTTTAAGAATAGGTGCTTGTTTAAAGAACAACTCATCTATTTCATTTCTTTCATTCATATGCATATCATTCTCATGGTCTAGCAAATATTGTTCTAAAGGATCAGTAGGAGGCACAGCAATAGAAGCAATACCAATAATTTCATCCTTATTAGGTAATTCTTTATCATGAGGTTGTCTACGAAACTTAGAGAAATTAAACTCATGAGACACCACACCAAAATTAACACTGGCAGTTTTTTGTTGCAATCAATCTTAGCATTAATTGTATTCAAGAAAGGTCTACCAAATATAATGGGACAAAAATCATCTTGTGGTGATCCAAGAACAAGAAAATCAGTAGGATATTTGATCTTACCACACAAGACTTCAACGTCTCTAACAATCCCAAGTGGTGAAATAGTATCTCTATTTGCAAGCTTAATAGTAACATCAATATCTTCGATCTCAACAGGTGAAATATCATTCATGACTTCTTGATAGAGAGTAAACGGAATAGCACTCACACTAGCACCAATATCACATAAACCATGATAGCAATTATCTCCAATTTTAACAGAAATAACAGGCATGCCAACTACAGGTTTGTTCTTATCTTTAGTGTCTGGCTTAGCAATTCTAGTTGCTTCATCACAGAAATATATGACATGTCCATCAATATTATCAACCAAATGATCTTTAACCATTGCAATATTAGGTTCAACTTTAATTTGTTCAGAAGGTCGAGGTGCTCTAATATTACTTTTATTAACCACAGTTGAAGCTTTAGCATGTTCCTTTATCCTAACAGGGAAAGGAGGTTTCTCAATATAAGCAGTAGGCACAACTGGATCAACATTGTAAACAATTGTTTCTTATTTAACACTAACAGGTTCTTCATTTAATTCAGTAGCTGGGTGATATTTAAACCATTTCTCCTTAGGGAGATCAACATGAGCAGCAAAAGATTCACAAAATGTAGCTACTATCTCAGAGTCAAGTCCATATTTAGCACTAAACTTATGAAAAGCATCAGTTTCCATAAAAGATTTAACACAATAAAACTCAAGATTTATACCTGACTCATTACCTTTGTCGATTTCCCAATCTTCAGAGTTGCGTTTAATTCTTTCCAGAAGATCCCATCTAAATTCAATAGTTCTCTTCGTAAAGGAACCAGCAGAAGAAGTATCGAGCATGGATTCATCATTATGAGAAAGCCGAGCATAAAAGTTTTGAATAATTATTTCTCTTGAGAGCTCATGATTGGGGCATGTGTGGAACATATACTTAAGCCTCCCCCAAGCTTGAGCGATACTTTCTCCTTCACGAGGCCAAAAATTATATATGTAATTCCGATCACAATCAACCAAATGCATAGGATAAAATTTCTGGTGAAATTCCAGCTTCAACCGGTTCCAATCCCATGTTTCAGTATCATCACATAGCCTATACCATGTCAATGTCTTTCCCTCTAAAGATAAAGGGAATACCTTCTTCTTAACTCCATCTCCGGATAGACCTGCAAGCTTAAACAATCCACAAATCTCATCCACATATATCAAGTGCATATCAGGATGCACCGTTCCATCTCCTGCATAAGGATTAGCTAGCAGTTTCTCTACCATACCCGAAGGAATTTCATAGTAAATATTTTCAGTAGGTTCAGTAGGTTGAGGAGCAGGTGGACCCCCCCGGTGGACCCCCGGAACCCCTTCGGTGCATCCGATACAATGCCGATATACCTCCGAACCTTTCCGGCAGTCAAAATATGACTTCCCATATATGAATCTTTACCTCCGGACTATTCCGGATCTCCTCGTGATATCTCGGATCCCATCCGGGACTCCGAACAACCTTCGGACTTTCCACTGTTAATATATCAATACTACCCTAGTGCTACCGAACGTTAAGCGTACGACCCTACGTGTTCGGGAACATGTAGACATGACCGAGACACTTCTCCGGTCAATAATCAATAGCGGGATCTGGATACCCATATTGATTCCTACATATTCAACGAAGATCTTTATCGGTTGAACCACGATGTCGAGGAATCAGTTAATCCCGTATGCAATTCCCTTTGTCCGGCGATATGTTACTTGCCCGAGATTCGATCGTCGGTATCTCCATACCTAGTTCAATCCCATTACCGGCAAGTCTCTTTACTCATTCCGTAATATAAGATCCCGTGGCCAACTCATTAGCCACATTGCTTGCAAGCTCTTTATGATGTTGTATTACCGAGAGGGCCCAGAGATATCTCTCCGTCATACGGAGTGACAAATCCCAGTCTCGATCCATGCAACCAAACAAACACCTTCGGAGATACCTGTAGAGCACCTTTATGATCACCCAGTTATGAAGTGACGTTTGATAGCACACAAGGCATTCCTCTAGTATCCGGGAGTGACATGATCTCATGGTCTAAGGAACAGATACTTGACATGAAGAAAGCTATAGCAAATAAACTAAACGATCTGATGCTAAGCTTACGGTTGGGTCTTGTCCATCACATCATTCTCCTAATGATGTGATCCCGTTATCAAATGACAACTCATGTCTATGATTAGGAAACCTTAACCATCTTTGATCAACGAGCTAGTCTAGTAGAGGCTCACTAGGGACACGGTGTTGTTTATGTATCCACACAAGTATTTAAGTTTCCGGTCAATACAATTCTAGCATGAATAATAAATATTTATCATGAATAAGGAAATATGATAATAACCAATTTATTATTGCCTCTAGGGCATATTTCCAACTGTCTCCCACTTGCACTAGAGTCAATAATCTAGTTTACATTGTAATGAATCTAACACCCATGGAGTCCTGGTGCTGATCATGTTTTGCTCGCGGAAGAGGTTTAGTCAACGGGTCTGCCACATTCAAATCCATATGTACTTTGCAAAGTTCTATGTCTCCCTCCTTGATGTAATCACGGATGGAGTTGAAGCGGCGTTTGATGTGCTTGGTCTTCTTGTGAAACCTGGGCTCCTTGGCAATGGCAATAGCTCTAGTGTTGTCACAAAAGATAGTCATTGGATCCGATGCACTAGGTATAACTCCTATATCGGATATGAACTCCTTCATCCAGACTCCTTCTTGTGCTGCTTCCGAAATAGCTATGTATTCCACTTCACATGTAGATCCCGCTACGACGCTTTGCTTGGAACTGCACCAACTGACTGCTCCACCATTCAAAATAAATACATATCCGGTTTGAGACTTAGAGTCATCCGAATCTGTGTGGAAGCTAGCATCGACGTAACCCTTTACGACGAGCTCTTTGTCACCTCCATAAACGAGAAACATGTCCTTAGCCCTCTTCAGGTACTTAAGGATATTCTTGACCGCTGTCCAGTGATCTACTCCTGGATCACTTTGGTACCTCCCTGCCAGACTTATGGCAAGGCACACATCAGGTCTGGTACACAGCATGGCATACATTATAGAGCCTATGGCTGAGGCATAGGGGATGACTTTTATCCTTTCTCTTTCTTCTGTCGTGGTCGGACTTTGAGTCTTACTCAACTTCACACCTTGTAACACAGGCAAGAACCCTTTCTTTGACTGGTCCATTTTGAACTTCTTCAAAATCTTGTCAAGATATGTGCTTTGTGAAAGTCCTATTAGGCATCTTGATCTATCTCTATAGATTTTAATGCCCAATATGTAAGCAGCTTCACCTAGGTCTTTCATTGAAAAACTCTTGTTCAAATAACCTTTTATGCTTTCCAGAAATTCTATATCATTTCCAATCAATAATATGACATCCACATATAATATTAGAAATGCTACAGAGCTCCCACTCACTTTCTTGTAAATACAAGCTTCTTCGTAAGTTTGTATAAAACCAAAAGCTTTGATCACCTCATCAAAGCATATATTCCAACTCCGAGATGCTTGCACCAGTCCATAGATGGATCGCTGGAGCTTGCATACTTTGTTAGCACCTTTAGGATCGACAAAACCTTCCGGTTGCATCATATACAACTCTTCCTTAAGAAACCCGTTAAGGAACGCTGTTTTGACGTCCATTTGCCAGATTTCATAATCATAAAATGCGGCAATTGCTAACATAATTCTAATAGACTTAAGCATCGCTACGGGTGAGAAGGTCTCATCATAGTCAACCCCTTGAATTTGTCGGAAACCTAATACGTCTCCAACGTATCTATAATTTTTGATTGTTCCATGCTATTATAGTATCAATCTTGGATGTTTTATATACATTTACAAGCAATTATATATCATTTTTTTGGGACTAACCTATTAACTTAGTGCCTAGTGCCAGTTGCTGTTTTTTGCCTGTTTTTGGTTTTCCAGAATATCAGTACCAAACGAACTCCAAATGCCATGAAACTTTTTGGAGATTTTTTTCTGGACATAAGAGACACTAGAAGCTTCGGGAGAGGGCCAGAAGACAGAGAAGGTGGCCACGAGCCACCAGGGCGCGGGTGGCGCGCCCTGATGCCTCGTGGGCCCACCTCTGCTCTGTTTGACCTAATTCCACCTCTATAAATTCTCTAAAATTGGGAAACCAACAGAGGAGTCCACGAAATACTTTTTCTGCTGCCGCAAGTTCCTGTTCTCGAGAGATCCCATCTGGAGGCCTTTTCCGGCACTCTGCCGGAGGGGGATTCGATCACGGAGGGGCTCTACATCAACCTTGCTGCCCTTCCGATGATGTGTGAGTAGTTTACCACAGACCTTCGGGTCCATAGTTAGTAGCTAGATGGCTTCTTCTCTCTTTTTGATCTTCAATACAATGTTCTCCTCGATGTTCTTGGAGTTCTATCCGATGTAATCACTTTTTGCGGTGTGTTTGTTGGGATCCGATGAATTGTGAGTTTATGATCAGATTATCCATGAATATTATTTGAGTTTTCTCTGAACTCTTTTATGCATGATTGTTATAGCTTCGTATTTCTCTCCGATCTATTGATTTGGTTTGGCCAACTAGATTGATTTATCTTGCAATGGGAGAGGTGCTTTGTAATGGGTTCAATCTTGCGGTGCTCAATCCCAGTGACAGAAAGGGACATGACACGTATGTATCGTTGCTATTAAGGGTAAAAAGATGGGGTTTATTCATGTGTGAGTTTACTTTGTCTACATCATGTCATCTTGCTTAAGGCGTTACTCCGTTCTTTATGAACTTAATACACTAGATGCATGCTGGATAGCGGTCGATGTGTGGAGTAATAGTAGTAGATGCAGAATCGTTTTGGTCTACTTGTCTCGGATGTGATGCCTATATACATGATCATTGCCTTGGATATCGTCATGATTATTTGCTTTTCTATCAATTGCCCAACAGTAATTTGTTCACCCACCGTATGCTATTTTCAAGAGAGAAGCCTCTAGTGAAAACTATGGCCCCCGGGTCTACCTTTATCATATATTGAAAATCCTAAAAATACCTTGCTGCAATTTTACTTTATTTATTTTATTTTGTATTTTTGTTTGATCTATCTATCTATCACCATACAATTTAATCTTGCAATTAACCGCCAAGGGATTGACAACCCCTTGTTCGCGTTGGGTGCAAGGATTTGTTGTTTTGTGTGCAGGTACTGCTAACGAGTTGTTGCGTGATTCTCCTACTGGATTGATAACCTTGGTTTCATAACTGAGGGAAATACTTATCTCTACTATACTGCATCATCCCCTCCTCTTCGGGGAAATCCCAATGCAGCTCACAAGTAGCAGGAAGAATTTCTGGCGCCGTTGCCGGGGAGACATCATCAACATCTATCAAGTACCTACGCATAAAACTTTCATCTCCTTGCATTTATTTTATTTGCCCTTGCCTCTCGTTTTCATCTCCCCCACTTCTAAAAAGTTTTTACAAAAATACAAAAATATTTTCCGTTTGCCTTTTTCTTGTTTGCTTGATTGCTTGCTTGCTTTACCATTATGGCTAGTTCTTCGCTCGTTACTACTACCCCTAAAAATGAAGTACTTAATTTTAAACAAAGGGAAGGAGAGAATTTAAAAGATGCTTGGTATAGGATTTGTGATGCTCATAATAGATCAACTCGTAAGCAATCCACCACCATCCTTCTTTGCAATTTTTATGTGGGCATTACTACTTGGTATAGATTTGTACTTGATACTATTACCGGAGGGAATTTCTTGATGTGTCCCTCTATGGATGCTTTCAATGCTATGGGAAATTTAGTGGGATCACCACCTATCACTGTCAATGAAACAACTTTGACCTTGGAACATGTTATGCAAAGGTTAGAAGCTATTGAAAATAAAATACCTACTATTGAACATCCGATGTATGCGAACGTAGAGTCTATCACACCCGATCATCACGTGGTGCTTCAAAACGACGAACTTTTGCAACGGTGCATACTTAGGGAGAACACTTTTATCTTGAAATTAAGTGAAGGGATCATCTTATAATGCTATCGTCGTCCTAAGAAAAATAAGATGCATTAAAAGATAAACATCACATGCAATCAATATGTGACATGATATGGCCATTATTATCTTGTGCCTTTGATCTCCATCTCCAAAGCACCGGCATGATCTCCATCGTCACCGGCATGACACCATGATCTCCATCATCGTGCCGTCATGTGGTTGTCTCCGCCAACTATTGCTTCTACAACTATTGCTAACGCATAGCGATAAAGTAAAGCAATTACATGACGTTTAATCATTGACACGCAGGTCATACAATAAATTAAAGAAAACCCTATGGCTCCTGCCGGTTGCTGTACTCATCGACATGCAAGTCGTGAACCTATTACAAAACATGATAATCTCATACATCAACATATATCACATCATGTTTTGGCCATACCACATCACAACATGCTCTGCAAAAACAAGTTAGACGTCCTCTACTTTGTTGTTGCAATTTTTACGTGGCTGCTAGGGCAAACTATAAGAGCCATTCTTATCTACGCAAAACCACAACGGTGATATACAAGTTGCCTTTTAACCTTCTACAAGGACTGCCCTTGTCAAATCAGATTCAACTAAAGTGGGAGAGACAGACACCCGCAAAGCCACTTTTATGCAATACAAGTTGCACGTCAGTGTGTGGAACCGGTCTCTTATGCGTGGACAAGTAAGGTTGGTCCGAGCCGCTTCATCCCACAATACCGCCGAATCCAAATAAGACAAAGGAAGTATGCAATTTGAACATCAACGTCCACAACTTCTTTGTGTTCTACTCGTGCAAATACATCTACGCATAGACCTAGCTCATGATGCCACTGATGGGGAACGTTGCATGAAAATCAAAAAAATTCCTACGAAACACCCAAGATCGAGATGCAAAGCAACGAGAGGGGAGTGTGTCTACATACCATTGTAGACTGAAAGCGTTAGCGTCGTAACGCGGTTGATGTAGTCGTACTCTTCACGATCCAATCGCAATCCAATCCGATCTAATGCCGAACGGACGGCACCTCCGAGATTAGCACACGTTCAGCTCGATGGCATCCTCTCCTTCTTGATCCAGCAAGAGAGGGGGAGGGGGTAGATGAGATCGGAACCAGCACGGCGGTATGGTGGTGGTGGCAGCAGCGGAATTCCGGCAGGGCTTCGCCAAGCGCGTACCGGAGGATAGGTGGGAGGAGTTGGGAGCGACGGAGGGCCAGGGTGAAGGGGTGAAGCCCCCCACGCCCCTTCCCACTATATATAGGGGTGAGGGGGAGGGGGCGCCAGCCCTAGCCCCTCCTCCAAGGGAGGGGGCAGCGGCCCTAGGGGTGGCTTGCCCCCCAAGCCAAGGGGGGGCGCCCCCATCTAGGGTTCCCCCAAACCCTAGGCGCATGGGCCCATAGGGGGAAGTGGTGCCCAGCCCACTAGGGTCTGGTGCGCCCCCCTTTACTGTCCAAGTGGACCTCCGGGGAAGGTGGACCCCCCCGGTGGACCCTCAGAACCCCTTCGGTGCATCCGGTACAATGCCGATATACCTCCGAACCTTTCCGGCAGTCAAAATATGACTTCCCATATATGAATCTTTACCTTAGGACTATTCCGGAGCTCCTCATGATATCCCGGATCCCATATGGGACTCCGAACAACCTTCGGACTTTCCAATGTTAATATCTCAATACTACCCTAGCGTTGCCGAACGTTAAGCGTGCGACCCTACGGGTTCGGGAACATGTAGACATGACCGAGACACTTCTCCGGTCAATAATTGCTACTTGTAGGCTGCGTTGGTATTTCCCCGAAGAGGAGAGGATGATGCAGTATAGTAGAGATAAGTATTTCCCTCCGTTAAGAACCAAGGTTATCAATCCAGTAGGAGAACCAAGCAAAATTCCGTTAAACGCACCTGCACACACAAGAGCAAACACTTTCACCCAACGCAAAAAAGAGGGTTGTCAATCCTCTTAGCGGTTATTTGCAAGGATTAAATCTTATAGAGGTAGATAGATAAAATAAAATACTAATTAAAATAAAAGTAAATAAATTGCAGCAAGGTATTTTTGGGTTTTTTATATATGATAAAGTAGACCCAGGGGCCATAGTTTTCACTAGAGGCTTCTCTCTTGAACACATAGCATACGGTGGGTAGACAAATTACTGTTGGGCAATTGATAGAAAAGCAAATAATTATGACGGATTCATGGCAATGATCATGTATATAGGCATCACGTCCGAGACAAGTAGACCGACTCCTGCCTGCATCTACTACTATTACTCCACCCATCGACCGCTATCCAGCATGCATCTAGGGTATTAAGTATGAAACAGAGTAACGCCTTAAGCAAGATGACATGATGTAGACAAAGTAAACTCAAGCAATATGATTAAACCCGATCTTTTTATCCTTAATGGCAACAATACAAATATGTGTCATGTCCCCTTCTGTCACTAGGATTGAGCACCGCAAGATTGAACCCATCACAAAGCACCTCTCCCATTGCAAGACAAATCAATCTAGTAGGCCAAACCAAATCGATAGATCGGAGAGAAATACAAAGCTATAATAATCATGCATAAAAGATTTCAGAGAAGACTCAAATATTTCTCATGAATAATCTGATCATAAACTCACAATTCATCGGATCCCAACAAACACACCGCAAAAGAAGATTACATTGGATAGAACTCCAAGAACATCGTGGAGAACATGGTATTGAAGATCAAAGAGAGAGAAGAAGCCATCTAGCTACTAGATATGGACCCGTAGGTCTGTGGTGAACTACTCACACATCATCGGAAGGGCAGCAAGGTTGATGAAGAAGCTGTAGGAGATATGCCCTAGAGGCAATAATAAATGTTATTGATTATCTCCCTGTTCATAATTAGGTTTATGTTCCATGCTATAACTGCTATGGTTCTCGAGTTTGCAATAACCACGAGGCTCGGAGGAAGACTCATATGCACGTGTGGAATAATAAACGGTAAAATGTATTCCTAGTCTGGCCTCTAAGACTAGCCCAAGTGTTGCATGATGGTTCTGTTTTCCTGATCATGGGCATGTCTATGCCGGCAACTTTGAGGGCACAATGTTAGTAGAACACTTGTGTTGAATCGACCCGATTGATGTTATGCTATGGGATTCATTCGTCATAAGTTAATTGTTAATAACACAGAGAAGTTAATGTTTGCATAATTCCTTAGACCATGAGAGTGTCGAGTTTCTTCATGCTTGCTTCATGAACTTTGGGGTTTGTTAAACGTCATCCGTAAATGGGTGTCTATTACGGTGGCTTACGGGTTCATGGAAAAGTATGTTAAGTAACTTGATAGCTCAAGATTGGGATTTGCTCCTCCGACGATGGAGAGATATCTCTGGGCCCTCTCGGTGTTACGGTATCCATCATCGTCTGGCCAGACACAAGTGTGATTTGATCACAGGGATACCGGAACACAGAAACGAGAAAAGAGAACAAAAACCGGCAATGAGGTAACTGGCATTGTGGACAAGTGTTGATCCACGAGGATGCCGATGTTTCTCACCTCGGGTATTTGTAACATATCGCGAAGCAACAGGAATAGCACACGGCAACTGGAGGTTCACTCGAATATTCATTCGTGTGGGTATAGGGGTCAATATGGGTGTCCACGGCTCCGATGTTGATAATTGATCGGAAAGAGTTCCGGTCATGTCTATACTTCACCGAACCTATAGGGTCACACGCTTAAGGGTCATCTATCTACTGAATTCTAGACGGGGAGTCTGAGAGAAAATCACCGAAAAAGTTTCGGACGAAACAGAAACGTTCCGGAGAGAACACCGGAATAGTTCCGGTGAAACTGAAAAGTTGTTTCAGGGTATTCCATTAAGTCAAATTGGTTCTCGCACACGCCTGGAAATTCTTGGAGGATGCCAGAAGTGTTCTGGAAACTTCTGGGAATTTTCCGGGACAAAAACCGGAAATGTTCCGGAGCAGCCGGAACCGTTTTGGTTGCTTTTCGCTGAAGAAACATTGTTCCGAAATTGTTTCGGAATGCGTTCAAAATTGTTTTGGTTGGTGCTAGAATTATTCTAGGCACACAGAAATAATTTGGGTTTTAACGGACGCAGAAAAATGTCTTCATGAATAGTGAAAAGCACTTTTTGGGCTGATTTGCAAATGGGGTTTTTCTTCTAGAAGAAAACCACTTTTGGTGTGTGAAAGGGAGGTGGAGCTCCCCAAGGGGGCTGCAAATTTCGGCCATGGCATGGGGGGGCCCTCCTTGAGGTGTCCTTCCACCTCATGGTGGATATCTTCTACACACCCTTATGTGGCATGTGGTGGAAAGATCCTAGGAAGGTCCTTTTGGTCTTTCCTCTACCCCTTGCTCCTCCTATAAATAGAGATGGAGAGAGCTCTCCAAAATCAGCTCATGCTTTCTCTCATACACATGCCATTGACTTGTCTGGCTTCTCTCTCCCTCCCAGCGAAATAGTTTCGTAGAGCCGAAAGGCTGTCTGGGTTCCGGTGGGAACTAGTTCTGGACGGCGAAGCCCTGCCGGATAGATGACACCGTATGTGTGCAACTCTGTAGAGAGATCGTAGTTTCGGTCTTAGTTCGAGAGTGCCTCCCGAAGGGCTGTCCAAGTGATCGTCTTAGTTTCGAGGGTCCTCCCGAAGGGCTGTCCGAGTGATCGTTCGAGTTTCGAAGGTCCTCCCGAAGGGCTGTCCGCGACACCGTCTGAGGGACTGTCCGACCGCCTCCCGGAGGGCTGTCCGAGGGGCAGATGTGGGAGTACATCCTCGCGGTTGGGAGGTTGTAAATCCTAGCTGCGGGGATCTGCACCGCCGATCGTCATCGACTCTACTTCCGCTGCACTACGAGTCGGTAACGAAATAGATCAAACCTTGTATGCAGTCTCCATAGTGATCCTGGGCTGGTGCGTAGGTCGGAAATTTTTGTTTTCTGCTGCGTTCCCCTACAGAAGCCCTCCGTGATCGATTCCCCCTCCGGCAGAGTACCGAAAATGGCCTCCAGATGGGATCGCGGAAGAACAGAGGCTTGCGGCGGCGGAAAGGTTTTCTCTTCTGTCTCTCTGGTATATGGGCAATATTTTAGAATTTATAGTGCTGGAATTAGGTCAGGAGGGGCAACGAGGGGCCCACAAGCCTGGGGGGCGTGCCCTACCCCCTGGGCGCGCCCTCTAGGCTTATCGCCTCCTCGTGGCTCTTCTGGTCTTCTCCCGAAGTTTCGTGGGTCTCTTCTGGTCCAGAAAAAATTAATCCAAAGTTTTTTTCTCGTTTGGACACTTTTTGATAATGATTTTCTGAAAAGGCAAAAACAAGCAGAAAACAGCAACTGGCACTGGGCACTGGGTTAATAGGTTAGTCCCAAAAAATGATATATAATGGCATATAATTGCATATAAAACATCCAAGATTGATACTATAATAGCATGGAACAATAAAAAATTATAGATACGTTGGAGACGTATCAAGCATCCCCATGCTTAATTCCTGCTCGTCCTCGAGTAGGTAAATGATAAAAATAGAATTTTTGATGTGGAATGCTACCTATTATGTTTTATCATGTAATATTTCTCTTACGGTATGAATAATAAGATTCGAATGATTCAAAGCAATAGTCTATAATTTGATATAAAGACATCAATACTCAGGCATACTAATAAACAATCATGTCTTTCAAAATAAAAATGCTAAAGAACGTTATCCCTACAAAATCATATAATCCTGTCATGCTCCATCTTCTTAACACAAAATATTTATCATGCACTACCCCGGTTTTAGCCAAGCAATTGGTTCATACTTTTTAACGCGCTTCAACTTTTTCAACTCCCACGCAATACATGAGCACACGCCATGGATATAACACTAAGGGTGGAATAGAGTGTGGTGGTAGAGATCAATAAGGTGAAGTCAAAAATAAGAAGATAGTATCACATCAACGAGGCTAATCAACGGGCTATGGAGATGCCCATCAATTGATGTCAATGCGAGGAGTAGGGATTGCCATGCAACGGATGCACTAAGAGCTATAAGTGTATGAAAGCTCAACATGAAAACTAAGTGGGTGTGCATCCAACTTGCTTGCTCATGAAGACCTCGGGCATTTGAGGAAGCCCATCATCGGAATATACAAGCCAAGTTCTATAATGAAAAATTCCCACTAGTATATGAAAGTGACAAAATAGGAGACTCACTATATGAAAAACATGGTGCTACTCTGAAGCACAAGTGTGGAAAAAGAATAGTAACATTGCCCCTTCTCTCTTTTTCTCTCATTTTTTTCATGGCTCTTTTTGGCCCCTTTTTCTCTTTTTTTTTGTCCGGGGTCTCATCCCGACTTGTGGGGGAATCATGGTCTCCATCATTCTTTCCTCACTGGGACAATGCTCTAATAATGATGATCATCACACTTTTATTTACTTACAACTCAATATTACAACTCGATACTAGAACAAAAATATGACTCTATATGAATGCCTCTGGCAGTGTACCAGGATGTGCAATGATGCTAGCGTAACATGTATAAAAATGATGAACGGTGGCTGAGCCACAAATAATATGTCAGCTATATGATCATGCAAAGCAATATGACAATGACGATGTGTGTCATAAAAACGGAACGGTGGAAGTTGCATGGCAATATATCTCGGAATGGCTATGGAAATGCCATGATAGGTAGGTATGGTGGCTGTTTTGAGGAAGATATAAGGAGGCTTATGTGTGATAGAGCGTATCATATCACGGGGTTTGGATGCACCGGCGAAGTTTGCACCAACTCTCAATGTGAGAAAGGGCAATGCACGGTACCGAAGAGGCTACCAAATTGCGGAAGGGTGAGAGTGCGTATAATCCATGGACTCACATTAGTCATAAAGAACTCACATACTTATTGCAAAAGTTTATTAGCCCTCGAAGCAAAGTACTACTACGCATGCCCCTAGGGGGGAGGTTGGTAGGAGTTAACCATCGCGCGCCCCCGACCGCCACACAAAGGAAGACAATCAATAATAAATCATGCTCCAACTTCTTAGCATAACGACAGATCATACGTGCATGCTTCGGGAATCACAAACCTTAACACCAATATTCTTACTAAACCACAATTATCTACTAATACCTCCCACATATTACCATCTTAATATCGCAAAACTATTGCAAGGAATCAAACTTATCATATTCAGTGATCTACATGAAAGTTTTTATTATATCCCTCTTGAATACCTATCATATCAGGACCAAATTCATAACCCGTGCATATTACCATTGCTAATTATTAGACTCTCAAAAAGATATAAGTGAACCATGAGAGTGCAACTATTTCTTTAAAATATATCCACCGCCGTGCTCTAAAAGATATAAGTGAAGCACTAGAGCAACTGCCTAGCTCAAAAGATATAAGTGAAGCACATAGAGTATTCTAACAAATCACGAATAATATGTGTCCCTGTCAAAAAGGTGTGTTCAGCAAAGATGATTGTGAAAAACTAAAAAGCAAATAAAGGCAAACAAACTATATCACAAGACGCTCCAAGTAAAACACATATCATGTGATGAATAAAAATATAGCTCCAAGTGAGTTACCGATAGATTGTAGACGAAAGAGGGGATGCCTTCCAGGGCATCCCCAAGCTTAGACGCTTGAGTCATCCTTGAATATTACCTTAGGGTGCCTTGGGCATCCCCAAGCTTAGGCTCTTGCCGCTCCTTATTCCTTTATCCATCGTAGTCTCACCCAAAACTTGAAAACTTCAGCACACAAAACTCAACAGAAACCTCGTGAGATCCGTTAGTATAACAAACAAATCTTAAACTTTAGGTACTGTTGTAAATTGATTCATATTTAATATTGGCATAATGCTACTGTACTCCAACTTCTCCATGACTCATACCCCCCCGATATGATCCATAGATTCATCAAAATAAGCAAACTATGCAACAAAAACAGAATCTGTCTAAAACAGAACAGTCTGTATAGATCTATTTAAAATCCATATTTCTGTAACCCCAAAAATTCTGAAAAATTAGGACAACGTAAAAAATTCATATGCCAATACTGTGTAAAAATTTCAGATTTTTCTGACGCTCCAGTACAGAAATAAAATTCTAGCACTGGACGCAAAATTTTCTGTTTTCCAAACAGCATCGATTATACTATCATCAACATCATCCCAAAGGCATTACTTGGCACAAACACTAATTAAAACATAAAAATAAAATCATAACAGAGGCTATAATTGTGTAAACACACAAGAAATAAAATTTTGCAATAGAAATAAATATTGGGTTGCCTCCCAACAAGCTCTTTCTTTATAGCCATTAAGATAGGCTTTGAGATTTCAATGATGCTCACATGAAAGATAATAATTGAAACACAAAGAGAGCATCACAAAACATGTGGCAAACACATTTAAGTCTAACATACTTCCTATGCATAGGCATTTTATAAGCAAACAAATTATCAAGACAAGCAATCTCTAGCATATGCAAATAGGAAGAATGAAGCATTAAAAATTTCAACATCACGAGAGGCAATTTAGTAACATGAAGATTTCTACAACCATATTTTCCTCTCTCATAATAATTACATGTAGGATCATAATCAAACTCAACAATATAGCTATCATAAACAATATTCTCTCTATGATCCACACGCATAAAAATTTTATAATCTTCCAAGATAGTGGGATTAACATCAACTAAAGTCATGACCTCTCCAAACCCACTTTTATCAAAATTTCATAAGATTGAACACTCACCGAATATGTGGGATTCTTTTTACCTAAAGTTGACACTCTTCCAAACCCACTTTCAATAGTATTACAAATTTTACTATCAATAACATATTCATCATGATACTTAAATAAATTTTCAAGATCATAAGAAGCATTATCAGCCCAATCATGATCATTGCAATAAGTAGTGGACATGACAAAATTATCATCCCCAAGCTTGTAGCTTTGCGTATCATTGACACTAATAGAATTTATAATAACATCATTGCAACCATGCTTTTCATTCAAGGAGCTATCAAGTGTGGGTGCAATAGCAATGATTTCATTTTTAACATAAGGTACTATAGCAAGTTCATCTCCATAAGCATAATTAATATTAGCATCATGGCCACAAGCATCAAATTCATCAAAAAGGGATATTTCAAGCGAATCAACAAGATCATAATTATCTGTAGATTCATGCATATCATTATTCTCTTCCAAAGCAGCAGACATTATCCCAATGAATTCACTAACATAGGTATTGGAAACATAGTTTTCATAGCAATATTTAAGTACGGCAAAGTTTTTAGATTTGTAGAGAGTAGCATCATACTTTTCAATCAAAGAAGCAACTTCATAAGCACCCTTAAAAGCAACAAATTCTTCAATTTGTTCGATATCATAGTAACTATAAACACCCTTGGCATAAGAAGATAAGATTTCATTATCATTAAACTCACATAGGTAGGGAAGGTGTTTTTTAGGGTTCTTAGAGCAACAGGTAAAATCATAAATTTCACATAGATTCCAAGCATAACATAGCAAACAATTTATTTGATTCCATAAGAGTCTCCCTTTTTGAGACAAACGGTGACGCACAAAATGAGCATGCTCATCTAATGATTTTCCCTCAACTAAACTAGTTGGGCTTTCAGCACGAGCACAAATGGATCAAAGATGATCCAAGTAGAAAACTTTAAGGTGATCCATAGTATCTTAAATTTTTGTTTTATTTTCAGTTCTTGTATGTTTGACATGAAGGCAATAAAAGCAAGCAAGCAAGCAAATAAAATATTTTTGTGTTTTTGTAAAACTTTTTAGAAGTGGGGGAGATGAAAACGAGAGGCAAATGCAAATAAAAGGGCAAGTAAAATAAATGCAAGTGAATGATAGTTTGTGCTAAGGTACTTGGTAATTTTGATGATGTCTCCCCGGCAACAGCGCCAGAAATTCTTCCTGCTACTTGTAGACTGCGTTGGTATTTCCCCGAAGAGGAGAGGATGATGCAGTATAGTAGAGATAAGTATTTACCTCAGTTAAGAACCAAGGTTGTCAATCCAGTAGGAGAACCAAGCAAAATTCCGTTAAACGCACCTGCACACACAAGAGCAAACACTTGCACCCAACGCAAATAAGAGGGTTGTCAATCCTCTTAGCGGTTATTTGCAAGGATTAAATCTTATAGAGGTAGATAGATAAACTAAAATACTAATTAAAATAAAAGTAAATAAATTGCAGCAAGGTATTTTTGGGTTTTTTATATATGATAAAGTAGACCCGGGGGCCATACTTTTCGCTAGAGGCTTCTCTCTTGAACACATAGCATACGGTGGGTAGACAAATTACTGTTGGGCAATTGATAGAAAAGCAAATAATTATGACGGATTCATGGCAATGATCATGTATATAGGCATCACGTCCGAGACAAGTAGACCGACTCCTGCCTGCATCTACTACTATTACTCCACCCATCGACCGCTATCCAGCATGCATCTAGGGTATTAAGTATGAAACAGAGTAACGCCTTAAGCAAGATGACATGATGTAGACAAAGTAAACTCAAGCAATATGATTAAACCCCATCTTTTTATCCTTAATGGCAACAATACAAATATGTCATGTCCCCTTCTGTCACTTGGATTGAGCACCGCAAAATTGAACCCTTCACAAAGCACCTCTCCCATTGCAAGACAAATCAATCTAGTAGGCCAAACCAAATCGATAGATCGGAGAGAAATACAAAGCTATAATAATCATGCATAAAAGAGTTCAGAGAAGACTCAAATATTTCTCATGAATAATCTGATCATAAACTCACAATTCGTCGGATCCCAACAAACACACCGCAAAAGAAGATTACATCGGATAGAACTCCAAGAACATCGAGGAGAACATGGTATTGAAGATCAAAGATAGAGAAGAAGCCATCTAGCTACTAGCTATGAACCCGTAGGTCTGTGGTAAACTACTCACACATCATCGGAAGGGCAGCAAGGTTGATGAAGAAGCCCTCCGTGATCGATTCCCCCCCCGGTAGAGTACCGGAAAAGGCCTCCAGATGGGATCGCGGAAGAACAGAGGCTTGCAGTGGCGGAAAGGTTTTCTCTTCTGTCTCTCTGGTATATTGGGAATATTTTAGAATTTATAGCGCTGGAATTAGGCCAGGAGGGACAACAAGGGGCCCACAAGCCTGGGGGGCGGGCCCTACCCCCCGGGCACGCCCTCCAGGCTTGTCGCCTCCTCGTGGCTCTTCTGGTCTTATCCCGAAGTTTCGTGGGTCTCTTCTGGTCCAGAAAAAATTAATCCAAAGGTTTTTTCTTGTTTGGACACTTTTTGATAATGATTTTCTGAAAAGGCAAAAACAAGCAGAAAACAGCAACTGACACTGGGCACTGGGTTAATAGGTTAGTCCCAAAAAATGATATATAATGGCATATAATTACATATAAAACATCCAAGATTGATACTATAATAGCATGGAACAATCAAAAATTATAGATACGTTGGAGACGTATCAATAATCAATAGCGGGATCTGGATACCCATATTGATTCCTACATATTCAACGAAGATCTTTATCGGTTGAACCACGATGTCGAGGATTCAGTTAATCCCGTATGCAATTACCTTTGTCCGGCGATATCTTACGTGCCCGAGATTCGATCGTCGGTATCTCCATACCTAGTTCAATCTCGTTACCGGCAAGTCTCTTTACTCGTTCTGTAATACAAGATCCCATGGCCAAATCATTAGCCACATTGCTTGCAAGCTCTTTACGATGTTGTATTACTGAGAGGGCCCAGAGATATCTCTCCGTTATACGGAGTGACAAATCCTAGTCTCGATCCATGCAATCCAACATACACCTTTGGAGATACCTGTAGAGCACCTTTATGATCACCCAGTTACGAAGTGACGTTTGATAGCACACAAGGCATTCCTCTGGTATCCGGGAGTGACATGATCTCATGGTCTAAGGAACAGTACTTGACATGAAGGAAGCTATAGCAAATAAGCTAAACGATCTGATGCTAAGCTTACGGTTGGGTCTTGTCCATCACATCATTCTCCTAATGATGTGATCCCATTATCAAATGACAACTCATGTCTATGATTAGGAAACCTTAACCATCTTTGATCAACGAGCTAGTCTAGTGGAGGCTCACTAGGGACACGGTGTTGTTTATGTATCCACACATGTATTTAAGTTTTCGGTCAATACAATTCTAGCATGAATAATAAACATTTATCATGAACAAGGAAATATGATAATAACCAATTTATTATTGCCTCTAGGGCATATTTCCAACAGACGATACCTACACCGGCCGGTTCACGTTGAAGAAGATTGGCCGTAGGAGCGATTGCTGTTTGACGGGCGCGCGTGTGCCTGCAAAGATGCGAGGCCGCACCTGGAGGTCGTGTGAGTCGATGGAGCCGGGTCGTGGAGGCGTGCAGATGGAGTTTCTGTCGGCCGGGAGATCCGCGTGCGCGAGTCCGCCCTCCCGTGATCGGGACACACAATCTTCGCTGCTGTCGCCTCGTCCCCGATGCAATCTGCATCGCCTGCACCCACATGAGCCGAGTTGGCTGCACGCCGCCAAGGTGGATTTGCACCAATTTTTGCCGGATGGATAGAAGGTCTTGGAGATCTAGGAATTTATATTTGTGGCTAAGAAAAATTGATCTAATAGGAATTTCGAAATTTTGATCTAATCTAAGGAATTGATCTAAACTACAAGAACCAATCTAATCTTTGATTGATTGGGTGTCACGCCCCCGGGGAGAGGAGATTGATCTCCCCGGGGGCGGCGCGCTGCGAAAGTGGTGGATGTGACCTAGGATCGGCGTCGTGAGACTAACCGCTCTGATACCATGTAGAAATTATAGGATGGCTGAATATTGTTGTTGTATTGATCTGTCCCTCATGAGGATATATAGAGAGTACATGAGAGGTAGAGGCTTGGAGTACAAGACAAGTTACACGTGGTTTAAACATATTCTATCTCTACCTGCTTATCTCTAACTTAAACTCAATTATACTTCTAACAAATCCTACATTCAGTCACTCTCCGGCGCAGTACCTGTTGTCACAGTGTCACTCCATCGAACACTATGGCGTCCCGATGGTTCTACATCTCCCACATGCTAAGGGAGACAGAGGATGCGCACCATCTTCTCCTGGCAGCCCCGCTGTCCCTGCCTAGTGCACCACTCCAGCAATGACTCTCCTACTTGTGTCGCGCTTTGTACCACGCCTAAGGCCGAAATGACCTTGGTCCACACTTTCCGAGCAAAGACGTAATCAGTGAGCAAATGGTTGATTATCTCTTCGTGTTGGTCACAGAACGGACATGAGACTTGATGCGAGAGGCCTCTGCGCGCCAATTTATCTGAAGTCCAACATTGGTTCTTGATTGCAAGCCCTGCGAAGATACGACATCAAAGTGGAGCTCGCGATTTCCATGTGAACGAAACGGTGGGCGATACCTCCATAGCCGCAAATTTTGTTGCGTGGGACGATTTGGCCGAGTAGTGGCCCTCTTTCTCCCAAGACCAAATAATATGGTTTCTCTTCCGATCATCGAGCTGAACCGCCACAAACAAAGGCCAAATGGTCATATACTACCCCATAATTTCCACGTCCATTGATGGCCCAACATCCCGTGCCCAGCTGCCCTCGGTTAGGGCTTCTAAGATAGTACATGAGCTCTTCGTGTGATTGGAAACTCGTTCATAAGCTTGCAGTGCTAGCTCTTGGATTCGAAAGCCATTGAGCCATCGGTCCTCCCAAAACAGTGTGTCATGCCCATCGCCCACCTCAGCTCGAGTTGTCGCTTGGAATATTTGCTTTTCTTCTTTCGGAACTAAGAAGATGAACTCAGACCAAGGCCTACTCCTATCCAACCATTGCAACCATAGCCATTTGGCCTGCAGAGTCACATTCATCTAGCGCAGATCGAGCACACTTAGGCCACCGGCCCACTTTGGCCTACAAACTATCTCCCAGGCCACAGCACACTTGCCCCTTCCAGCCTCAGCCTTGCCGCACCGAAGAAACCCGTGGCAGATCTTAACCAATGTTGCAATTGTCTTCGGAGGGAGGTCCATGGCAAGCATCTAGTGAATCGGGATCGCACAGAGGACTGACTATACCAACAGCAGCCTACTGCTCTACGGTAGCGTCGCCGCTTTCCAGTGAGGCAGGCACGCGACAAGCTGATCTACGACGCCCTGAAACTGAGCCGTCATTTGCTTCCTGATGGATAATGGTAGACTGAGATACTTGCATGGGAAAGTCATGCTGGAGCAGCCAAGTGTTCCACATACCACGTTCATCTCCTCCTAAGAGCAGCGAATCGGGATGGCTGCACTCTTTTTCATGTTGATAAAATGAAAAAACATTACTCTTGAAGAATAAAGTTTCCTATGGAATAATGAATTAGTGGCATCGATATTACTCTTGAAGAAGAAAAAGAAAAAGAAAAATAGTAAAAAATCCTTTTTTTTCAAAGGTGAATGAATTAGTGGCATTGGTATTACACTTAAAAAAAAGTAAACCAAATAATGACAAAATTTGCACACAATTTACACAGAAATTGCATTTTTAATAATATGCAATAAATAATAGTATAATAGTGAAATTTTCATGAACATATTTCGAATTAATCAGTGGCATTGGTATTACCCTTAAAGAAAACAAAATACAAAAACATTTACACTCACCTAACATATAAAAAATAATGCACTTGTATTGGCATTGCACTTGTATTGGATTTCTTTTTATGCAAAGAATACTCATATAATAATGCATTTTTCACACATATTGTATAGTATTTGTGTGTAAACATTTACACTCACCTAACATCTCAAAAATACCCACAAAATTAAAATACCAACTAACAAAGAAAAGGGAAAAAGGAAAGAGAAACACATAAAAATAGAAAACAGAAAAAAAATAAAGGGCGAGAGGAGAAGGGTGGGAGTCAGAGGGGCTAGATAGAGGCGGCCTGTGAAGGAATTGACTGACCCAAAACATGGTTCGGTAAAAAAAAATCAGCCCAAAACAAGACTACACCACACACAACAGAAAAAAAAAGCATGAATTTTGAAGCAACAATCAACGTTCAGAAAATCGACTGATCCAAATTCAATTCACAGACGGCTTACATATAGCTAAAGTATTTTTAAATGTATTATGATTTAGATGTTGATACAGACTTGACGTTCATTTTTAACGGATACTTTACATTATGAGGTTTTTTTTTTGGAAAACCCAATGGTAGCCCTCTGTTCTATAAATCTTGTCGTGGTTTTAGTTTAAAATTGAACTAAAACCACGAGAAGAATTATGAAACGAAGGGAGTACTTTGTTTTACCAATTCCATGTAGATGATGTCCTCTAATTATGTGTTTCTAATCATAAGAGCATTTGTTACACCAGATGACTCTAGCATATGGCTCACTGAGTGACATGTTTCTTTTGTCACAGTAGATGGCATGGAGAATACAATTATACAAGAACATGTAGTTTTCTCTACTACTAGTATTTTGTAGATGCTCATGCCAAGAAATCATCTGTTCTTTTGTCATGTGATTCTGTATATATGCTATCAAGCAAGGTGCAAGTGCAACCAATCACAAGCAGAGTAGAGTAGATGGGAAAAGATTCCGATAACTTCTGTCAGAACACTGGAGAGGAAGAGTCTGTCATGTGTGTCATTGACGAAACAAGTGCTTCTTCTAGCTAGCAGACAGCGATATGGATGGGATGTCGCCCTTGTGGAAAGGCCGTCCTGTGCTTGACGTTGTTCGCCGCATGGCGGGCGCAGGTCGAGTTCAGGGCAATGACTTCGCCATCGAGGCGGCCGCTTGACTGCAACCAGCGCTGCCCTTGCAGCGGCCAGAGCTACGTCCACGGCCCTTACCACCATGCGGAGACGCAACCACGCGACGCCATGCTTGCCACGGCGAGGCCCTTCGCTCCAGGTGGCGACTATGTGCCCGTGGGGGCCGCGCCGGGCAGCGTCGACGCGGGCGGGAAGGCGTCGTGCCTGCCTCTCGCCAGGGAGGTCGGCGTTAGGGCGGCCGGCAGGGGAGCCAACTTCATCGTCTCGCCGCTGTCCATCCACGCGGCGCTCGCGCTGGTGGCCGCCGGCACGCGGGGCGAGACGCGTGGCGAGCTCCTGGGGTTCCTCGGGTCGGCGTCCCTCGACGAGCTGCACGGCGCGCCGGCCACGGAGCTGGCGCGCAAGCTCAACGGCCTGGCGCAGACGTCCTTCGCCGGCGGCGTGTGGGTCGACCGGATGCAGGAGCTGGAGCCGGAGTTCGTGGCCACTGCCGCGTCGAGCTACGCCGCCACCGCGGAAGCCGTGGATTTCTTGCAGAACGCCGAGCAGGCGAGGCGACGAGTGAACGCCTTCGTTGAGGGCGCGACCTGCAAGCGCATCCGCGACGTCCTCCCTCCAGGCTCGGTCAGCTCGTCCACGGTCGTCGTCCTCGCCAACGCGCTCTACTTCAAGGGGGCGTGGTTCCAGCCATTCGACCAGTCGGCGACCTTCACCGGGCCGTTCCATGTCCCGGACGGCACCACCGTGCGCGTGCCGTTCATGACGACAGGCCGGTTCGAGTTCAAGCAGCACATCACCGTCTACCCGGGTTTCAGGGCCCTCAAGCTGCCCTACGACAACGACGGCGACCACGCCGCCGCATTCTACATGCTTCTCCTTCTCCCAGACGACGGCAACAACCTCAGCCTCGCCGGTCTCTACGACAGGGCGGTCACAGCGCCGGAGTTCATCAGGAGCCACACGCCGGTGGAGCAGGTCCCGGTGGGGCGGTTCATGGTCCCGAAGTTCAAGTTCACGTTCGAGTTCGAGGCGTCGTCGGACATGCAGAAGCTCGGAGTCAGCAGGGCTTTCCAGGGCGGCGACTTCTCCGGCATGGTGAGGGGCGGGAATGGGCTCTCCATCTCGGGGGTGTACGGTGTACCACAAGGCTACCATCGAGGTGGACGAGCTGGGCACCGTGGCCGCTGCAGCGACGGCCGTGGCCATCCCTATGAGTTTGAGCGCGCCACGGCCTCCGGTGGATTTCGTGGCGGATCGGCCGTTTCTATTCGCCATTGCCGAGGAGAAAACCAGCGCGGTGCTGTTCCTTGGCCATGTGGTCAATCCTCTCGCTGATTAAATTAATGAGTACGAGTAGTTGACTAGATCTGGGAGAGTGAGTAGTATAATAAGAGGTTGCGCGAAAAAAATGGCCCGAACAGACATCGTATCGGACCGCGGCCTGTAAAAAAATTTGCGGGGCGCGGCAAATCTTCGCCCTCAACCTTTAGATACATGGGGTGGGAGGCCGACCCGAGCTTGACCCCTATCGGCAGCAATTTTTGACGGGAGGGACATTTCCGCGCGGCAGTTCCCGCTTCCCCTGTAACATCCCCAGATTACTAAACCCTGGTTATGCTAATTAATCATGCCAAGTCATCATCATTAAGCCTTATAAAAACAATTAAAGAGTAATCCAAATTCAAATTCAAATTTAAAACAAAGTCAAAATTAAAAGTTATCCAAACAGTAAAACTAAAATGTTCAAAGTGTGGCAAATAATTCCTGGATATTTGTCATGTATAAACCACATTTTTCAAAAGTATTTTAATGTTCTAAAATATTTTAAACAGTAGCTAAAACAATTAATTAAATGCCTTACATAATTTATAAAATATTAAACTATATTATTTATGTGCCAAACTTTTTATGGCAGAGGGCAGATTGATATCACTAATTTAGGTGCTGCTCTTAGATTTTTATAAAATTAAAATAAATTGAAAGTTAAAAGAAAACAGAAAAGAGAAAATAGAAAAACAAAAGAGAAAAGGAAAAATAAAACAAAACCCCCTCCCCTACTGGGCCACGGCCCAGCTGGCCAACCGGCCAGCCCAGCCGGCCCAGCTGCCCCCTGCTTAACCCCCCCTCCCACTCGCTCACCCGAACCCTAGCCCGTTCCCATCCCCCCGTTCCCCTCCTCTCTCCCGCGCCGCCGCCGTCGCCTCCGTCGTCGTCGCCGCCTCGCCGCACGTCGTCCTCCCCGTCTCCTCCCCGAGCGGCTTCCACGAGCCTCGCCGACCCCGTTCGACTACACGGGGGTGAGGAACCCCCCTTCTCCTTCTTCCTCCCTCTGTCGCCGCCCGTCGCCGCCGCCCGCGGCCCCCGCTCGCTCGCTCGCGCACATCCGCCTCCACCCACGCCCGTGCCTCCCCGTGATGCTGCCGCTGCTCGCGCTGCCTCCGCCCGCGCCACCGCTGCCGCCCGCTTCCGCTCCGTCCACTGCCGTCCGTCGCAACGCGCGCGCCCGCTGCGTCCTCCACCGCCGACCGCGGCCCTCCCCCGCACCCCTGCTGGCGCCCGCCGCCGCCCTTGCGGCCCCCTGGCCACAGTCGCCGTGCGCCCCGTGCGCACGCGTGCGTGCGTGCTCAGGGCACCGCCCGGACAAGTCCGGCTTCCCCCGTGTGCCCGCACGCTACATGACCCGCGGACGTGTCCGGCGCCCGAACGGACACGGGCGGACATGTCCGCTCGAGCCACTGCCCACTTGGCCCCGCCCTATTTAGAACGAGAAGAAAAAGAAAATGAAAAGAAAAATATAAATAAATAAATAGATAAATATGTAAATAAAGAATTAAAGTAATTAAAATAAATAATTATTAATTAATTAACTAATTAATTAACTAATTAATTAATTAACTAATTAATCCTGTTTAATTAAATCAATTAATAATTAACCTAATTAAACTGTAATTAACCTAAACAGTGACTGACAGGTGGGTCCCACCTGTCAGGTTGACCAGTCAACGAGACTGTTGACTACTAACGTCATGCTGACGTCAGCAATTACTGTTTCGGATAATGTTGAATTAAGTAATTCCAGAAAATCCAGAAAATGATTAAAACTTTGAAAAATCATATAAAATAAACCGTAACTCGGATGAAAATAATTTATATATGAAAAATGATCAGAAAAATATGAAGAATCCGAATATGTCACTCCCATGCCTGCCACACCCCTCTAACATGATGAACATGGGAGTTTTCCCTCTGATTCATCTGTCCGATAAATGCCCGGAGCTGGTAAAACACCTCCAGTTGTTTCCCGCTCCGACTAACCTGCGTAATACTGCGATAGGACACTCCTCGAATAGCGTGCTGCCCTGCCATGCATCTGTGATTGCATTTGTTTGCTTTATATTTATTGTTTCTTCCCCCTCTTCTTTCCGGTAGACCCCGAGACCGACGCTGCCCCTGTGATCGACTACGTCACCAACGACCCTCCTTCCTTTTCAGTAGAGCTTCCAGGCAAGCAAAACCCCCTTGATCATCCCTATATCACCTATTCCTTCTCCCCCGTGCTTGCATTAGATTTTGCTACCGTAATTGTTTGATCCTATTCTGATGCATAGCCTATTTTTGTAAACTGCTATTGATACCTTACCTGTTATCCTAAATGCTTAGTATAGGTTGGATGAATACCATCTGTGGCCCCTCTACTTTGTCTTAGTTGCCCCGCTTAGTTACCAGTGCCCCGATCGAAGTGATCGACGGGCTGAGACCAGCACCTCACCACACAACCCCCTTAGTTGTACGGCTCGGCAGGGCTACTATCGAGTGACGAGGGTGATACCTCGTACTTCACTTCTGATGATGGCCCTGTAGCATAGCATAATCGGTTGTGGCTATCGAGGGTGATTCCTCTTTCACCACTTCCGAGGACGACTCCGTCGTACAACCCCTCAAGTGGGAATCCATCGAGGGTGATTCCTCGGATTCCCCCTTGATGACTAAACACACGGTTACCTTTACTGTTACTGCGGGGCTGAAGGGACTGGCGGTACTACCCCGGTAGAGGTGGACCTGAGTTCCCGACAGTCCCCTGGGAAGACGGGTTGACCTGGGAGGCACCCGCGAGATAATTACGAGGCGCAGCCGGGCAGGCAGAGACCGCCCTAGAGAGGGATGTGCCTGGTCCTTGTTGCACTTCCTCGAGACGGGACGACAGGAGTACTGATCGTCACCGCGAGCTCCTAATAATGCGTTAACGGATTTGGGTATTGATCTGAGTGGGTCGTTGGCCCTATACGCACTACCACCACGTGGGATAATGGTTTAATGGGGCCTTCTACGCCGTATGTATCAGCCGAAAGCTTCGTCAGACGTCCAGTTCAGCATTGCGGCCGGGACGGACCGGCGCCATCCAGTAGGGTGGTGCCTGGCTTCACCCTGTACGTAACGACCCGGAGTGCTAAGGGCGATGGCCCAAGACCCCTGAGCACTTAGGATGTAGACCGGCGGGGACCTCTCTGCTTAGCTCTAGGTAGGGCTACGGTGTGTCGATCAACCGAGGCCGGGCATGATCCAGGAAAGTGTGTCCGGCCAGAGTTAATCGAGCGTGTTGGGTAACAGTAGTGCACCCCTGCAGGGAAGTTATCTATTCGAATAGCCGTGTCCACGGTAACAGGACGCTCAGTGTTGTATCCCGATCTATTACTACTTGAACTAGATACATGTTAATTAATTGTAAGCTCCGGGATTGCTTTCTCGCAGGGAGTCGAGAAAGGATCTCTGGGCTTTGCTTCAACATGCTTGTTATTTTTATGTTATGCTAATCTGCACTCTTCTAATGCTGCAAGACGCTGAAGAAGCTAGTCTTCGATAGGCTAGGCTTTCCCCCTCCATTCTGGCATTTCTGCTGTTTAGTCCAAAGATATAGCCCCATTCCTTTGATACCGATGCATACTTAGCATAGTTCTGATGTCAGTCTTGCGAGTACTTTGGATGAGTACTCACGGTTGCTCTGCTATTCTTTTCCCCATACCCGATTGCTGCGACCAGATGAGGGATCCCAGGAGCCAGCTGCTGCCGTCGACGACTGCTACCACTACACCTCCAGTGGAGATTTCTACTACGTGGAGAACGCCGACGACCAGGAGTAGTTTAGGAGGCTCCCAGGCAGGAGGCCTGTGCCTTTTCGATCGTGTTGTTGTCTTACCCCGCCTGCTTAAGGCCTATCTGTTTTACTTTTATATCTGTACTCAGATACTCTTGTTTCCGCTGATGCTCGTATGACTCGAGCTTTTGTATTCGAGCCCTCGAGGCCCCTGGCTTGTAATATAAAGCTTGTATTATTTTATTTTGTGTCTAGAGTTGTGTTGTGATATCTTCCCGTGAGTCCTTAGGCTTGATCGTGTGCATTTGCGTGTATGATTAGTGCACGATTAAGTCGGGGCCGTCACATCCCCTTCCCTCCGCCGCCGTTGCTCTCCCTCCACCCGCTCCGGACCACCTTCCCCGGCTTTGTATCGCCACCATGGAAGCCTCCCAGCCGTCGCCTGTCACCGTGGATGTCATCCACGCGCCAACCCCTCCGACAGATCTCGTCGCCGGCCATGTCGCGCCCGTCGCCGTTCAAGGCTCCACCGCGCAACCCCGCAAGCAGCAGGGCAACGTCGTCGTCCAGGGCGGCGCTCCCGCAGCCCCCGCCGGGAAGGCACGCGCGCCCGCCGCCTCCGCCGCCGTTACGACTCCGGTCCCGCCCGCGACCGCGCCGGTGAAGAAAGGGAAGGTTTCGGGTGTGAAACGCAAGAAGACCACCACAAGAACTACCCTGCCAACTCCTCGTCCGATTGCCCCGGCAAGAGCTACCCCGACGATGCCCGCCGACGACGCTGCTGCCGCCGTCCCGAGTTGTTCGACAAAATGGGCGCAAGGTATGATACTTCGATTTCTTCTAGTTGTTTCAGTTTTCGCCATTGCGCTTGTTCGTGACTTGTTGAGCGAAATTGTAGCGCCGGTTTGCATGAGGGCCGAAATCGGCAGCGCGCGGAACAGAGCCCGCAAACCCGAGCGGTAAAAGAGGATATTCTCTTTTAGCGCTCGGGTTTTCGGGCTCTGTTCGGCCGTAGCCGATTTCGGCCATTAAATCGCGCTTTTCTCGGCCCTTATAAGTGGTTTAAGGGTCGCGGCTTTAAGGGGTCTGCTAGAGATGCTCTAAGCGCATGTACAATTGTGGCATATGGATACAGATGCCCCATGACAAAAAGTAGCTTGAGGCATCTATATTGATTTTTTCTCCCCAACACAAGCTACTACTAGTGGGCCTCATCAAACAATAGAAAGTAGACTCCCACTACATATGCATCCCTACTATCCACTTCAACTTTTTCAACTTTATGCACCGGACCACACTTTTTCTAACCAAGCACCCGCCTCCTGCCGAGGATCTCGCTACACCATCCGAATCTATTTTTCTTAATATCCGATCCTACATGGCCTGCGAGGCATCACCCTAGGGCTATGCATTGGCCATGCCCTAAAAAATTCCGGTGAATGCACCAACCAACCTATAGTGTATTTCGTGAAATGTGGTGTGGTATCCTATCTTTACGAGAGCTTGTTTACTTCGTACGATCTGTATGATCAGGACCATCGTGCTTAAGCGATGCAGACCCCAGTGGCAGCCGAGAGAATTTTGGGCGAAAGCCAAGTTACGGTTTAAACCGATGAAAACCACATGAAAACTAGGTTTCGAAGTTCCAAAAAAAAATCACAAATAGTGATGAATAGCAGTTTAGCTATTGGTGAGTCGCCTGAATTTAGAATTTGGGTCAGTCGATCTTAGGCAGGCTTGCCGGCGATCTATCTTAGTTGTGTATGTGTGTGTTTGGGGGGGGGGGGGGAGGTGCATGCTCGCCGGCGATCTATCTTACGGGTGCGGGGGTGGTGCAGGTTCGCCGAAAAAAACTGTTCATCGCCAGGGTTAGAGGGATGGGCGGGGGCGATGTCAGCACGTCGGTTGAGGGAAGGGCGGGGCAGCGAGGCTGGGGCGGGAGTGCCGCCGGTCGCCGGCTGCGAAGGCTGGCGGTTAGGCCGGTGGTACGTGGGGCGGTTTTCGAAGAAGAAGATGAACAGCAGGTTGGGCTGGAGGTTGAAGATGCTGATCTGACCATTCATCTTGCATCCGACGGCTCATAACGAATCAACCGGCCAAAATTGGATTTTCAGTCACATGACGCCTAGCCAATCCCGATGGATAGACCGTGTCAACTGTCAAGTGCACGCCCAAATGCACTGCTAGTTGAATGTATTTTAGGTTATCATACCCATTTTGAGTGTTCAATACATTTCACTGTGTGTATTCGAAGAGTCATCATCTTCTGAATGGAGACAGCACATGAGGTGTTGCACTCCACTGTCCACTCTGGTGGTGCTGGTCTGGTCATTAAATTAGATTATGAAAAAGCTTTTGATAAAGTGAATTTAGATTTCCTGTATGAGATCCTGGAGAAAAGGAATTTTGGCACAAAATGGATTAGCTGGATTAAACAAATCACCCCAATGGGTTCTATAGGGGTAAAAATCAATGGTGTTGAGGGAAATTTCTTTACTACTAGTAAAGGTCTAAGGCAGGGGATCCTTTTTCACCTCTGCTTTTTAACCTTGTAATTGATGTTTTGACTAGAATGTTAGTCAAATTGCCTCTCATGATTTAGTGAAAGGTTTGTGTTCAGAGCTTATTCCTGAAGGTGTTATCTGCCTGCAATATGCAGATGACACAATCCTCTTTGTGGATAATGATGTAGATAAGGTTTCCAACCTCAAAACTATTTTAACTTGCTTTTAGAATGTCTCAGGCATGATAATTAACTACTCAAAGAGTGAAATTATTCCAATAGGTCTCCCTGAGGAGGACATTGAAAACTTCAAGAATATTTTGGGATGCACTGTATAATAGATGGGAAAAGATTCCGATAACTTCTGTCAGAACACTGACATTCATTCATACTACAATACTGTCTTTGAGAGGGAGAGGGAGAGTCTGTCATGTGTGTCATTGACGAAACAAGTGCTTCTTCTAGCTAGCAGACAGCTTGATAGATCGGCCAGGTGCAGTGCAGGTGCAGCAGCGATATGGATGGGATGTCGCCCTTGTGGAAGGCCGTCCTCTGCTTGACATTGTTCGCCGCATGGCGGGCGCAGGTCGAATTCAGGACAATGACTTCGCCATCGCGGCGGCCGCTTGACTGCAACCAGCGCTGCCCTTGCAGCGGCCAGAGCTACATCCACGGCCCTTACCACCATGCGGAGACGCAACCACGCGACGAAATGCTTGCCACGGCGAGATCCTTCGCTCCAGGTGGCGACTATGGCCATGTGCGTGTGGACGCAGCGCCAGGCAGCGTCGACGCGGGCGGGAAGGCGTCGTGCCTGCCTCTCGCCAGGGAGGTCGGCGTTAGGGCGGCGGCCGGCAGGGGAGCCAACTTCATCGTCTCGCCGCTGTCCATCCACGCGGCGCTCGCGCTGGTGGCCGCCGGCACCCGGGGCGAGACGCGTGGCGAGCTCCTGGGGTTCCTCGGGTCGGCGTCGCTCGACGAGCTGCACGGCGCGCCGGCCACGGAGCTGGCGCGCAAGCTCAACGACCTGGCGCAGACGTCCTTCGCCGGCGGCGTGTGGGTCGACCGGATGCAGGAGCTGGAGCCGGAGTTCGTGGCCACTGCCGCGTCGAGCTACGCCGCCATCGCGAAAGCCGTGGATTTCTTGCAGGACGCCGAGGAGGCGAGGCGGCGAGTGAACGCCTTCGTCGAGGGCGCGACCAACAAGCTCATCCGCGACGTCCTCCCTCCAGGCTCGGTCGGCTCGTCCTCGCCAACGCGCTCTACTTCAAGGGGGCGTGGTTCCAGCCATTCGACCAGTCGGCGACCTTCACCGGGCCGTTCCATGTCCCGGACGGCACCACCGTGCGCGTGCCGTTCATGACGACAGGCCGGTTCGAGTTCAAGCAGCACATCACCGTCTACCCGGGTTTCAGGGCCCTCAAGCTGCCCTACGACAACGACGGCGACCACGCCGCCGCATTTTACATGCTTCTCCTTCTCCCAGACGACGGCGGCAACCTCAGCCTCGCCGGTCTCTACGACAGGGCGGTCGCAGCGCCGGGGTTCATCAGGAGCCACACGCCGGTGGAGCAGGTCCCGGTGGGGCGGTTCATGGTCCCGAAGTTCAAGTTCACGTTCGAGTTCGAGGCGTCGGAGGGCATGCAGAAGCTCGGAGTCGGCAGGGCTTTCCAGGGCGGCGACTTCTCTGGCATGGTGAGGGGCGGGAATGGGCTCTCCATCTCGGGGGTGTACCACAAGGCTACCATCGAGGTGGACGAGCTGGGCACCGTGGCCGCCGCAGCGACGGCCGTGTCCATCGCGATGAGTTTGAGCGCACCACGGCCTCCGGTGGATTTCGTGGCGGATCGGCCGTTTCTATTCGCCATTGCCGAGGAGAAAACCAGCGCGGTGCTGTTCCTTGGCCATGTGGTCAATCCTCTCGCAGGTTAAATTGATGAGTAGTTGACTAGATCCGGGAGAGTGAGTAGTCTAAAGAATTCCGGTGAATGCACCAACCAACCTATAGTGTACTCCCTCCTTCGCACGATCTGTATGATCAGGACCATCGTGCTTAAACGATGCAGACCCCGGTGGCAGCCGAGAGAATTTTCGGTGAAAACCAAGTTACGGTTAAAACCGATGAAAACCACATGAAAACTAGGTTTCGAAGTTCCAAAAAAAAAAACACAAATAGTGATGAATAGCAGTTTAGCTGCTTGTAAGTCGCCTGAATTTAGAAATTTGGTCAGCTGATCTTAGGCAGGCTTGCCGGCGTTCTATCTTAGGGGTAGGATGGGGGAGTGCAAGCTCGCCGGCGATCTATATTAGGATGGCAGGCTCGCCGACAATCTATCTTAGGGTGGCAGGCTCGCCGACGATCTATCTTAGGGGTGTGAAGGGTGGCGCAGGTTCGCCAGGAAAAAAACTACTCATCGCCAGGGTTAGAGGGATGGCCGGGGGCGGCAGCAGCACGGTAATAGGAGGCGGTTGAGGGGAGGGCAGGGCGGTGAGGCTAGCGCGGGAGCGCCGGAGACTGGCGGTTAGGCCGGTGGTACGTGGGGCGATTTTCGAGGAAGAAGATGAACAAGAGGTTGGTCTGGAGGTTGAAGATGCTGATTTCAGACCCCAGTGGCAGCCGAGAGAATTTTGGGCGAAAACCAAGTTACGGTTAAAACCGATGAAAACCACATGAAAACTAGGTTTCGAAGTACCAAAAAAAATCACAAATAGTGATGAATAGTAGTTTAGCTACTTGTAAGTCACCTGAATTTAGAATTTTGGTCAACCGATCTTAGGCAGGCTTGCCGGCGTTCTATTTAGGGGTAGGGTGGGGGCAGTGCAAGCTCGTCGGCGATCTATATTAGGATGGCAGGCTCTCCGACGATCTATCTTAGGGTGGCAGGTTCGCCGACGATCTATCTTAGGGTGGCAGGCTTGCCGACGAACTATCTTAGGGTGGCATGCTCGCCGACGATCTATCTTAGGGGTGTGAAGGGTGGTGCAGGTTCGCCGGGAAAAAACTGCTCATCGCTGGGGTTAGAGGGATGGCCGGGGGCGGCAGCAGCATGGTAATAGGAGGCGGTTGAGGGGAGGGGGGGGGGGGGGTGAGGCTGGCGCGGGAGCGCCGGAGACTGGCGGTTAGGCCGGTGGTGCGTGGGGAGGTTTTCGGGGAAGAAGATGAACAAGAGGTTGGTCTGGAGGTTGAAGATGCTGATCTGACCATCCATGTTGCATCCGACAGCTCATAACGAATTGGCTGACCCAAATTGAATTTCCGTCACCTGACGCCTAGCCTAGCCAATCCCGATGATGAAAAATAGACCATGTCAAGTGCACGCCCAAATGCACTGCCAGTTGAAGGTGTATGTATTGCACATACTTCGGATGAAAAGGGCCAAACACATTGCGAATTTGCAGCAGCAAAGCTGAAAGGTTAAAAGCACATAACTATTTCATGTTCAAATCCACTAGTAGTTCTTAGACAGACTAGTTGAGCCTGTCAACTGCATCCATCACAACGCAAAAGCCCGACACCCTCGAGAAACCTAAAATCCATTGTCAAATCCTGAGTTTAAGATGAAGCCGTAGATATAGTACCATTCAACTTGATAACTGCAATGCTGTCCTTAGTATGACAAATCATTCGAGTTATTCCAATAAGTAGTTTCGCGCTGCATAGAAGTAGTATGATTTGAGCAAACATACGCCATGGCCCGGAAGACATATCACCGGAATGGCCAGGTATGCGCCATGGCTTGGAAGACATATCACCAGAAAGACCAGCTACGTGTTGTATTTTAGCTCACAACATCGACAGACTCAAATCCGTTGTCAATGGAAGTCTTCACTGCATCCATCACAACCTGCGTCTTCCGGGTGATGGCCGGCCACTTGCTCTCAGGCTTGGCGCCGGCGTCTCTAATGCCCTGCACTAGCCTGCAGAACTCCTTGACCATCAGGGCCTCCTGTGGCAGGTCTGTCATGACAACGTGCTTGCTTGGCTGCGGAACCCATCCAGTGTGGAGCTCGGCGAAGTTCGACTTGGAGGCCACGCTGAACGGGCCAGACTTCTCTTCGTACGGGATGATGAAGTCAGTGACATGGAGCGTACCGTCCGTGCCGATGACGGTCAGGTCCATGGTGAGGTTGGTGAGGAAAGAGCAGTGGAAGGTGGCGATCTTGCCATCGGCCCAGTAGAGCGTTGCGCCACAGGCGATGAGCACGCCGGCTTGGTTCTTGACAGGGTCAGGGAGCGCGATCACGTTCTTCGGGAGCTCGTAGTTGACGGCCCACAGGATCGCGCGGATGCAGTACCACCCGGCATCACCGAGTACGCCCAGGGCGTCGAGGTCTGGCTTTACCCTGATGTCATTCTGGAGGAAATCTTCGTTTGCTCGGAAGCTGAACAGACTGTTTATCTGAAGCAACATAAGAAAAACATTGATTTATCTTAACAGTTAAACTATGACAATGTAGAAATGTCCAAATTAAGTGAATGCAAACAGTTGAAGTTCTATCAAGAAAGGAAACATCACACTGCAGTGGTGAAACACTTGAGGCGTGCAGAATGGTAATAGATCATTTCATAAGCATTTTAGAATCCATTATGTGCTATAGGGTCCTGTGACCTTACCAAAACTTCTCCCTGTCATAAACCAGGAATCACTTTGATGGTGTTGCTATATGTTCTGCTCAGAGTTATGAAGTTATATCAACAAAGATAACATTACACTGCTACTGAATGCAAACAGTCATCGTGGAACCTGGTCACCGTAATATTTGTACTGGCCAATCGTAAAACGATGATCATGATAAAGACTTCCAAGGAGTTCTAGAGGACGACACAGAATGAACAAAATCTACAGCTCAATCAAGAGAGAAGTCCAAGAAACAGGAAACAAGACATCATTGTCCCTTCAAGTAAACTAAGCAAGGATAGATAGATGTCATATTAATTTTTTAATAATGCCTTCACCAAATTGGTTTGAGGTACACAAAGACAGGCTAGTTCCAATTGCTAGCAACAAAATGGCACTCATCTTCACTGTGCTCAATAATTAGGCGCAACTGAGATATCGAAATCTAGATGACGTGCCTTGCTTAATAACATCTTTATCAATTGTTTGATACATAGGATTCGACGAGAAAAGAACCTACGCATAGTTTTGGGGGAAGGAGCAAATCAAACAGAGCATATATCTCAAGTAAGATTATGGTATCAAGTGCTAGAAACACAATATGATTCACTGCACGTCCACCATGGTCAATTTGGCAACTAGATGTAATCATGTAAAGGTAGCTGTTGTACCTTGCCTAATAATATTTTCATCTTCTTCTTTTGTAGTTCGTCTTTGGTTTCAGCGCACTGTCATTTTGTCCTTTTCCTTTGTTATGTGAGCATCCTTCCAATTTTTTATCATGTGTTATATGTTGTCAGTGAAATGTTGATCCTTGTCAATAAATATTTGCTCCAGTAGTGAGCAATGAATTGGCTCTCCGTACCAGACCACATATTTATATGGTTTTTAGTAAGAATTGTTGCAGGGAAGCGTAAGAAAACATAATGTAGCTACAGACAAACGAGATTAGTGCTTTGCAATGTAATTTTGCTCACCAAGTGATAGTCCTTCGCACAGAGATTATGAAACTAAATCATTTTATCTTCAACCACTATGTCAGACCAAAATTTCACATTGTTCAAAAGGCAAAGCCATCTCACAAAGCAAATTCAGTAGCAAGAGAGTTCAAGCATACCACCTAGATTTTTTTGCTACCAAGAGGCAATTAACTAGCCCTTGTTGGCTGGATAAAACGACAAACTGCAATTAGTTCAGAGTTCACTAGAGAATCTTTTGACGCTTAAGCAGATGCAATAGAATACTAAGGCAACCTGACAAGATCCACAAATTATGGGTTATGTGTCTCCATCTAGGCCGGCTAGAACACAAATGCACTGGACCGCATCAACAATCGAATAGTATTTCTCTAGATAGTTAGAGAGCACAATAATTACAGCAAGAAATTCAGTTTGAAAAACTCACAACTCTGACGTCGCCGACGTCGGCGGGGAGGAGCTCGCACATCTTGGCGGTGCGGGGGTGGTGCATCCACATGGTGGAGTCCATGAACTGGACGCCGCTGGCGTCGCAGGCGGCGAGGATGGCGTCGAGGTCGGCGGCGCAGAGCGCGGTGGGCTTCTCGAGGAGCACGTGCTTGCCCCGCGCGGCGGCGGCGGTGGCCCACTGCACGTGGAGGCTGGTGGGCAGCGGCAGGTAGACGGCGTCGACGCCTGGGTCGTCGAGGAGCGCCTCGTAGGAGCCGTGCAGGCGCGCGCCCGCGGGGAGGCCGTTGTCGGCGGCGAAGAGGCGCGCCTTGGCCTCGGAGCGGCTGCCGACGGCGGCCACGGCGGCGGCGGGCGCGGCGAGCAGCATGGCCCGCGCGAGCTTGCGCGCGATGGAGGCGCAGCCCATGATGCCGAAGCGCACCGGGCGCGGCGGCTGCTCTTCCGGCGCCGGCGCGGCGGACGACATGGCGGGCGAGCGGCGGGTGCTGCCGTGCTGGTACGGTGCTGGGTGGGCTTGTGTCCGGGGTGTGTGGCGTAGGAGCTAGCGCGACGAGTGACTCGTGGGCTTTTTTTTTTTTTTTTGGAATTCAACACCGCGTCTCTATTTATTCATAGTAGGCAGGGATCTCTGCCGAAATAATGTGCAGAATACAATCGGGGGTTCATGCAACCAAACTTTACATAGATTATTCGCTACCCTTTCCTTAGCTAACTCGTGGGCTTTTTCGACTAGCGCAGAGAGCTCACCACCAGTAGCAACGTGCCCTCCAACGTGCGAGCAATTTGATAAAATGACACACTTTTCCTCGTTCTTTGATCCTACGTCAACCTGGCAGTCGGGTCGGGTTTGGTCGGGTCGACCTCAACCAGACCCATGCCCTATAAGTAAATGGGTCTATCCCTTCGCCCACGCCCGTACCCATCGGGTAACCCGACCCAATGGGTTACCCATCGGGCATAGCTTTTCTTTAATAAATTTATTAATTATGCCCAGCACGTAGCGCTTGGGGCTTGTGAACTGGATGTTGCTTGAGTGCCCTGTAGTCTGGTTATATAGGCAGAGCTGCACCTCCCTCCTGCCCAACTAGGCGAGGTGGTACTAAACAAGCTGGCAACATGTGTAGCTTCAAGTGCTACCGTGCATGCAAAGCAGGATATGGGCTGGCTTCATAGGCCCAACAAGAAGCCAACATGTTACTCCGTGGAGGCTGCTAGCTACTCAAAAGCAGTACGTGGAGGCTGCTGCTTAGCTACCCAGCTAATGGGCCTGTGCCATGAATGCAAAGAACTAACATCTAGTTCGTTTATGGACTGGATCGTTGGTTACTGGCTGTAATTTTAGTACTCAGGGGCGCACATGTCAGCTAATCGGGCGACTCATCGGGCGACCCACAGGCAGGACCTTATGCCCATACCCTACCCACGACTAATCGGGTTACCCATCAGGCTTACCCACGGGTGAAGATGGCGACCCATACCCTACCCATTCGGGTCGGGTGCCCATGGGCGCGGCCGCCCATGGGTCGGATTGCCGGGTTGAATCCTATGACACACCTTTTATTTTCTTTGATAAAATAACACACGTTTGATTGATAGCTAGACAAAATGGCACAAATGAAAATTTTCCTCTATTTCTAGGTCTGGCCCGCACATCAGATTATTTGGGACGGTTTTGCCCTTTAGCCTGTTTCCTCTGGTTCGATCGAACCTGTGGTCGATCTTAGCAAATTGAAACAGGTGCAACACAGGAGAAGAGGAAGAACAACGCCGCCACCTCACCGTCCTTCCTCCCGACACGCCGCGCGTTCCGCACCGCCATCTCGCCTTGATTAGCCTTGGCGTTGCCCATTCCCTTGCCATCGCCTCGCCGCTGATGTTCCCACGTGTCTCCAAAGAACGCTGGCGGCTTTCACTGCAGTTGGCCTCCGAGCACACGACCCTGCAGTTTGACTCCTGATCTCAAGTCCTCCAATCCTCGCAGCTCCACATCCCTATCCCGTGCTATCGAAGTGTGCCATTTCATGTGCATGTTGATTACATCTCTACATGCTGCCAAAGCGTGCTACCCAAATACCTGAATCAATAAGCATCCATATCATGTTGTCAGAAGCTACAGCTAAGCTAACAACCCATATCAATATTTGGAGCCAATTACTCTCTTCATGGAGAAACTACGTCAGTTACAGAGATAACATCGAGCAAGTACATCAGCTACAGCTAGCCAGTAGCTTCAACTACTTGAGCGACCAACGCACGCTCTAGCGACCCGGGCGACCAATTCGGCGAGCGAGCCAACTACAAAAGGGATGCACGGCAAACAAGGGCATCGACAGCAGGGCATAACAGTGGATCTCGCGGCTGCATCAAGAAGATGCCGATGAACACTTCTAAACAACGGCCCATCAAGGGTAAGGGGCGGTGCCTGTCTTCTGCCGGACGGCGAGCGAGCACCGAGAGCGCCGCGAGACATGGGGGCCTCCTCCTCCTCATGAGACATGAACGGACGGGCGGGGAGCAGTGCCTGGGAGGAAGGATGGCGAGGTGCTAGCCCTGTTCTTCCTCTCCTCCTGTCTCGCGGCTACTTCTGGCCGCTGAGATCGACCAAGAGGTTTGATGCTGGAGGGCAAAATCGTCCGAAATAATCTGACGTGCAGACCCTGACCTAGAAATACAGGAAAAAGATCACTTTGTGCCATTTTGGCCAGCTATCAATCAAAAGCGTGCCATTTTATCAAAGAAAATGAAAGGTGTGTCATAAGATCAAAGTACTAGGAAAAGTGTGTCATTTTATCCACCTGAATCCAGACTTGCAGAGTACCGACAGCCTTTTTTGTTTTTCGATTGTGTAGATTGCTTACCACATGTGTCACGTGGTGTACCGACAACCTTTAAGGCCGTCTAGTTAGTAAAAACTACTCGTACAAATTGTACTTTTTTAACTTTGACGGCCTTTATTAAACAGTAGAAAGATTTTTTTCCTCATGATTTAAGAACAATTTTCAATTCTTATTTAAGGAGAAATATACATGCCTGATTTTTTTTCCATTTAAGGACAGAGAGAACGTATGTTTTTCCGCGGTAAAAAGATTGTCAAAGATGGGATTTGAAACCTCAACCTCTCCATTGAGGATTGAGTAAGATAACCACTAGACTATCTAATCATTTGTGTGAGTTCACTAATTGAGATCTAATTTATAGACATTTGAATCGCGCTGGAATATTGTAAGCATTGTATCCAAGACAGGTTTGGTGAAAGAGATGTGTTGAGGGTACATGTGTAATGAGATCTCTATAGTATGGTTACCGGACTAACGTGATTAGAGCTTATGCACCGTAGAGCTTATAATTTACATAGATACACCATGGTTACTTTGGTCCGGGAGAAAAAAGTTGTTGAAAACATACCGCGATAACCTATGTGTAATTGACATGGTAATATATGCACCGCGGAATGAAACATCACAAACGTATCTATAATTTTTGATTATTTAATTCTATTATATTATCACTTTTATATGCTTTTATCATTTTATATTATTTTTCTGTACTCAGTTATTAATTTAGTGCCCAGTGTCAGTTCCTGTTTTTTGCTTATTTTTTTCCACAGAAAAGCAATATCTAGGAAGGTCCAAATACGATGCCATTTTTTGACGATTTTTTCTGGAGTATTAAGGAACCTAAAAGCTTCGGAAGACCACGAGAGGACCAACCAGCCAGCCACAAGGGCAGGTGGCGCGGTCAGGGGGCGTGCCACCTGGGCTTGTGGGCTCGTGGCTGCTCCGTTTGACCTAATTCCTCCGCCTATAAATTCCATAATTCCCTAAACCCTCAGAGAGACGGACGGGAGAATTTTATCCCCGCCGCAAGCCTTTGTTCCGAAGCGATCCCATCTGAATCCCTATTCCGGCGCTCTGACAGAGGGGGAAGCCACTATGGGAGGCCTCTTCATCAACCTTGTTGTCTCCATGATGATGTGTGAGTAGTTCTTTCAGGACCTACGGGTCCATAGTAGTAGCTAGATGACTTCTTCTCTCTCTCTTTGAGCTTCAATACAATGATCTCCTCTGAGATCAATCCGATGTAATTATTATGGTGTGTTTGCTGGGATCCGATTAATTGTGGATTTGTAACCAGATTGTTCATTGAATATAATTGAATCTTTTGAAGCAACTCTCCTTCACTTAGGGTTCGCACACATTGTAATCTGACATCCATACGCGGAGAAAAAGCTCCCGAAGCACATGACGTAGGGTCTTTACCTCCGTCGCGAGGGGCCAGAATCTGCGAAAACTTCTCTGCGTCACACTTGCGCCTAGTGTGATCTAGCTACTTCCCTGCCCCCTCTCTCGTACTGTCAGGATTTCCCCCATGACAGTTGGCGCCAACCTTGGGGTTGCGCATCTCGCAATCGACGGCGCAAGTTGTGTTTTCGGTCACCGACAACGAGGTCCTCTTCGGCTAGCTAGATCAGTTTCATCGCCGATGACTCGGCGTGGCTCCAGGAATCCCCGTTGGACGTTGAATCCATCACTAGTAGAAAACAGGGCTTTCTTTCTAGCCGGATCGGAGCAATAGTCCCGGTCGCGTTACGAACCAGGACTAATGTGAGCATTAGTCCCGGTTCGAGCGGCTAGGACGCCGGCCGGGGCTCTGCAGGCATCAGTCCCGGTTCGAATGGGACCTTTAGTCCCGGTTCCAGACACCAACCGGGACTAAAGGGTATTGTCTTCAGTCCCGGTTTTAGACACCAACCGGGACTAAAAATTTGCCTATATATATCCTCGCCCCTGCCCGCCCTCTCCTCTGTTTTTTCCTCATAGAAGGTGGGAGGTGTGTGCTACTTTGTTCTCCCTTCCTATGCACAAGAGGTGCTCGGTGAAATGCCTGAGAGCATGATGCCACTTGAGTTCACACAAAACAAACATGATATGAGGTGCCCGAGCCACACTTAAGCTTTCTCCTTTCTTCTCCTCTGTTCTTCCCCCAAGCTCGACATCCAAGCTCCATTTCCCCCAAGATTTGTCTAGATTTGGCGGTGCACCAACTATCCAAGTGTTCTAAAAGGTTAGCAACTTCATCATTTCATCTCTCATTGCTAGTTTAGCTCATTTCATGCTCTAGAAGTAGAGTGATTTGTGGGTTTTAGTGGAGGAGTGTATGTGGGAGTTTATTTGATTTAGATGCACAATTTGAGCTCAAATTAACTTCTTAGTTTGCACATGTGTAGGGTGCCGTCCCGTCCCCGTCCCCGTCCTCACCGCCGTCGATCGCCCGCGCCGATCTCGTCGCCGGCACCACCGTGGTGAGCCTCTTGTTCTTATCTTTTTTTAAAAAAAAAATCTTACTTGTATGATTTAGATAGTTACTTGTATGATTTAGATAGTTACTTGTATAATTTTCTTACTTGTATTATTGTTTGTTATTATATAGTGCCATGGTTTTGATATCCGCCCCCGTCGGCTCTTGCCCGGTCTATGATTCGGATGTGGTATATTATCTTTTATAAATATTTGTTTCATTTAGTGTTTATGACAATTATGCCGACCAACTTGACATTGATATTTTTATCTAGGAGGTATGTGAACCGGAAATTCCAACTGACCCTCTTGTCGAGAGGTTAAATTTAGTTGAAAAAGAAAACAATTATTTGAACGAAAAATTGAAAAGAATTGAAGAAGAGAGGATGAAATTGGAGTTGCATGTTGCCGATGTCGTCGATCTACACAAGATCCAGATGGATGCAATGCGCTTGAAGATTAGAAAGATTAGAAAATATGCCATTGATAAAGAGGCTTGGTATCATTATGCTGTTGGATCAATTGTTACCTTAGTTGCGATTTTGATCGCATTTGTTGTCGCATTTAAATGTTTTACATAGTTGTATGTTAGTTTCAATGTATGTATCTCATATTTGTTGTTGCATTTATGAGAACTATGTATGAACTTTATGTATTTATTTTTGCAGTAATAACATTTGATCACTACTGTACTTTGGTTTTAATGTGATGAACTTGTATTAATTTGGTCATTTCTCTATTCATGATGTTCTGTAATGGTTTTTGATATACTTGATTATATAATGCAGATGAACCGGCAATGGATGTACGGTGACCGACGCACTGCCGAGTACATTACGAGCCTGCATAATTTTATCGGTGTGGCTTAGGCAAACAGTCTGAATGGTTTTATGTGTTGTCCATGTGTTGTCTGTCGGAATGATAAGGATTACTCTTCCTCGAAAATCCTTCACACCCACCTGCTTAAGTCCGGTTTCATGCCCAGCTATAATTGTTGGACCAAGCACGAAGAAAGAGGGGTTATGATGGAAGACAATGAAGAAGAAGAGGATGATGACAACTATCCTATGTTCCCTGAATACGGTGATACTGCAATGGGGGAAGCTGAAGATCAAGAGGCACCAGATGTGCCCGCTGATGATCTTCGCGGGGCCATTGTTGATGCACAGAGAGAATGCGAAAGTGAAAAGGAGAAGTTGAAGTTCGAGCGCATGTTAGAGGATCACAAAAAATTGTTGTACCCAAATTGCGAAGATGGCAACACAAAGCTCAGTACCACACTGGAATTGCTGCAATGGAAGGCAGAGAATGGTATATCTGACAAGGGATTTGAGAAGTTACTGAAAATAATGATGAAGAAGCTTCCAAAGGATAACGAATTGCCTGACAGTACGTACGAAGCAAAGAAGGTTCTCTGCCCTCTAGGATTAGAGGTGCAGAAGATACATGCATGCCCTAATGACTGCATCCTCTACCGCGGTGAGGAGTACGAGAATTTGAATGCATGCCCGGTATGCGGTGCATTGCGGTATAAGATCAGACGAGATGACCCTGGTGATGTTGAGGGCGAGCGCCCCAGGAAGAGGGTTCCTGCCAAGGTGATGTGGTATGCTCCTATAATACCACGGTTGAAACGTCTGTTCAGAAACAAAGAGCATGCCAAGTTGTTGCGATGGCACAAAGAAGACCGTAAGAAAGACGGGATGTTGAGAGTACCCGCTGATGGGTCGCAGTGGAGAAAAATCGAGAGAAAGTGGCCGGAGTTTGCAGATGATGCAAGGAACTTATGGTTTGGTATAAGTACAGATGGCATGAATCCTTTTGGGGAGCAGAGCAGCAGTCATAGCACCTGGCCGATGACTCTATGTATCTATAACCTTCCTCCTTGGTTGTGCACGAAGCGGAAGTTCATTATGATGCCAGTGCTCATCCAAGGCCCTAAGCAACCCGGCAACGACATTGATGTGTACGTAAGGCCATTAGTTGAAGAACTTTTACAGTTGTGGGATATAAAAGGTGTACGTGTGTGGGATGAGCACAAATAGGAGGAATTTGACCTACGAGCGTTGCTGTTTGTGACCATCAATGATTGGCCTGCTCTTAGTAACCTTTCAGGACAGACAAACAAGGGATACAATGCATGCACGCACTGTTTAGATGAGACTGAAAGTATATATTTGGATAAATGTAAGAAGAATGTGTACCTGGGACATCGTCGATTTCTTCCGATCAGGCATCCCTTAAGAAAGAAAGGCAAGCATTTCAAAGGTGAGGCAGATCACCGGAAGAAGCCTGTCCACCGTACTGGTGATCATATATTTGATATGGTCAAGGATTTAAAAGTAATCTTTGGAAAGGGTCCTGGCGAACAATCTGTTTTGAATGACGCTAACGGACACGCACCCATGTGGAAGAAGAAATCTATATTTTGGGACCTGCCCTATTGGAAAGTCCTAGAGGTCCGCTCTGCAATCGACGTGATGCACGTGACGAAGAATCTTTGCGTGAAGCTGCTAGGCTTCTTGGGCGTGTATGGGAAGACAAAAGATACACCGGAGGCACGGGAGGACCAGCAACGTATGAACGAAAAAGACGGCATGCATCCAAAGCAGTATCAAGGTCCTGCCAGCTACGCTCTTACCAAAGCAGAGAAGGAAATCTTTTTTGAATGCCTGAGCAGTATCAAGGTCCAGTCTGGCTTCTCGTCGAATATAAAGGGAATAATAAATATGGCAGAGAAAAAATTCCAAAACCTAAAGTCTCATGACTGCCACGTGATTATGACGCAATTGCTTCCGGTTGCATTGAGGGGGCTTCTACCGGAAAATGTTCGATTAGCCATTGTGAAGCTATGTGCATTCCTCAATGCAATTTCTCAGAAGGTAATCGGTCCAGAAATCCTACCAAGGTTACAGAATGATTTGGTCCAATGTCTTGTCAGTTTCGAGTTGGTGTTCCCACCATCCTTCTTCAATATTATGACGCACGTCCTATTTCACCTAGTCGAAGAGATTGGCATTCTGGGTCCTGTATTTCTACACAATATGTTCCCCTTTGAGAGGTTCATGGGAGTCTTAAAGAAATATGTTCATAACTGTGCTAGGCCAGAAGGAAGCATCTCCAAGGGCTATGGAACAGAGGAGGTTATTGGGCTTTGTTTTGACTTTATTCCTGACCTTAAGCCGATTGGTGTTCCTCAATCGTGGCATGAGGGGAGATTGAGTGGAAAAGGCACGCTAGGACCGAAAGCAATAATATGTAGGGACGGGCATTCTTTCACTCAAGCACACTACACAGTTCTACAGAATTCTACCTTGGTGGCCCCGTATATCAATGAACACAAGAATATTATACGCTCCCAACACCCGGGGCAGTCTGACGACTGGATTACACGTGCACACATGGCGACTTTCGACGGTTGGTTGCAAACACATCTCACGAATAACACCACTGTTGGAGATCACTTGTACTTGTTAGCCAGGACACCATCTTCGACTGTATTGACTTTCCAAGGGTACGAGATAAATGGGAATACATTTTACATGATCGCCCAAGATAAAAAGAGCACCAACCAAAACAGTGGTGTCCGCTTTGATGCAACAAACACCAATAGGGAAAAGGACACATATTATGGTTACATAGAGGAGATATGGGAACTTGACTATGGACCTTCTTTTAAGGTCCCTTTGTTTCGGTGCAAATGGGTCAATCTGACAGGAGGCGGGGTACAGGTAGACCCGCAGTACGGAATGACAACAGTGGATCTCAACAATCTTGGGTACACAGACGAACCATTCGTCCTAGCCAATGATGTGGCGCAGGTTTTCTATGTGAAGGACATGTCTACCAAACCGAGAAAAAGAAAAGATAAGGAAGCGAATACATCATACGATGAGCCAAAGCGCCACATAGTTCTTTCAGGGAAAAGAAACATCGTGGGAGTGGAGGACAAGACAGACATGTCAGAAGATTATGAAAAGTTTGATGAAATTCCTCCTTTCACAGTGAATACTGGCCCAAGCATCCTGTTAAATGATGAAGATTCTCCATGGTTACGGCGCAATCATAAGCAAGGGACACACGCGAAGAAAAAAGTTTTATACCCCAAGATCCCACTCTGGGATGTGACCGGCTTCACCGTCATCACTTTCTCTCTAGTGAGTTTCCGGACTTATAGCTGGAAAGTCCCACTTCGGACAAACCGAAGGGAATCTTTGTAAGAGTTAGGGCATTTTGGCATTTGCAACATGATTTTTGAATAATTATTTATTAAGTTATGAATTTTCAATTATTCCTGTCCTTTTAGTATTTTAATTATACAGAGGAGTTAATCAATGCAATTATGTCCAAACAAAATATGAATGTCTTCTGAGCATTCCAGATAAGCCGCTTGAGGTTGACAGGCATAGGCCATACACCCTCACCAGTTGTAGTGATTTCACTCCCAAGTTTTGCAAGATTCCACCCCTACTGTGTGGTTTCTCTGATCGGAGGACCCCTTATGCCGAGCCAAGTCCAGATGAGAGGAGTTCTGGTTGCTTTCTGGTGAAACTGAGGACAACATATCAGATGGTAGGATTGTTCAAGTAACTGTTCGGCATATACAAGATAACCGAATAATTTGCACCTTTGATTCTGGGTTGAAAGCCATAGTTATGCTCCACAACTATTCTGATGATGGCTTTGATTTAGAATCACTGCACTTACATGAAGGCGATGTATTAACTGGCAAGATTGGCATCTGTTTTAATTTTTTGTAAATGTATGTTTCTTTCCTTGTACAAATATGCAGGTTATAGATAGATATGTGGATCCATTGGTAGGCCACCTGAAGAGCATGCTCTCTTATCGCAAATTCGGGAAAGGGTTAAAAGGGGAAGTTGATGATATGTTGAGGGCTGAGAAATCAGAGAATCCTATGAGAATAGTCTATTGTTTTGGCATATCTCATGAACATCCAGGCACCTTTATATTATCTTACATCAGGAGTACAAACCCACATCATGAGTATGTTGGGTTATACCCAAAGGGCTTTAGATTCCGGAAGAAAGATTTTGACAGCATTGATCGCCTTGTGTCATATTTTCAAAAACATATTGACAAAAACTAAAATAATTTTATAAACATATTGAAAAAGCAAATAGAAAGCAAAACAAAACTTCAAGGAAATCCAAATAAAAACTCCTAAGGGAATTGTAGGACTTAACTACAAATAACAAAAATAGTTTTTGTCCTAAATAAAACTTAGCAGCAAAGAAAAATACTAAACTAATAACTTAACAGAAAAGAAAATATAACATTATTAGGTTAACAAAAAGTATTTTATAATATTCTTCAATAGCAAAAAGAATCAACTAAAAAGCTTTTATAAAACTCTAGTTATGATCAAAATAATATTAACTTAGAATTAAATTTAAAAAATCAACTAATAATACAAATTGTTTCTGATCTAAAGTAAAATTAATAGAAAGTAAAATTTATCCAACTAAAATTTTCATAAAGTACTTTTTGTTAAAAACTTTAATAGAAAAAAGAATTAAATCAAAACTAGGCATGTATGCTACTGTTTTTGAATCTGTTTAAAACAAAACTAAAATGATTTTATAAATTAGGTTAGTCCCGGTTGGTGGCTCCAACCGGGACTAAAGGCCTAGCCTTTCGCGCCCTTTCGGCTGTGGCCAAAAATAGCTTTAGTCCCGATTGGAGCCACCAACCGGGACTAAAGACCCTTTCGTCCCGGTTGGTGGACGCAACCGGGACTAAAGGGCTCGCGGTATTTAAGGCCCCCTTCTCCCTCCCCCAATCTTCCTCCATTTCACTCTCGCGACGCCGTCAGGCTGCCCGACCGCGCCGTCGACGCGTCTGCTCCCGCCGCCGTTCCTCCACGCGCGCGCGCCCGCCTCGACGTCGTGCCCCTGCGCGCCCCTGCCGGTGCCACTCTCCTCCACGCGCCCGCGTCGACGTCGTGCCCCTGCGCGCCCCTGCCGGCGCCGCTCTCCTCCACGCGCGCCGCCCGAGCCCGCGCCGCTCCACCACGCCGGAGCTCCTCCACGCGCGCGCCGTCGCCCGCACCTCCTCCGAGCCCGCGCCGGCGCCCCAAGTCCTCCCCCCGCCCCGACGAGCCCATCCCCGACGCCGGCGCTCCTCCACGCCCGGCCTCCCTCCCCGACGACCGAGCCCCCTCCCCGCGGTGAGCTCCGGCCCCTTACCTCATCTTTCTTTTTTTCCTTCCATTCTTATTCACATTTTTGTGTTCATTTTTTAAAACATATGTTTATATTTTTCAAATTATATATATATTTTTTAAACATGTGTTCATTTTTTTAAACATATGTTTTTATTTACAAAAAACATTGAATGATTTAAAAAAATTGTTAATCTTTCATTTGAAAAGTGTTAAACGTGCATAGAAAAATATTTTTGATGTATGTGAAAAATGTACAATGTAAATAAAAAAACTAGAAAATGTTAATCATGTGTATGCAAAATGTTAATCGGTTGGTGTATAAAATGTGTATGAATAAAATTGGATGTGTATAAAATGTTTAATTTAGATGTATACAATAATGTACAACATGTGTATGAATCGCCGGTGAGGAGGCCCCGAAGATCGCCGGAGGAGTCCCCGACGATCGCCGGTGAGGAGTCCCCGACGATCGCCGGAGGAGTCCCCGACGATTGCCGGTGAGGAGTCCCCGACGATCGCCGGAGGAGTCCCCCGACGATCGCCGGAGGAGTCCCCGACGATCGCCGGAGGAGTCCCCGACGATCGCCGGTGAGGAGGCCCCGGCGATCGTCGGGTTCTCCTCCGGCGATCATCTATCCGACGATCGCCGGTGAGGAGTCCCCGACGATCGCCGGAGGAGTCCCCGACGATCGCCGGTGAGGAGTCCCCGACGATCGCCGGAGGAGTCCCCGACGATCGCCGGTGAGGAGGCCCCGACGATCGCCGGAGGAGTCCCCGACGATCGCCGGTGAGGAGGCCCCAACGATCGCCGGAGGAGTCCCCGACGATCGCCGGTGAGGAGTCCCCGACGATCTGTAGGGGAACGCAGCAAAAAACAAAAAATTTCCGACCTACGCACCAGCCCAGGACCACTATGGAGACTGCATACAAGGTTTGATCTTTTCGTTACCGACTCGTAGCGCAGCGGAAGTAGAGTCGATGACGATCGGTGGTGCAGATCCCCGCAGCTAGGATTTACAACCTCCCAACCGCGAGGATGTACTCCCTCATCAGCTCACCGGACGAATCGCCTGACAGCCCTTCGGGAGGCCTCTGGACAGTCCCTCGGATAGTCCCACCGGACGGATCCTCGGACAGCCCTTCGGGAGGCCTCTGGACGGTCCCTCGGATAGTCCCACCGGACGGATCCTTGGACAGCCCTCCGGGAGGCCTCTAGACAGTCCTTCGGATAGTCCCACCAGACGGATCCTCGGACAGCCCTCCGGGAGGCCTCACAGACAGTAACTCGGACAGCCCTTCGGGAGGACCCCCGAAACTCGGACAGCCCTTCGGGAGGACCCTCGAACAGCCCCTCGGGCAAAAAGATCGAACCTACGACCTCTCTACGGGGTTGCACACACACGGTGTCATCTATCCGGCAGGGCTTCGCCGTCCAGAACTAGTTCCCACCGGAACCCAGACAGCCTTTCGGCTCTACGAAACTATTTCGCTGGGAGGGAGAGAGAAAGCCAGATCATGCATGGCATTTGTATGTTGAGAAAGAGTGTGTCTTTAGGCAGCCCCCTCCACCCCTATTTATAGGCCAAGCCCAAGGGTGGCTTCTCCAAGAAGCCAAGGGGGAAAATACCAAAAGGCCCTCAAGGTGGCTTCTCCAAGAAGCCACCCAAAAAGCACTTTCACTATTCACAGAAACATTTTTCCGCGACCGTTAAATCCGAAAATATTTCTGTGGGTCTTAGAAAAATTCCACTACCCACTAAAATGATTTTGGACGCGTTCCGAAACAATTCCGGATTAGTGATTTTCATCTGCGAAAAGCAACCAAACCGGTTCCGGCAGCTCCGGAACATTTTCGGTTTTTATCCCGGAAAAATCCCTGAAGTTTCCAGAACAATTCTGGCACCCTCCAAGAATTTCCAGACGTGTGCCGAAACCAATTTGACTCAATGGTATACCTTGAAACAACTTTTCAGTTTTACCGAAATTATTCCGGTGCTCTCTCTCCGGAACTTTTCCGCTGTCTCCGAAACTTTTCCGGTGACTTTCTCTCAAATTCCCTGTCTAGTATTCAGCAGATAGATGACCCTTAAGCATGTGACCCTATAGGTTCGGTGAAGCATATACATGACCCGGAACACTTTCTGATCAATGATCAACATCGGAGCCGTGGACACCCATATTGACCCCTATACCCACACGAATGAATATTTGAGTGAACCTCCAGTTGCCGTGTGCTATTCCTGTTGCTTCGCGATATGTTACAAAAACCCGAGGTGAGATTCATCGGCATCCCCGTGGATCAACAACTTGTCCACTATGCCAGTTACCTCGTTGCCGGTTTTGTTCTCTTTTCTCGTTCCCGTGTTCCGGCATCCTTGTGATCAAATCACAATGTGTCTGGCCAGACGATGGTGGATACTGTAACACCGAGAGGGCCCAGAGATATCTCTCCATCGTCGGAGGAGCAAATCCCAATCTTGAGCTATCAAGTCCCTTGTCATACTTTCCCATGAACCCGTAAGCCGCCGTAATAGCCACCCAGTTACGGATGATGTTTAACAAACCCCAAAGTTCATGAAGCAAGCATGAAGAAACTCGATACTCTCATGGTCTAAGGAATTATGCAAACATTAACTTTCTCTGTGTTATTAACCATTAACTTGTGACGAATGTATCTCATAGCATAACATCAATCGGGTCGATTCAACACAAGTGTTCTCCTAACATTGTGTCCTCAAAGTTGCCAGCGTAGGCATGCCCATGATCAGGAAAACAGAACCATCATGCAACACTTGAGCTAGTCTTAGAGGCCAGACTAGGAATACATTTTACCGTTTATTATTCCACACGTGCATATGAGTCTTCCTCCGAGCCTCGTGGTTATTGTAGACTCGAGAACCATAGCAGTTATAGCATGGCACATAAACATAATTATGAACATGGAGATAAACAATAACATTTAGTATTGCCTCTAGGGCATATCTCCTACAGACTCCCACTTGCACTAGAGTCAATAATCTAGTCAATGCTGATGCACTTTACACCTATGGCATACCGGTGTAAAACATGCTTCGCTTGTGGTATAGTCTGATGTCCAACGGATCTAACAACTTCAGTTCCGTGTGTATCTCTGCATATCCTCGCGTTTTCACGCTTTCACAAAATTCATATTTTGTGTGGACTTGGCTTCGTATATATGTGAATCACTGGTCAAACCTTGATTCCTCAGACTGAGCTATGGAGCAACTATCTTCAATAGTGTTCCATTGACCAAAGCCATCTTGGAACCATACTAAGTTCATGAACGAACTGTACGATTCAACATCTTCTATGTCGCTTTGAAAGTGGCAACATACTTAGCCTTAGTTATAGAATTCGCCACAGTAACCTGTTTGGAATGATTTCCAAACACCGTGCCACCATATCGTGTATTACACAAAACCCTTAACTTAAATCGAAAATCGCATGGAGTATTGATGAAGACTATATCGATGCAATTACTTACAACGAGAACTTCATAAACTCTGCTTGCGAGAAAACATGTCATCAGTCCTACTTGAGAACTTAATGACAATTTTCACTGTTGTCTCATGATCAGTACTTTGATCACTATGGTATCTATACTCGCAACAACTTGGGAGTATTGGACATATCTGGTTGTTTTACATACCATGGAATACATGATTAATCCAAACACGAAAGTGTGTGGAATCTCCATCATGTATTTTGCTCATCGGTGTTTTGGGACACCGAGTCTTGCAAAAACCCTTTCCATGTGACTTCGGCAAGAATCACTCCTTGGCGTTTTAATGCTAAACTGTTTTAGCATCTTGTCAATATGTATTTTTGGCTTTAGCCTATTAGGCAATTCTATCTCGTAGATAAATATGCCTAATGTCAAGGCTATTTAGCCCAATCACTTCATCGAAAACTATTTTCAATGAAGTCCTAATTCATGTCAAGAAATTTCCAATCAACAATGTGTCAAGCACACAAGGTTTTTAGAACTATTATTATGCTCCCACTTACTTTCTTGTAACCACAAGCATCTTCGTTATCCATTGATGAAAACAAACTCTTTTGACTATTTCATCAAAAACGAAGATTCCAACTCCATTTTGCTCTCTTCTGTCCATTGCTGGAACTCTGAAGTTTGCATACTTACTAGCATCCTCTGGATTGACAAAATACCTTGGACTATATCACATGCAAGTCCTAGGTTGCATTTCCATCCCATGGAAATCCTTTTGGCATCCATGTATCATATCTCAAGATTGAAATATGTATTCATTGCTAGTTTAACCCGATCTGACTTTAAGCATCGCTACGGTGAGACAATCTCATCGTAGTCAACTCCTTGAATTTGTTATTGCAACAAGTAGAGCTTTATGGATAAAACATTTTATCCACATCAGTTTATAGTTCCATTAATGTTCGTTAGACTCTAAGTCTTCTGAAGGGTTTATCAAGATATAATCTTGAATCATTTATATGGAAACTATCTCGGATTATATTGGCATTTAGCCAATTCCGGAGTCAGGGCCCATCAACGCTTCCTTGTGTATCGTAGGCATACTGTTGTCTAACAACAATATCTCGCTTGCGCACCTGAGAGGTTTGCACGAGTTTTGCCTACGTGGTTCAGCTGCAAGTTCAACCGAAGTCCATACATTTTATTGTAGAGACTTCCGTATCAGTCGCAGTAGGAAACTCTGGAATTACTTCCAAGGTTTATTTCCTTTGATCTGATGACGAAGATGTTGTTATCTCGTCGAGTTGCACTGTTCTCCCACTCACCTTTTTGCAAGAACCATTTTCTTTAAAAGCATACCGTTCTTGGTAGCAAAACCTTTTGCCTCGGTACAGTGGTGGGGAAATACCCAATTACTTGGGATAACCTACAAAGTAGTACTTGTCTGATTTGGAATAGGTTTGTAAATATTTTACACAAGCCCCATATTCCAAATGTTAAGAAAAGATAAAGCAGGGTTGGGCGTACCATACCATGGCGTCATTTCAACAGACCTGATGGCGCTCTTTTCAGCGTAAAAGCCGCAGTCTCTAAAGCATTACTTTAAAAGGGATAATGGCAAATTGATTTATGTCATCTTTGATCTTACCATGTCATAAATGGTTTGAATACATCTTCACAGACATTCCACTCACAGTGGTGTTCCGGGAGGTGTAAGTTATGAAACTCCTTTCACAACTCATCAGACATTCGCTAAACTTGTAACTCAAATATTCCTTTTCGCAATCAAATTGCAGAAACATAATCTTCTTGTTACAATAATTTCTACTTCATTTTGAAAACCTTTCGAATGATTTCAAAAGATCCAGACTTATGTCTCATCAAGCAAATATCCATATATCTACTTGAGTCATTTTTGAAGATAGACAAATCCACTGCTAGCAATAACCTTTATCAGACTACATACATCAAAATGTATGATCACCGATAAGTTCATTGCTCGTTCCTTATGGCCTTTGAACGGTATTTCAGTCACTTCACTTTTCGGAGGAAAGTTGTGTAACACCCCGATTTTTGGCCCTTTCTTTTTCTTTTGGATTTCATCGAATTTTTATTTGGAGTTCCTTTTTCCGTGGCTATGTGGTCTTAAAACCTGGGGAAGATCATCTTTTCTGCCTCTCCCAAGTGGCTTGAAACTCTCAAATCTATCCCTAGGCCATGTCATTTCCATCTTAGCCCAACTCCAATATTTATTTCTTGGGAATATTCCTTTTTCTATTAAAGGAATAACCATGTTTGCTCTAGGTTGTGAAGCAACCTATATTTCTATAATTCCACAAATTCCCACAAAAATCTCATAAATTCTTTGGATCATATCTTCCACCAATATGTCAAAATACATCCTTGCCTAGTTCAAAAATAATCCAGGAATATTCATTTCCTATTCTGTCCAGAATGGCACTTTGTGAAGGAAGTGCTATTTATATTTTCTTGATTGCCCTAAAAAAATTTGGTCACTCTTTCACATACAAATTATTGCCACATGCCAAAATTCAACTTCATTTGCCTAGTAAATCTTCCTCAGAAAATTTCCAAAGTTTCTGTCCAGAGAGTAGCTTTGTGAAGGAAGTACTAGCTAGGCTTATCCAAATGAGTTGAAATTTTGGTAGATCATTTATATGGTAAAATAATTTCTCTCCACCAAATTTCATATCCATCCAACTATCTATGTGAGCACACCTTCAAATTCTTGTTTCTGGTCACAATTTCAGTTTGTGAAGCAACTATATTTTATATTGCTTCAAAAATTCTGAAATTAATCCAGGACCTAAATATCCATATATAATTTGATCATGCCAAAATTCACAGTATTTTGCCAAGCCATTTTCTCCGCAAAATTCCCCCAAGTTTCTGTCGAGTGGGAAACATTGTGAAGGAAGTACCATTTGCCTATGTCCAAATGGCATGAAATTTTTACAGTGGATTCTTATATCTAAATCATCATGTTTTGCCAAGTTTCAGCCCAATCCAACACTCTATGTGAGTGCCACTTCTTGATTTTGATTTTTGGACCAGAATATGCAGTTGTGAAGCAACTCTACTCTATCCTGGTCCAAATGACCTCAAATTTTACCAGGCAGTAGTTCCTCCTCCCCTTAACCTCTTTGACAACTTCTTTTACCAGTTTACCAAGTGAATTGACCACCGCACTTTGCAAAAGTTTGCTGCTACCAACTTTTTGTGATGAGACCGATCACCACAAAAGTGCTTTAATCGATATGATGCTTCAGAGAGGCCCCATTTTGGATGGACTACTCTCTGGACATTTTTGGCCACGCTGGGTCGTTGTGTGCGCGATGGTGCACGCGGTGACTGTGCCACTGGCATGCCAGTGCGCGTGCTCTGGCCACAACGCGCGTGCGCTGCGCGCCGGACCCGCTCTGCCGCCGCCCGAGCGCCCTCCGTGCGCCACCTCTGCTCGCCGCAGCTCCCTCCCCTGCTCTCCTCGCCTCCGCGGACCGCCCTCCCCTGCTAGCTGCTCGCCGGACCGAGCCAAAGCTCCGGTCACGCGCGAACAGTGCCCGCGCATGCCTGACCGCGCGTGCTCATCCCGCGTCTGCTCCTCTGCCTCCCCGCGTTGTTGTCCCACCTTCTAGCCTCTCTCTCGTCGCCATCCGAGCTCGCACGCGTGCCTGGCCCCCCTCGTCGGAGCTCGTCCATCCGGTGAAGGCGGCATCCGGCTCGGGCCCCTCTTCCCCGGCTATTTAAGCCATCCTCGCGGCCTCTCGACCTCACCAACCTCTCCCTCTTCCTGCTAGGACCACTCCCGACCTCTCCATTGAGCTCTAGGAGCTCTCTTGCTCCTCCTCTGGCCGCCATGGCCACCCTGACCCCGCTTAAATTCCGGTGAACAGCAGCCCATCTCCCCCTCTTTTCTTCACCTTTGGAACCAGCAGAGCCCGGCGGACCTCCCCATGTCTCGCTTTCTCCCCGGAGTGCCCGTGGGCGCGGCCTCAAGGACGGCCGACGGCCTCCGCCGCGGCGTCCGAGCCGCCATCGCCACGGCCCTCCCCGGTGCGCGTGCTACCCAGGGATGGGCGCAGCGCTCCGCCCAGAGGCCGCCGGTGCGTTCCCCTTGGCCGGGGATGGCCGGAGGCGCCGGGGCCGGGGCCGGCGAGCCGAGCCCCTCCCTCTGCCCCGCGTGCGACCAGAGAAGGAAGAAGATGGACCTGCTCGGGCGGGCCCCACCACCCAGCGGCCCCACCTGTCGGCCTAACAGGCGTGGACCCAGCTGCTGACTAGGATAAGTGGAAGCGCATTTCAGTGGATTACGTCTTCGGTTATTCGAAAGCGTATTTCTGTGCTGTTTCGGCTGGAAGTACGTTTTCACTAATTCGAAAGCGTATTCGCGGAAAGGCGCCTTCTATTTTAGCCTAGACACCGAAACTTTTAATTTGCGGACGTTCGTCCGTTAGCAGCAGAAAAGAACAGATTTTTATTCGATTTCTGCCTAACGAACGAACGGCCGTATCTCCGCGACCGTAACTCCGATTCAGGTGATTCCAAAGCCCACGCTCTCTAATCGTCGAGCCCGTTCTGTTGGGATCATTTTCATAAGGTTGTCACACTGTGAAAATGACCATTTTGCCCTTGCCCCCTAATCAGCTCCGTCGAGAGGGAAACTTTTCCGGCGATCCTTTCCGCAAGTTCATCGCACTTCTCCCCGGTGAATCCTCCACCCCCAGGCAAGCCACGACAGCCACTTGCATGATGGCATTGCAATAGCCATGGTTTCCACCTGAATATTTGAATAATTGTTTGCTCGTATAATTATTTTGAATGTTACTGATATGCTTGTGAATCCATGCCCATTGCTTATGCCATGTTAATTTTCATCTAGTAAGTGATATGATTAATTGCTAAGGATATTCTTATCATGTTTTATTCTTGTAATCATTTCAGATGCTAGTGATAATGATATGCTCATATGAATAGTTAGGGTTTGTTATGAAAATACTTGTGATATTCGTGATCGTCCTTATGCTATGCTCAGTTGCATCCCGTAGAATAAATGATTTATCATCGTTCATGTTATGTTGTTAAATGGTTATGTTGCCCATCCATGGTTACACTGATATCATGCTCATGTGCATTGTTATTTCATCGTGACTCGGCTCCTCACCATTCAAGTTGAACCTGACCTAAATCGAACTTGAACAAATCTGTTGGCTGAGTCATGGTGCCACCGAATCGAGCTAACCAGTGCAGCCACACTTGCCTTATGGGGGGCCCTAATGTGGTCTATTGTCATGCCTCTCGCTGGTGCCTCCTACTAGGGAAGGTTATGGGTGCGCGCTACCCTGATCAGGTAGGCGGCCATAGCCTTGAAGGCCCGAGTTGTATGGATATCCGAGGTCCCCGTTTGGGACGATGTTTATGTTTGGCCACGTGGCGGATGTCACGAGTTGGCATCGGGGTCACCCAGGACATAGCCCAAAGGGGAGTTTGTCGGAGTGGCCGGGAGAGTGTCATGCAATAGATTGGTTTTGTCGGAATGTCGTTGGTCCACCCGAATGGGAGCACGAGGCCATGAGTTCCATGGTGTGGGTACAGTGTACTAACCTCTGCAGAGTGTATAATCTATCGATAGCCACGTCCTCGATCATGGACACAGTTCGTAGTAGGTCACACTATGGGTCAACAGAAATAATAACCTGGATATTAAACAGCCCCGGTTCGATGAGGAAAGAAGTTGGTTGATCTTTATGTGGTCACGAGGTGATCACAATGGTATCGTGGATACCGATGATGGTTGATTATGAGGTGATCGTGTGGTGATCACAGTGGTAAGTAAGTTTGATATTCATGGTGGTTACGAGATAAACTCCGAGCAGAGTAAGTTGGTCCATGAGACCTTAAACGTCGACCCCCTTGCATGCTAGTGCTAGTATCATCTTGTTCATATCATGAATTATATGTACATGCCATGCTCATGTTGTTGCCATGCTCATGTTGTTGCCATGCTCATGTTGTTCTAGTAGTATTGTGTTCATCCTTGTCGATTAACCTGTAAATGCCATGCTGTTGTATGTCTTGATTGCTTTGGTTGTTGTGCGCTTGCGAGTACATTCTAAGTAATCACCTGGTGTGTCATGCCAGATTGCAGGTCATGTGTGATGCCCCCGACTTAATCGTGCACTAATCATACACACAAATGCACACGATCAAGCCTAGGGACTCACTTGAAGATATCACAACACAACTCTACACAAAATAAAATAATACAAGCTTTATATTACAAGCCAGGGGCCTCAAGAGCTCGAATACAAAAGCTTGAGTCACACAAGCATCAGCGGAAGCATCAGCTGTCTGGGTACAAACATAAAAGTTAAACAGAGATGCCTTAAGAAGGCGAAAACAAACAACGACTCTGATCGAAAGAGGCAAGGCCTCCTGCCTGGGAGCCTCCTAAACTACTCCTGGTCGTTGGCCTCCACGTAGTAGTAGGCTCCACCGGAAGTGTAGTAGCAGTCGTCGGCGGTAGCAGCTGACTCCTGGGATCCGTCATCTGGTCGCAGCAATCGGGTATGGGGGAAAAGAGTAGCAAAGCAACCGTGAGTACTCATCCAAAGTACTCGCAAGACTGACATCAGAACTATATTAATTATGCATTGGTATCAAAGAAAGGGGTTGTATCTGTGGACTATACTGCAGAAGTGCCAGAATAGAAGGGAAGGCCTAGCCTATCGAAGACTAGCATCTTGAAGCAATCTTGCAGCATTAGAAGAGTGTAGATTAGCATTTTATAATTTAACAAGCATGTTGAAGCAAAGCCCAGAGATCCTTCCTCGACTCCCTGCGAGAAAGCGATCCCGGAGCTTCCAACAAATTAACAGTATCCAGTTCAAGTAGTAATAGATCGGGATACAACACTGAGCGTCCTGTTACCGTGGACACGGCTATTCGAATAGATAACTTCCCTGCAGGGGTGCACTACTGTTACCCAGCACGCTCGATTACATCTAGCCAGACACACTTGCTGGGGAATGCCCGGCCTCGGGTAATCGACACGACGTAGTCCTACCTAGAGCTAAGCAGAGAGGTCCCCGTCGGTCTACATCCTAAGCGCTCAGGGGTCTTGGGCCATCGCCCTTTGCACTCCGAGTCGTTGCGTGCAGTGTGAAGCCAGGCACCACCGCTGTCCTGGATGGCGCCGGTCCGTCCCGGCCGCAATGCTGAACTGGACGTCTGACAGAGCTTTCGGCTGATACATACGGCGTAGAGGGCCCCATTAAACCATTATCCCACGTGATGGTAGTGCGTATAGGCCAGTGGCCAACTCAGATCAATACCCAAATCCGTTAGCGAATTATTAGGAGCTCGCGGTGACGATCAGTACTCCTATCGTCCCGTGTCGAGGAAGTGCAACAAGGGCCAGGCCCATCCCTCTCTAGGGCAATCTCTGCCTGCCCGGCTGCGCCTCGTAATTATCTCGCGGGTAACCTCATGGTCAACCCAACTTCACACCTCTCGCGGGTACCCCTCGGGGTCGACCCGACTTTACCCGGGGACTGTAGTAAAAGTAGGGTATCTGTGTGTTCCTCACATCAAGGGGGAATCCGAGGAATCACCCTCGTTGGATTCCTACTCGATGTAATCCGTCAAGGTGAATCCGGAGGAATCACCCTCGATGGATTCACACTTGCGGGGTTGCATGACAGAAGCTTCGTCGGAGATGGTGAAAGAGGATTCACCCTCGTAACCCATGACCAACTAGCTGTGACACAGAGGCAACATCGGGAGTGAGATAAGAGGTGTCACCCTCGGCACTCGATATTAGCTCTGCGGAGTCGAGCAACTTGGGGCAATGTGTGGTGATGTGCTGGTCTCAGCCCGTCGATCACCTCGATCGGGGCACTAGTAACTAAGCGGGGCAACTAGGACAAAGTAGTGGGGCCACAGATGGTATTCATCCAACCTATACTAAGCATTTAGGATAACATGTAAGGTATCAATAGCAGTTTACAAAATTAGGCTATGCATCAGAATAGGAGCAAACAAATGCAGTAGCAAATTCTAATGCAAGCACGGGGGAGAAGGAATAGGTGATATAGGAATGATCAAGGGGGTTTGCTTGCCTGGTTGCTCTGCTGAAAAGGAGGAAGGGACGTCGGGGACGTAGTCGATCACATGGGCAGCGTCGGTCTCGGAGTCTACCGGAGAGAAGAGGGGGAAGAAACAATAAATATAAAGCACACAGATGTAACACAGATACACGACATGTCAACACGCATGGCTAGGAGTGACCTATCACAGTACTACACGATACAGGTGAAGGGGGAAATTAACTGGAATGTTTTCCCGGTTTCGGACGTCTGTCAGACAGATGAACCGGAGGGGATGGTTCCAAGTTTAGGTAGTTAGGGGCACCTGACAGATGAACGGAGTGCATGTTCGGAATCGTGATATTTTTCTGATCGTTTTTCATATATAATTTATTTTAATCCGAGTTACGGTTTATTTTATATGATTTATCAAAGTTTTATTGATTTTCTGGAATTATTTTATTTATTAAATTCGAATTATAAACAGTGCATTTACTTTTTATACCCAGGGTCAGCCAGCCACAGTTAATGACATGTGGGGCCAGGGGCTGAGTCAGCAGCCCAGTCAGCATTGACTAGGTCAATATTTGACCAGTCAAACTGACTGGTGGGGCCACTCTGTCAATGACACATATTTTATAAAAACAATTAATTAGCAGATAGGGCCCACATGTCAGTGTCAGTAGGTCATTAGGTTTAATTAAATTAGCTAATTAGTCAGTGGGGGCCCAGCTGTCAGTCTCTATTTAGTTTAACTGTGATTTAATTTATCTAATCAACTAATTTAGACAGTGGGCCCAGCCTGTCAGTGGGTATACTAATTAACAGATTTAGTTAGTTTAATTAAACCGCTACAGTAGCGGGCCCACGTGTCTGTGAGTGTTAGGGTGGGGGTTAGCTGTTAATTATCTGACGCGCGGGACCCACCGGAGTTAGCATGCTGGCGCACGGTGGCGCGGCTCCGGCGACACAGACGACGGCGGAGAGGCTCGGGTTCGTCGCACAGGCGACCAAATCGAGCGCCGCGAGCACCTACGAGACGCGGCGGCTCGCGCGCGTCCAGCACGGCAAACGGCAGCGGCTGGGGAGGTCGGGAACGGCGGGTGCGACGACGGCCGACGGCGACTGCGGGCGGAGCTCGACGGGAAACGGCGAGGCGCGAGGCGAGCGAGCGAACTAAGGGCACCAGCGGGCCGCTTCCGCTCGCGCGCATCCAGGAGAGCTCGCGGGAGGACGAGGACTCGCCGGAGTTGGCCGGACGGTGGAGCTAGGCGGCGGCGTAGCCACGGCAGTTGCAGGGGGACGTGCTCGAGCTCGAATCCGAGCACGGGAAGAAGCAAGGAGGGGGCGGGGCTCACAGCGGAGCTCGGGGAGGACTCGGTGAGGCGGGGAGGCAGCCATGACGGCGGATCGATGCGGCGGCGGCCGGAGCTCGAGGAGGAAGGGGAGGACAAGGGCGACGGCAGGAGCGCTCGCCGCCTCCGATCCAGCGGCGAGGGAGAGGAGGCGCTCGGCCAGGGAGCGTCGGGCACGGCCAGGCCGCGGCCAGAGGCGCGGCGAGCAGCGGGTGGCACACGGGCGCAGTCGGCGCGCGGGAGAACGAGAGGGGGTGGAGGGGGTCCAAGAGCGAGGGAGAGAGGGATGGGGATCGGGCTAGGGTTAGGCAGCTAGTGGGGGGCGGTTGGGCCTAGCAGGCCGGCCTGGGCCGGGGGGGGTTTGTTTTATTTTATTTTATTGTTTTCTGTTTTCTATTTCCTATTCCTCTGTTTTGCAAAATGTTTAGCCATGGTTAGACTTTTATAAAATAGGTGACTTAGCTCATTAATTGTAGTGCAAAATTAGCTAACACCAGAAATTGGTTTGGGGTTAATATGATTTCATTTGAATTTTAATTAAATAAAAAGGTATTAATTATTGCTGTTTTGGTTCTGTTTTAGGGTGTTATGGTCATTTAACTAATTCAATTAATGTGGATTATATTTTTATAAATGCCTCTGGATTATTTGAAATATTATGGACATTTTTGTTCAATTATTTGAAGAAGTTTTTATTTGACTTACATTTTAAATTTGAATTGGAATTTGATTATTTTCTAAATGCAGTTTATTTAGGATAATAATGATGACATGGCAAATTTAATTAACTTAATGACAGGGTTAGGATCTGGGGATGTTACATCATGCTGTGATTGATTGTTTGACGAGGATCCCGAGGTTGCGCTCTAGGATACGTCCCAGCCAGAGTCCCTGCGGGGTGGAGTTCATCACTGTCGTTGTTGTTCCGCTGTTAGGATTTGTTCCGCTTCGAGATGTCTCGCTGCTAGCATAGAGCTATCTGAGCAGGCGAAGTGTCGCCGTGCCCCTGTAACCTTCGTGCCTTCAGAACCTTTGTACCCGTGTTATATTTGTAATAAAGAGCTGATTTGTTCTATGCCAAGCAGTGCCGTATTCCAGAAGACTTGATCTCTAGGTTGGAATACGGGGTGTTCCGGTCTCTCTGAGCCGGGGTGCCACAAGTTGCAAGTGTCAGATGATTCATAATCAAACGACTTCAAAATCTATCATTATGGAATTTCTCCATGCGGATTTCTCCAATGTGACCAAATGCAGTGCCACACATGTGTGGTATTCTCTTAGTCTTGCGACATTTAGCGTCAGTGTTATGGATGTATCATATTTCCATCAATATTCATAACATACATCACATTTACGATGGAAGCATGGCCCTTATGTTATTCATGACACTGAACAACAATTGTTCTTTTATGAACAACCCTTTTGCAACAAACATTATGCAATGGGCTAGAGTGTGTAAAACTCTAAAATGAATTATGAAAGTAAATACAGAGGTAATGTATTATTATCAATATTCATAACATACATCTCATTCATAATGAAAGTATGGCCCTTAAGTTATTCATAACATCGAACATCAAAAGTTCTCTTATGAACAACCTTCTTGCAAGATACCTTATGCAATGGGCTAGAGTGTGTAAAACTCTAAAATGAATTATGAAAATAAATACATAGGTAATACACCGATGGAATGTATAGTAACATTTACTATGTTCCCAGCGTGTATCTGAACCTCACTCCGGCCAGTCTTTTAGGCCATAGTAGTTCTTGCATCGAATTGCAACGGAAAGCAATCGAGCGGGTATCTCTGTGATCAACTCACAATACCCAAGAATCAGTGATTAACATGTTTAATCATAATTCCCAAGAACTATTTCTTTGACCAGCCTTCTATACATCAATAGCTTGTATGACTTTCATACATGAGCTGGATATTCCAGTCTTCTCTCTTTTTGCCTTTATACTTCTAACAGTTTTACTTCCAATAATTCTCCTACTCTCAGAAGAAGCACCAACTTGAAGAGTGGCGTCAGCCCCGGACTTCCTAGCTGTGTAAGTCATACTAACACCCTTCGGACATTTCCTTTCTCTTAAGTTGTTGTTTTATTCACCATCATCATATGACAGGCGTTCTACTGGATCCCTCTGTTATTAGTCAAATGCATAGTAAACACTTTTAATAATAGTTTGCAAAACAAACATTGCTTTGGATATCAAATATCTTTTAGCCTTTGTTTGTGTCTGAAAATGATGTTCAGTTCCATGAATATCACATAGCTATCCCAAACTTTTGAAGTTCGGGTCTCATGGAAGCAAACATATTGTACTTGACCGTAACGGAATTCTAGCTTTTGGATCGAAGGACGAGAGTCACATTATCCATAGCATTAGCGGGAGAATACCAAAAGCATGCGATAGGACAAAGTCCTTCTCGGCACTTTTGAGGACAATCCTCACATTACGTTACCAACCATAAAGTTTTAACCAGATATTTAACAGCTTATTCAATTTTAACAGGGAAGGTGGAAACACGAGCCATTATTCTACAACTATTATGCAAATTACACTTTAGACAAAGTTCATAATTAATTGCACTGAGAATTAAACAAGTTAATTCTACAGTGCGCTCCCACTCAAATCAATATCTCTCAAAATTGATTATGAGTGATTCAAGATCCACATTTCAATTCAACGCCATTGATGTGGACATCACTAATGACGAGAATTTCAATCGGTAGGCCAACTTGCCGATCACATCTCTATGTGACTCCTGTTCATCTTTCGATGGGCGTGTTCCGAGCTTAGGACTATCCTGCCTGAACGTCAAAGACAACCAAGTGATCTTGCTGCGAGGTCTGACCTCACCCGCCTCATTCCTCTCGATTCGTTCGTACCCATGTGGACATAGCGCACCCCGGAAAGATACGAATTTCAGACGGTGCTACACTTGGGTGAACACTAACTACTTTGATATTTTAAGTGAGAGATCACCCTAATAAAAAGCGACTACCGCGCAATCAAAAGGGTGCACCATAAGGGATAAACATCTCAGGCAATTCATAATAGCATGATATGGTATAGCCCTTTCTGACGGAGAAGTCTTGTATTTCTTCGTCTTCGGCATTCGCGTCGGTGTTCACCTTCGCGAAGTTTTGCCACCACCTTGTCGATGCACCAGATAATATTGCTATCTCTATAGCTAATAAAATAAGTGCATTACTTAAGGTTGACATGCAGGTCATTAAAGTGACAATCATATGGCTCCAGCCATCATGCCGAATCATGACACGCAGGTCATGTTAATTAATTTACATCATATAGTCATCTCATACATAATCAAATTAATATGAGCACTGCTATACCACATCACATGCACATGCAAACCATCCTGCAAAACCAAGTTAGACGCCTCTAATCGGTTCATGCAAAAATTTATTTTACGTGGCTTCTAAGGTTTCGAAGCAAACCGAAGCTACCAACGTCCATCATCAAGTATGATTATTCAAGTCGCTAGATTAACTTTGCGGGGTGTATGAAACATGAGACAATAAAATATCGAGCCCCATACTGAACTTCGTCATACGCATGACCCCCGTGCAGATCATATTTGCATTGCCCTTTCGTCTGCGAAATTTCATCTTTCTTTTTAACTATGGTGGAATTCAACGAACTGTTAGCACTTCGTTGATCAATCAGGATCACGGATTGCCAGAACTTTGAAAATCCACCATGTTGTTATCAAGATCATAAATATGCAAATTCCAGGGAAGCAATAAGAACATCGGGTAACAGATTTCATCTGCTACCCGCACAAATAATTATCAGCAGTAGAACTCATCTACTACAAATTATATTGTGCAACACCCATACATCTCTATGTATTCTAGATCGTAACCTGCATCTACGCATAGCACGGCTCATGATGCCACTGTAGGGGAACGCAGCAGAACACAAAACATTTCCAACCTACGCACTAGCCCAGGACCACTATGGAGACTGCATACAAGGTTTGATCTTTTCGTTACCGACTCGTAGCGCAGTGGAAGTAGAGTCGATGACGATCGATGGTGCAGATCCCCGCAGCTTGGATTTACAACCTCCCAACCGCGAGGATGTACTCCCTCGTCAGCTCACCGGACGGATCGCCTGACAGCCCTTCGGGAGGCCTCTAGACAGTCCCTCGGATAGTCCCACCGGACGGATCCTCGAACAGCCCTTCGGGAGGCCTCTGGACGGTCCCTCGGATAGTCCCACCAGACGGATCCTCGGACAGCCCTTCGGGAGGCCTCTGGACAGTCCTTCGGATAGTCCCACCGGACGGATCCTCGGATAGCCCTCCGGGAGGCCTCACGGACAGTAACTCGGACAGCCCTTCGGGAGGAACTTCGAACAGCCCCTCGGGCAAAAAGATCGAACCTATGACCTCTCTACGGGGTTGCACACATACGGTGTCATCTATCCGGCAGGGCTTCGCCGTCCAGAACTAGTTCCCACCGGAACCCAGACAGCTTTTCGGCTCTACGAAACTATTTCGCTGGGAGGGAGAGAGAAAGCCAGATCATGCATGGCATTTGTATGTTGAGAAAGAGTGTGTATTTAGGCATCCCCCTCCACCCCTATTTATAGGCCAAGCCCAAGGGTGGCTTCTCCAAGAAGCCAAGGGGAAAAATACCAAAAGGCCCTCAAGGTGGCTTCTCCAAGAAGCCACCCAAAAAGCACTTTCACTATTCACAGAAACATTTTTTCGCGACTGTTAAATCCGAAAATATTTCTGTGGGTCTTAGAAAAATTCCAGTACCCACTAAAATGATTTTGGACGCATTCCGAAACAATTCCGGATTAGTGATTTTCATCTGCGAAAAGCAACCAAACCGGTTCCGGCAGCTCCGGAACATTTCCGGTTTTTATCCCGGAAAAATCCCAGAAGTTTCCAGAACAATTCTGGCACCCTCCAAGAATTTCCAGACGTGTGCCGAAACCAATTTGACTCAATGGTATACCCTGAAACAACTTTTCAGTTTTACCAAAACTATTCCGGTGCTCTCTCTCCGGAACTTTTCCGCTGTCTCCGAAACTTTTCCGGTGACTTTCTCTCAGACTCCCTGTCTAGTATTCAGCAAATAGATGACCCTTAAGCATGTGACCCTATAGGTTCGGTGAAGCATAGACATGACCCGGAACACTTTCCGATCAATGATCAACATCGGAGCCGTGGACACCCATATTGACCCCTATACCCACACGAATGAATATTCGAGTGAACCTCCAGTTGCCGTGTGCTATTCCTGTTGCTTCGCGATATGTTACAAAAACCCAAGGTGAGATTCATCGGCATCCCCGTGGATCAACAACTTGTCCACTATGCCAGTTACCTCGTTGCCGGTTTTGTTCTCTTTTCTCGTTCCCGTGTTCCGGCATCCCTGTGATCAAATCACAATGTGTATGGCCAGACGATGGTGGATACTGTAACACCGAGAGTGCCCAGAGATATCTCTCCATCGTCGGAGGAGCAAATCCCAATCTTGAGCTATCAAGTCCCTTGTTGAAAGAACATGTGCTGCCCCCATGTTTGGTTTTGGTAATTGATGACAATCTCTATGGACTAATGGTTGCATTGAGTTATATTTGAAGGGTTTGTCCATAGGCATTGCTTGAAGACCATTTGTTGGTTTCAAGGTTATTAGAAGAAGAATGTGTGTTGACCAAGGTGCTATTCAAGGATTTATCCAAAGATTGGTCATGTGAGTGTTGAGCCTATTGCAAGCATGTCTTGAAGAAGAAGTTTGTGTGAACATTCATGTTTACCTTCAAGACATCATCCTAATGAAGAGAGTTGAAAAGATTCAAGGTTGATCAAGACTAAATATGAAGAGTGATTCAAGTTGATCAACACACAAAGCGTAGAAGATGTATCGAGTGGGATCAAGTGATCTCACGGTATGGTAAGCATTGTCCATTACGCTTTGTGTACTAACCCATGTTCTATGCGAGAGTTCTATGTGGGGTTAGGTATGTTTCCATGGGCTTGCGTCAAGAGAAAGATCTCATTCAACCCATGGAGGATGACATCAAGTGGTGATCGTCATCAAGATTGCGGTGTGCAAGTTCAAGTGGAGCATCACGAAGAGATCACATGCTTGAAGCTTGCCTTCCATTGTGGTGACAATGGACTTGTGAAGATGTGCCGAAGAGTGGCTCACCCATAGTGGAGTATGGGGGAGCAATCTACTAGTCTTCATCGAGCCGGCGCAATCAAGAAAGGTGGTCCAACTTGAGGAGGTCAAGATCGTCATCATCTAGCTCAAGTGGACTATGCTCAAGGCAAAGGTTTGCCCTTGATAGGTTTTCTATTTTACCGGTCTCATGGTAGTAGTTGGGAGACCGGGTTATAGGATCGATAGCCGTACTATCAAGGGGGGCTCTCAAGTGAGTAGCTTTATCGTATCTTCGTAGAGAGCTCAAACCATTGCATCCTTGCATCATCTTTCTTGGTTCGTGTTTGGTGTTTCTCTTTGTGAGTTTTTGAGCTTATGGTCATCTTCATGACAAGCTCGAGTTCATCGAAAACGGAGTTCATATATGCATCTTCTATGATGTTTTCGATGTTGGAGTTTATGCCGGTTCTTCATTCATAGAGGTTTCTCATCTCTATATGTTAGGCATATCTCCCCTGCCACTTCTTATTATAACCAGTCGCTGTTAGATAGTGCTTGTCGTTATCTATCCAACAAGCTTGAGTTTGCTCAATTCGGAGCTCATTTGCAGAAGTTATGGCAGTTTCAGTCTCAGTTTTCTTGTCACCCAAGCGGTAGTACCGCTCGGTACCACGGTAGTACCGCTTATGCGGTAGTACCACTGTGGTCTACCGCAGCGAGTACCGCTTGTGGGATTTTCTTCTGGTATCCTGTTTTTGGTAAGCGGTAGTAGCACGGTAGTACCGCTATGCGGTACTTCCGCTTTCTACTACCGCTTCCAGTACCGCTTGTTGAAATTCTACTGGTATCCTGTTTTTCCTTAGCGGTAGTTGAGCGGCTGTTGGGCGGTAGTACCCCTTGCGGCGGTAGTACCGCTCCAGTACCGCTCCACTACCTCGTTTCTGGGCTGTTCTATGAACCTTTGCGGTAGTACCGCTTGTGGGGGCGGTAGTACCGCTTTGTGCGGCACTACCGCGCTCCTGTGCTTGCTGTACTCACTGTCTTTGGCTGGTAGTACCGCTCTAAGCGGTAGTACCGCTCCTTGGAGCGGTAGTACCGCTTGAGTGCGTCCAGCAAAGGTAACGGTTCGATTTGGTGGGGGCTATAAAAGGGGGTCTTCTTCCCCTTTGCCCCCAACGGTTCTTTTATCCCCTTGCAGCTCTCTCTCCTCCATTGTTGACCTTCTAGAGCTTTGCTATCTCTCCATCCCTCCAATGATTCTTGCTCCTTCTTGAGGGAATAGAGAGAGGAGATCTAGATCCATCTTTCCACCAATCACTTTCTCCTCTATGTGAGGGAAACCTTGTGGATCTAGATCTTGGAGTTCTTGGTGTTCTCCTTGTTCTTCCTCTCACTTTCCTCCATAGCTTTTGTTGCTTTGGTGGGATTTGAGAGAGAGGGACTTGAGCACTTCGTGTGTTCTTGCCATTGCATTAGTTGCATCGGTTTGAGTTCTCCACGGTGATACGTGGAAGTTAGTAGTTGAGAAGCTTATTACTCTTGGGTGTTTGAGCACCCTAGAGCTTGTTCCTCTTGGGTGCCTTGGCGCCCTAGACGGCTTGGTGGTGCCTCGGAGCTCAATCATTGTGGTGTAAAGCTCCGGGCAAGCGTCGGGGTCTCCAATTAGGTTGTGGAGATCGCCTCGAGCAATTTGACGGGTACCGGTGACCGCCCCCAAGGGTTGCCAAAGTGTACGGGTTCGGTGACCGCCCTCAAGGGTTGCCATTTGTACGGGTTTGGTGACCGCCCTCAAGGGTCCCTTAGTGGAATCACGGCACCTTGCATTGTGCGAGGGCGTGAGGAGAATACGGTGGCCCTAGTGGCATTGTTGGGGAGCATTGTGCCTCCACACCGCTCTAACAGAGATTAGCATCCACAAGGGTGTGAACTTCGGGATACATCGTCGTCTCCACGTGCCTCGGTTATCTCTTACCCGAGCCCTTTACTTATGCACTTTACTTTGTGATAGCCATATTGTTTCTAGTTATATATCTTGCTATCACTTAGTTGTTTATCTTGCTTAGCATAAGTTGTTGGTGCACATAGGTGAGCCTAGTCGATTTAGGTTTTGTGCTTGACAAATTAAACGCTAGTTTTATTCCGCATTTGTTCAAGCCTAAACCGTAATTATTTTAAAGCGCCTATTCACCCCCCCCCCTCTAGGCGACATCCACGATCTTTCACTTGTCATACTTTCCCATGAACCCGTAAGCCGCCGTAATAGCCACCCAGTTACGGATGATGTTTAACAAACCCCAAAGTTCATGAAGCAAGCATGAAGAAACTCGATACTCTCATGGTCTAAGGAATTATGCAAACATTAACTTTCTCTGTGTTATTAACCATTAACTTGTGACGAATGTATCTCATAGCATAACATCAATCGGGTCGATTCAACACAAGTGTTCTCCTAACATTGTGCCCTCAAAGTTGCCAGCATAGGCATGCCCATGATCAGGAAAATAGAACCATCATGCAACACTTGAGCTAGTCTTAGAGGCCAGACTAGGAATACATTTTACCGTTTATTATTCCACATGTGCATATGAGTCTTCCTCCGAGCCTCGTGGTTATTGTAGACTCGAGAACCATAGCATTTATAGCATGGAACATAAACATAATTATGAACATGGAGATAAACAATAACATTTAGTATTGCCTCTAGGGCATATCTCCTACCGGAGGAGTCCCCGACGATCGCCGGTGAGGAGTCCCCGACGATCGCCGGAGGAGTCCCCGACGATCGCCGGTGAGGAGGCCCCGACGATCGCCGGAGGAGTCCCTAACGATCGCCGGTGAGGAGTCCCCGACGATCGCCGGACGAGTCCCCGATGATCGCCGGTGAGGAGTCCCCGACGATCGCCGGTGAAGAGTCCGCGAGGAAATGTGAATTTGTTTTAATAATTTGTTTATATCATTGAAATAACTTGCAAGTCTTTGCAGAAACTATGGAACACGGCAGAGACGAAGAACAAGAAGACATGTTGGGGGAAATAATCCGCGACGGAGATGATATGACCTCACAGTTTCTGAATGACTTCGGTGAGGGAATTGAGGGAGAAGATGACGGCTCCGGTGAGGGAATGGAGGGAGAAGATGACGGCTCCGGTGTTGGAACCTTAGTTATTACAAAGTCCGGCGAGGTATATTAATTAAGCCTCTGCTGACTAGATGCATTAATTGATTTGTATATACATATATTAACGCTTCTTTCTTCTTTTAGCCCTCCGAATCAAGCCAATCTTCAATAAAGAAACGAGGCCCGAAAAAAAGGTTGGGCGATAATGAAAGGTTCAAGATCGAAGAAGTCGCTGCAGATGGCAAACCGATTCGTCCCGCGCAGAACGCAAACCGATTTATAAGTCAGTGCGGAGTTATTGTTAGGGACAGCATCCCGATCAGCATTCAAGAATGGAATAAGCCAAAGGCGGATGGAGTTACTTATGTCGACGATAGATCCAAAGAAATGCTTTGGAATACGCTCATGACAAATTTCACCCTACCGCCAGAGGTGGATCCAAATAAAAAGTTATTGAGCGAAAAGTCAAGGCGTGGACTCTTAAGAAGATGGCCGCACAATTCTGCAACTGGAAGAAAAGATTGCACCAAGACTATGTCCTGAAAAACAAGACTCCAACATTCACCGGAGCAAATGAGAAGATAAAAGATCACTGGCCCGCATTTGTGAAGTACAAGACATCAGATGAAGCTAAAAAAAGGTCAAAAATAAATAAGCAAAATGCTGCAAAGAAGGAATATCACCATGTTATGGGGTCAGGTGGCTACAAGGTTGCCAAGCCTAAGTGGGAGAAAACTGAGAACGACCTGATTGATAAAGGGATCGATCCAGAGACATTGGAGTGGACCGAACGGGCAAAGGCTTGGTTCTACGGGCATGGGGGAAAGTTGGACCCAGAAACAGGAAAGTGTGTTTATACAAAAGATCAACTTGCAACACCCCTCAAAGCCCTTCAAGCTGCAATGAAGGACGTGCAGGACGGGAAGTTCAATCCCGACAGAGAGAACGACGAGCTGACACGCGCCCTCGGGAATGCTGAACACAGTGGACGAACACGAGGCACATCAGGCTCCGTTCCGTGGAAGGTTGGGTTTCCCGACTGCAGTGACACTTATAGAAGCCGAGGAAGAAAAGAGAAACAGGATGCAGACCGGCTGAAGAAGATAGAAGAAAAATTAGAGTGGCAGGAGAAGCAAATAGAGGCACTTACCAGCCAGCAAGCTACCGGCCCATCTCAGCGGCACGAAGATCCTGCATTCGATACTGCCGGCCCATCATCTCAGCGGAAAAGCAGCGTGGCTTCCACGGAGCTCGTTCGGCCCATAGATGATATCACGGCTCCTCGCTACCCCGTGGATGATATCACGCAGAGGGAAAATTGTGAGCTACATGTGAAATGCATGAACATATCCGTGAAGGTGGCGGTCGGCTTTGCCTTACCTCCTGTACGTAATGGAACTTACCATTGCTCTCCGATTCCAGATGGCTATGCTGTTGTCGGGGTGGATGAAGTTATCAAGGGATTTGAGCAGCTGGAGCTTGACTTCCCTACAGGTGAAGGGGAGACTGAACTGGGAGATGCCAGAAAAAGTACCATTCTATGGAAAAAGGAACACATCGTGCTTCCACATTGGACGCCAAGGCTATCGACTCCTCAAAGTAGCAATCCAGCTCTATCTCCGCCGCCTCAGCCGTCTCCACCGCGTCAGCAGACTCCGCCACCTCAGCCGTCTCCGCCGCGTCAGCAGACTCCGCCGCCTCCGCCGCCTCAGCCGTCTCCGCCGCCTCAGCGACTCCGCCGCCTCCGCCGCCTCAGCCCCGGGTGGATATACGGAAGAGAACCGCCGCTCCGGCGGCTAGTACTACAACTGCGAAGAAATCCAGAGCAGGTACAAGGAACAGCGTCAAGGAGGCTCCTACCAAGTTACCATACGAACTGACTGATGAGGAAACCAAGAAGGTCGTGGATGCCGATGTGAAACACCAGCTTGCACCGAAACGGCCTGAGCCAAAGGAGAAAATAGATCTGACAAAAGCGAAGCAGTTTCTGGAAAACCTTACGCGACCACCGCCTTCGCTGCCATCAAACTATGACCGCTCTATTATGAAGTCACATAAAGAACATTGGCAGCGGTCGGGAAGTAGTAGTGCAAGGGGGAAAACAATTCCCCATCTCGGAGAACAGAAAAACCAATCGTGCCCCCCGCTCAAAGTGTTTTCCGATACCGATTATGATCCGGAGGTAGCGGCCCGTGATCTTGGTTTCACTCTTGGTCAATACTTAGGCGACGTAGAGTTCCCCACGGCTGATTTAGCATACAGATACCAGCACGGGATGCCTCTCGTCAGACCTGAGGAGGTCCGGCTTCTACCAACACAAATGCGAAGATTGCATGAGTGGTACATGGAAGCCTCAAAGGAAGGGAGCAACTGGCTCATGGTGGGAATTAAAGATGAGCATTACTTCAGTGGAAACGAGGAGATAAACATTGAATTTGAAGAATTATTTCAGTTATACAATCAAGATGCCATCGACAAATCTATCGTCAGTTGCTATTGTCTGTAAGTATTATTTCTGTAATTAAGTCTCTAGCTCAGCTCGTTCATTGCATGTATAATTATCCTCACTATATTATGCAGACTGAAGATTCTCGAATGCAAAAGAGGACGAATCTATGACATTGGGTTCATTAACCCAAATAACATACATGAATATACGGTAAAAAACCACGCCAAGGGCACAGAGGATAACTTGCTAACGGCGTTAATTAAACAACAAACCAAAAGCGAAATACTATTTCCTTACAACTTCAGGTGAGTTTTACCGTCTTGTACACATTCTGTTTCGCTTACTCGATGTTAAGTGTAATTGATGAGTTATACGTGCGCAGGTTCCACTTTATTCCGCTAGTCATTCAGGTTGACGCAGGAGTAGTACTTGTCATGGACTCGAAATGTAAAGACCCTAAGATGTGGGCGGACCTGAGTGAACTGCTCCAGAGGTAATTTCAATCATTATCGCACTATATCGGCAACTTTCGTTCATTTCCTGATATCAAGTAATTAATAACTCCTTTATTCATTTTCTTTGCCGGGCAGGGTTTGGAAACGGTTCACCAAGAAGGTTAGGGGTGAATGGAAAAAGGAGCTGCAATTTCGACAACTCAATGTAAGTAGTACTAGCTAGGTCCGCGCATCTCTTTGATTCTAGTTTCAATACCATTATCATGCTTGATTATTATTTTGATTGAACTCTATTCTCGTAAAGTGCTTGAGGCAGGGAGACGGGAATAATTTATGTGGATACTACGTTTGCGAGTTCATTCGCCAGACGACCAGTGAGAAGGGCAGAATTTTAGAAAAACTTGAAGTACGTAAACAATATTCACAATTTTATTTTATTACCATCAATTGTGTTGAGTTTCATTCATATATATTGACCCCCTTCTTTAAATTAGATCGAACGGATGCGGGACGATCTCCTACCAAAGGATCGCGTAAAGGCAATTCAAGAGGAATTGGCGGGATTCTTACTTGAAGAGGTCATATCTGAAACCGGAGAATACCATCGGGAATTGGTAGGAAATTTTGGTAATTAGATATTAGGGATCGTAAGAGATATTATATTGTATATATGCATGAACGTGTACTATATATAGTAGCGTCGAATATATATACGAAAACTTATTGTTCGACCAAGCACGGAGAAACAGGTCACTTCTCTATATTCATGACGATGTTGTGTAATGGTTCCTTCATTGCTATATGTAGTAGCGTTGAGTTGAATGGAAAACATAAAATAAAAATGAAAACCCTAAATGAAAAAGAATTGAATGGTAAACACAAAAAGAAAAGGGAAACACACAATGAAACCCCTAAACCCTCCAAAACCCTAAACCCTAGCGCTTGGCAGCGCCTGACGCGTGGCGGCATTTAGTCCCGGTTGATGTTATGAACCGGGACTAAAGGTCCTCCTGCCTGAGCGCCCACGAACGGCCACGTGGAGCCCCTTTAGTCCCGGTTCGTAACACAACCGGGACTAAAAAGGGGGGCCTTTAGTCCCGACTCCTTAGTCCCGGTTGCTCAACCGGGACTAAAGGCCCTTACGAACCGGGAATAAAGGCCCTTTTTCTACTAGTGCATGCCCGTGCACGGCGCCCACACTTCCGCGTCGACGACTCTGGCATTCTGCTCCGTCAACTGTATGTCCCGTACCAGGCACTGCGACAGTCTTCAGTTCGTCGTTGTCGCAAGCGCTCTTCACCGTTGGACTCGGCATGCGGCTTCACACCAAGCTTCAAACCAGCAGGTAGCTATGATGGAACCCAATGAGTCATTCCATGATTTATTTGCATCCATCCATGAGGATGAAGAAAGTTGTGGGAGCTTCTCACCCGTTGTCGAGGTTCTCATGACCAACAGAGCTCCTGGCATGGGTAAACCGTCTGCCGCGCGTGCTCGCGATGGGCGGAACAATCAGAGTGGGGGTGACGAGACAGCTGATGGTTGTGACGGCGGTGGTGATTCTCTGCAAATTTCATATTTCATGACCAAGATTTACCAAGTTTCAAGAACCCTAAAAGCAAAAGAAACATGGTGATTCCCTGCACTTTTTTAGTTTTGGTTTCTGAAACTTAGTGATTTTTTTTCACTAGTGCATATTAAATTTTGGATGTTGAAACTTACCAAATTTTAAAAGCATGTCAAAACATATTTTCTTATTTCAAAGCCCTCGACACACGAATCTGAAAATGAATACTATATTGGATTCATCATTCAAAAAGATATAGAAGATTCAAAATTAAAAGTCAAAAGAAAAACATGGGAGGTGGGATGGGTGGAGTTGCGAAAAGCTTTGCGCATGGACCTATCTATAGTAATTAAGGCCTAAAGGACATGCAAATTGTAAACCAGTTTCCGAATCACGAGGCAATCGGGGTGACCGCAAATCTGCGTGCCCCATTCTATGCGTGCTACAAATGCCTATGTCCAAACCCCTCTCCACCCCTCTCCCCTCTCTTTCTACTACCATGCATCCACGATGGTGTGAAGTCAGCACGCCATGGAGAAGCATCATCGACCTCGCTCCAAGCTGGCAAACTATCTGAAACACGATCAGGATGAAGCTATTGATTGAAATCACTGTCTTTGTTTTTGCTTCGATAAAGTTCCTCTGGGACACTGGAAAAAAAAGTATTTTTCCTTCCGCTCTCACCAAAGGGGTGCTAGGGCAAAGAACTTGTCCCCTCTAGGCTCCATTGGCGAGCTCATGGATTCGTCACCCCTTCGCCCGCCGCTCCAGCAGTTGGTGGTGGGAGGGGAATCTTAGTGCCTTGGCTTAGGCTAGTAGTTTAGGTCAGGGTTTTGCAGTCCTTCTGAGTTTCGACCCTCCTTGAGTTCTTCCATCGGGACAAATTCGGCGGAGCTGCGACATAGCTTCCTATTATCTCCTTGGTGCGACGAGGCTAGGATTTCTCACCGGGCATGACAACGAGATTTGGTGTCATTCACTTTAGATTGTTTCAAGGGTTCAATGGTGATGATTATGGCTCCAAGGCATTGGTCCTTTGGGGCACGTGCACGAAGACTTCCCAGCTGTCATGGACAAGATCAAGCCGGCTCTGATAGGGGAGAGGCGACAAACGGCTCGTTTTGGCGGCCGTAGTGGTTGTCCGATGGTAGACGAACCTCGATGTTCTTCTTATTATTTTTGGGGACGATTTATATTTCTGATGCTCCTTTGTTTGCGAGATTGTAAAAGCAGGAAAACCTGAGTGAAAAAGTAGAATTTAGTTGCCATGGCATTTAAGATCCCACATGAACCGTGTAAAGAGATATTGAAATGAAAGACTCTGAAACTTTCTAAACGATTACTAGACGCTTATGATAATAACTATTTTTAAAAAAAAATCTAAGGTTTAATTAGACGACCTCAAATTAGAAAGTTGTATAAAATGATTAACCTTGAGCTAAATACAAAATTTACACCAATTCAAACGGGAGTACGACAAAAAAAAAACTCCTTCCTAGGGCCTGCCTAAAGTCTTGGAGAGCGGTGAATGGGTTGAGTGGATAGGGACTTGCGTCTGCGTGCGACCGGCCAGCCGGCCTCGGTGACCGCGCTCCAGAAATATTAGCGCGCCGCCCCCAGCCCATGCCGCCATGCGTGGCGCGCCGCGGCTGGCGAAGGCGCGAGTCCACTGCCCACGCGGCGGCCATGCGCGCCCGCCCCGTCTGCCCACCCCGCGTCACCGGATAAGGGAGCCCCACCCCTCCGCCGCTCCCGGATCGCCGCGAGTTTGGTTTTGACTTTGCCGCCCGCCCGCGCGCCCATCCCTCCCGCGCCAGAAAAATGTGGACGAGGGCGTGGTGATCGCAGCCCCGGAAGGAAGGAGGAGTCCCAAGGTGGCCCGCGGCCTAGCCAGCTTTGCCAACCAGAGTCTCTCCGCGCCGCGGCAAGGTACGTGTTCTAGGCGTGCGGGCTATGGGGTGCGCTCCACGCGCTCGATGAATTGCCCCCGAGAGAGACAGAGAGATCCTAGTTCTGCCGTTCCCTTCTCTTCAGTTCAGAGGCTGTTGTTCCATTTGGGCGCAGGAAGAGGGTGAACTGTCCTGCTGAAATGGCAGCGTTTGTCTCGCATAGACGGAAAAATGTCGCCAGGATTGCAGTTTCAGTTGTTTCGTGCTGTGAAATCTGATGTCTAATTTGTTCGCCCCTTCTTTGCCTAGGCAGTAGACAGATTATGTGTCAACATTCACCCCTCTTGGGTTGACTGTAATATTTTAAGTTGTGCTCCCCGGCGATTAGCTCGAGCAAGCAGAGGCTAATGGTTGTAAGTTGTAACCAAGCCTTTGGTGTTCTTGCTTCTGTGCTAGACAACTGATACAAGCTTCAAGAGAAAACAAGCACTAGTGTTGCCCCTCTAGTTATGATTAGTTGGAATTCTTGCTGTTAGAGTTAGAGATGCCTGCGTGATGCATCCATAGCATGTCCAACGACACACACACCTCCTCTGCCGGTACATGCTGACTTTTTGATATCATCCTGTTTTCTAGGCTGAAAGTGAATTAGCAAGAGTGATGCTCGCCGTTATTTACTACCCGGAACTCAAATGGAGGATTATTTTTCGCGCATCCTAAGCCTTGCTTGGCAGTTACGTCAACACTTGACAGAATTCATAGGTACCGAGTACTTTCTGACATTTCAGTACAAACCGCTGTCTTGTTTCTTTGCTGATTCTGGATCTGGATCACCGTTTTGTCTGTAAAGAGTTAACTTTTCCTTGCTGTTGACTAAACTTACTTCGGCATTTTTTTTTTGTTAGATACTAGATATCATTTTAAGATAGGCACAAACTTGCAGTGTCTCGGACTAGCAAGAATGTGTTTGATTCACTCTAGAAGAAAGAAAATCTAATCGAGATGGGTGTTTTATGAACAGTTTATTTTTGTTTGAATAATGTACAGTTGTTGTTTCTGTTGAGTTCTCCTTCTTTATTTTTATGCGCTGGTATTTTTATCTTGACAGAAAATTTATTTGGGTGCATCGATTGGATTCCTCAACATCGTGAAGTCCAATTCTGTGCTTGCTATGGAGGATCATTGCCTGGCACCAAAGGATATGTTGATGGACAGAGTTCCGTGTTGTCCACTAGCAATACCACACAAGAGTTGTCCATTATTACTACTACAGAACAACAAGCTTCAGATAGAATATCTGAGATCACAATTTTCAGAAATGGCGTGTCCAAAATTTGTCAAAGGTTCAGTATTCTTGTGCCTTCATTAATCAGATGAAGTTAATGTTTGCAGATAGTAATATTTCTTATCGCGCTAGCTAACCATTTGTTTTGATCTTTGTCTCTCGCATCCACTTCTCAACTGTTTCTGCTCTCAGATCGTATGCCACCTCGTCGTCCTATCTTTTGCGTGGCTACAGATTGGGACAAAGATTGGCATTCCATGTGCGAGAGCTGTGCAGTCTCTTTGTAAATGAGATTAATACCAAACTAACCAGGCTAGTTACCATCTTCCGACTTCCAACTTCTGTGTGCTCATCCAAGTGCTCAAGTCCATTCGGTGTAACTTCTGTCTACAGATAGTTGCTAAGATCTCGTGCATGCTCACAGGTCCTTGCATCGTTTCTGGACAACATTACAAGGCTCTTCTGAAGATATAGGATGGTTGCAAAGAACTCAAATGTCGCTTTATTCAGTTGATGGCACATCTCGCTTTCAGGAGCTTTTGCATGATGTCAGGTGAACTGTTTTCCATGTCTAGTGAAGTGACAGTTAACAAGGAAATGGGATAGTGTTTAGTATTATTCAGTTATCCTTTTGCATTGTGTTTATTTTTTCAGAAATGGCATTCATTACCTGCCTGATACACTGGTTTACTTGCTCATCCCTGGTGAGACATCTTTCTCAGTTCTCACAGATAACATTAGTATGTCGTCGTAGCTTGATGATGACTCACAGCGTTCCTCTATGCAGGCCTTTTTAGCAACCACAGTCCACTTTACTTTCTCAACACTAAAAGATTCTTTTCAAAGATGGGGCTTACTTGCCATATTGCAAAGATTCATAGTGAGGTAATTCAGCTCAATAGGGTGGCATACAAGATCTTTCTAGTTTGTCGACCTATATTTGTTTCGTGTTGTGCATGTGCCGTAAACCAAGGAATGTCCGAATCTTCGATTCTCGTATCTTCCTCGTATTTTCTGCAGTGTATACTTTACAAGTTCGTGTTTCGTTCTGTCACCCCCTGTAGGTCTGTACTTACCTTCCATTTTGTTCAGGCATCAGTGGAGAAAAATGCACGGGAACTGAAACTATACATCGAGGAGCTCTACTGGGGATCTGGCAAACAGGTTTTGCTCCTGGGACATAGCAAGGGCGGAGTCGATGCGGCTGCCGCAATCTCGTTGTACTGGTCCGAGCTTAAGGGCAAGGTCGCCGGTCTGGCACTGGTTCAGAGCCCGTATGGCGGCACCCCAGTGGCTTCCGACATCCTTCGAGAAGGCCAGATCGCTGACAGGGAGACGAGGAGGATCATGGAACTGATAGTGTGCAAACTAATCAAGGTCCTTCACTGTCTTTGTTCATACCTTAACCAAAAACATGAGTTGCTTTCATATCATGCATGTTCTCTAACAAGTGGACGGCCGCAGGGCGACATGAGAGCTCTGGAGGACCTCACATACGACAGGAGGAAGGACTTCATTTCCAGGCACAGGCTCCCAGTGGACGAGCTGCCGATCGTCTCCTTCCACACCGAGGCCAGCACCGCCCCAACGGTGCTCGCGACGCTGACCCGCATCGCCCAGGCCGAGCTCCTCCCGCTGCTCGCGGTGGCACCCCTGCCGCGCTTCCTGTCCGAGTACGCAGAGTCATTGCTCGCTTCTCTGAAGCTGCCCGTGGTGATGCCGGTGTCGGCTGCGATGGCGGCCACCGCGCTTCACCTGAGGCTGCGGTACGGGGAGAGCAGCGACGGCCTGGTGACGCGACGCGACGCCGAGGTGCCGGGGTCCGTGGTGGTGCGGCCCGAGCGGAGGCTGGACCACGCGTGGCTGGTGTTCTCGACGCTGAGCAGGCGCCGCACCGAGGCCGACGCCACCCAGGTGTGTGAGGCGCTGCTGGCCATGCTCGTTGAGATCGGCGGCAAGAGACGCCGCTGCCTCATCGAGGAGATCGTTGCTTGAATTATTTTTGTCTCTGCTTGTTCGTTGAGCTAGAACTTTCTATATATAATTACAGAAAATGATAGTACTTGAAATATAGTGAAGAGCCTCTGTTTTTCTGAGAACGACAACAGGTGCAATATTTTATTATAATACAGAGTACTAATTAAGGGGGATGTTACGTATTACTGTTACAGTGTTACTGATTTAGGATGGTGATACCGGCAACGTTCTCCCATAGATAGGTTGCGTAAAAAATGATTAGATCCAAGTTTGCCAAACATATCCTAATGACCATTTTGATCGCCTTTGAGGACTAGTAAGCATGCACGTATAACCGTGAGAAGAAGAAAATCTCCTATATAAACATTTTTTTACATGGAATACATAGTATGTGGATTCTGCAAAGAGGAAGTTAAGTAGTTCCAGGGCATGGAGAGAATGGATTCTGGCATGTAGTAATGCTAATTAACATGGTGAAGAATTACATTTGTTACTGATACTGCAAAAGACTTGTCAGACTTGCATGGAGCATGGTGACCTAGAACCAAACATAGTTACTGCTAGTTGTTGCTATTCATAGAGATTTTTCGCTGCTTTTGGTGAAGAATGAAGTCAGTAAACCGGTGAAAATAAAAATAATAGGAGAGTAGTGATTTTGGCATAGAGCGTTTCTTTCATAGTAAGCTCCGGCACAAACTGCAGTCACGAAATTCATCTCATTCATATTTGGTTAGCTTTGCAGACATGTAATTCATCTCATTCTTATTTGGTTATCTTTGCAGACATGTAACCAATTCATGCACAAATGCCGGTGACAACCAATGAGGCATAAAAGCTAAATCCCTAGCATTACTATACTATGTGGCGTGAATTACGAAGAATAGGGGTTGTCTTACTATGCAAAGATTTGAACCTTTGATTTTGAATATAATTGCTAGAGAAATATGTCCAGTATGCATCCGTCAACTGTACTAATATGAAGTAGGGATACTGTCTTATGTACTAATTTGATTATAATTAGAGGAGAAGAGGGCATAAGAGACAGGGGAACTTCAAATTCACAGTATTCCCCATCGGATTTCAAGTACTCTTGAATTAGTTGACACCAAAAATTACTATAGCACATTATGGATGTGGATTCTCTTTTCGTTTTGAAGTTAAACTGTGATCAACATATATGCAAAGGAAGTTCACACAGATGAACAAAAAGTCAAATTTCTTTGCGAATTTGCGGTGTACTAAAGTTAAGTACATGCAGTGCACCTACAGACTCTGAATCAAACTAAGAGCCCATAGTTAATTAGCCCCACCATCACTTTATTATGGAAAAAAAATACCACCCAGTGGATATGCCTGCTCTTCTAATTCTATTTGAGCACATCATCTTACCATCCACTCCAAACACACCGAAACAGACTGAATTAAACTAATAATGTCGATGAGCGTGAAGACCACCTCGCCGCGGAGGAGGGCCGCCTGCATCGTGAGTTGCGCAGCGCGGCGTGTGGGTGATCTGCGCTGCAGAGGAGTTGGACTCGGCGGCCTGCAAATGCAGAGGAGGAGGCTAGCATACACAGCCTGGGACGCTTAGTAGAATGAAATGGATATGCGCCTGGTTGGTTAGTCTTCTTCTGCAACAAAAAAGATGAACTTGATTGTTAGAAATTATGTGAAAATGCACACACACCAAATCCTAACAAAAATTGCAAGGCTGTTGAAAATGCACAAGACCCAGTATCATACATCAATTCAACATGAGAAGTAAATACACAGAGTTGATCCGAGGGACATTAGAATAACTACATACACATAATCCAGTTTCAGAACTGCAACAAAAAGATGAACTTAACGGGAATTCCAATCGTAGCATTTAGAATTCAGTTTTCGGCACATGGCGTATCAAATAAAAACGCACAAGATTTGAAATTGCCTTTTGTCAGAACAGCAAGCAAGGAATTTACCGGTGAGGTCTGCGATGAAGGCACGGTAGGGCCATCCTGTGGTGTGGCAATTGAACATCACATTTCTTCCATTCAAAAGTGAGTTCATGAATCCTTGTGATGATATTGTGGGTGTTCTCTACTGCACTGAATTCAAAATCTGCAAAAATAGAAAGGAACAAATTTTAAGCTGCAGATGTTTAACTGAAGAACCTCGTCTTATGACGGAGGGATCACTTATCCGGTGCTGCAGCTGGAGCCGCCTCCTCGGCGGGCGGATTCTCTGCGTGCGCCATGGCTTCCTGCCGCAATTGGCAGAACGCGGCGACGACGGTAGGAAGGGAAGCAGCATCGCCATGGCCTCGACACGCTCCCTTGGGATTGTGACGCCCATCGCGGTGGAGATCGTGAAGCCGACGACGTCGCAGAGGAAGCGGAGACGCGTTGAGAGGAGGATCGTGAGGCGGGGAGAGGATGCTGGAGGAGGTGCGACGGAACCTGGTGTCCCGCGGAGGAACGCCGATAGCTGCTCCATCGCCGATCGGTTGGATCTACGGCGGCGACAACGATCCGCAGTGCGTAGAGAAGGGCGGCGGCGGCGTTCGAGTCCACAGCCTCGCGAAGGGATGGCCATAGCGACACATGCGTACTGGGGCAGGCCCTTGTCCACGAGGCCGACGAAGAAGTGGCTGGCCCTCACCAGGCACTCCTGCCCGGTGACGCCGAACCCGGGGCGCGCCGTGAACGTCGGCTCGGCACGGCTGATGTCCATGGCCTGGAACTTCTCCCAGAGCTGGGCCGCCTCTGCGTGGTAGCGCGGGGAGGCCCCGCGGCTTGGTGCTTGCCGGGGGTGGCTGACTCTGGCCTCCTCCTCCCCTGCTGCCACGGCCGCCGTAGTTGCTGCGACCACCGCTGCCACCATAGTTGTTGTCGCCGTAGTCGTTGCCGCCCTGATGATATCCACCACGGTAACCACCGTAGTCGTTGCCGCCCTGCTGATAGCCTCGGCCTCGGTCGCGTCCGCCATCACCAACCCCTTCATAGCCACGGCCACGGCCTCCACCATCACCGCCGCCGCCTTGGTAGGCCCGTCCTCGGGCACGACCACCATCGTCGTCACCCCCTGGTACCCACGCCCTCTTCCACCGCCGTCATCACTGCCTCCGCAAGGTTGCCGCGGATCCGTTCTGGGCCTAAAGAAACAAGGGTCGGGGAGCCACAGTTCCGGTGGATTCGATCCGGAAATCACGGAGTTGCGGGCGGGGATGGGGGCCGCAGAGGAGGAAAATTGGCGGACCACGGGAGTCTGCTCGGCAGAACATTTGATCTCGTACGTTGATCTGGGTGGCAGACTGTTGGGAGAATATGGACGACAGTAGGATATTTGATCGGAGGGTTCTGGTTATTTCGTGTACAGTTTGTTGTGTGGAGGTAGGGGAATTTATGTTTGCTCTTTTAATAGTAGTGGAGATGCACCGGTGTCCATGTAGGAGTAGTACAAAAGAAATCCAGAATGACCATCTTGATGATTCGACAAACATGATTAGATCAAAATGCATATATCCAAATCAAGTACGGTGGAACAGGAAAAAAAAATTAACACAAGAAGGGGCACCAAGACCCAGATTAAACCCGGGCAAACGTCGGGCCGGGCTTGTAAAAGCCCGACCTTCATTTCTCAAGCCCAAGCCCGGCCCGAAGCCCAAAATACTCTCTGTTTTCAAGCCCGAGCCCGGTCCGAAATCAAGCCCGAAGCCCGAAAGCCCAACCCGAACGTTGTTTTCTATGTACGCACGTGCAAGCCCGGCCCGAAATACAGAAAAAGAGAAGCCCAAGCCCAGCCCGAACTATCTTCCGAGCTGCAAAACAAGGCCCGAGCCCGGCCGAATGTCAAGCCCGGCCCGGTCCGGGTTTTTTGGGCCGGGCTGTCCATGCCCGGGTTTACCCCAGATGCTTCGCTAATTCTCAAGTGGTGGTACAGAGCATCTTACAAAGAGACCCAAATCAAAACAGGAAACTACAGAGAAGTCCCTGAAACATGTAGAAATGAGCCACATGCAACATGTAAGTAAATTATCTCTTATTCATAACCGTTCGTCACATAAATCTAGCTAGCCTTTGCATTTCTGCTGGCATTCGTCCATCGTCGTGTAGCAATCACCGCCGTCGAGGATACAATAGTAGATCCGAGGGGTGGGTGGTACTGGCCTCTTGTCCTTCAAGCAAAAATGGTCCGGTGGTACAACAATCTTCTCCGCCTCGTCCGCCCTCCCGTTCGTCGCTTGGCCTGTGATTCAAGATAAAAAATTGTTATGGCGACACAAAAATTCGACAATGGCCTAGGATAAAACCATACCACCAGAAACCTGCTCTCTGAGTAATTATTATTTTTTGTCAATATTAACAGGATAGCTGCTAAGATTCAATCAATCAGTTGATAGAAAAGATGGGGAATTTTTATTAAATTGTACTTATTCTTCAAGCACGATCAAGATAAAAATCTGTTATGACGGGAGAGAAACCGAATACTGTTCCACTTACAATTTGCATGAACAGCAAGGCATCCGATCACCAGCAGGAGCAAGACGAGTCCATGGACGTGCTTCATGTTCTTCACCTTCGTCTGAGTACACGATATGATAAGCTACTAGTTCTGCAGATGTTTTCAAGCTTAGGGCTAGCACGGTTGATGTATATATGGTCCAAGTAATTGATGGTCTCCATCAATGTATACATGGTAGGAAATAAGGGCATGTACAATGGTTGATAAGACCGTCTTATCTTAAGGCTTGCATGTAATTTCGATATGACAATAAATACATGCCTACAATGGGTTATCTCTTAGTCTTATCTTCAATAACTAGCCATTCCTAAAAACATGGTGGGACATATTGTGCTAAGAGATCATCTCTTAAATAAAAGAAGACAAGTCTTTTCTTATGATTTCTCTCTCCTCCACCTTAACATTTATCCTATGTGGCACTGCTAAGATAGCACCATTGTACATGCCCTAAATCAGAGTTGATCTGGTGGATCATATCACCTTCTGCGCATCACTTAATGCTAGTAGTAAAAGTTTACCCCGTATAGAGAGATTTTGACACGCAATCTACTCGTTGTGAAGGAAACACACTGTCATAGTTGATCTTGTCATAGTTTTTTTCTTTTTGACGCGACACACTCTGTCATAGTTGATCTTTTTTTTTTTGAGAAACCTGTCATAGTTGATCTTGTCATATTGCCTTCCGCTCTTTTTTAAGACTAGGGTCACATTATCACAGGCATTGTCCCGAGCCTCTTGGCTAAATGGTAGGGGGCAGTGCTATATGTGAGTCGTCTGAAAATTATTTTGGGTAAGTCGGTTTTTCGGCCATTAGATTATGATCCAACGGCAGTCCTTCTTTCTTCTTTCCCCAGCTTTCTTTCTCCTCCAACTGTTCATCCTCACACAAAATCATTGTAAATCCTCACTTGGCACTGCCCCCCTACCATTTAGCCAAGAGACTCAGGACAATGCCTATGGTAATTAATGTGTTACCCTAGTCTTAAAAAAGAGCAACACACTGTCATAGCAAACCGGGAAATGTAAAGAAGGCACTAACAATAGTAGAAGTTTCATGGACCCTCCCTAAAGTCGAAGAGGCGTGTGAGTTGCGGTATTAAAACTACTGGGGAAGGGCTTATAGGTGAACCCAAATGAGTGGCGGACGAGGCGGGGCACTCGCCACAGCTATTTTTTAAAACAAGCAGTGGCGGGTGCTAAAAAGCGCCCGCCACTGCTGAAGACACAGCAGTGACGGGCGAGATTGACCAATCGCCACAACTATACGCTTTCTAATTTCTTCAGGAGCGAAAAGCTGCAGTGGTGGGTACAAAGCAGCACCCGCCACTGCTTCTACGCAGAGCAGTGGCGGGCTATTCCGCGCGACCACCACAGCTATATTTGGGTACCCACGCGCCAACCGGTTTCAAATTTTATTAGAGTCCACAGTGGCGGGTCCTATTCAGCGCCGCCACAGCTATGTTTTGTCACGCTGCCACCTACCACGCATCTATAGCTGTGGCGGGCAATAGGCGTCGCCCGCCACTGCTATACATAACCTTATCCACCGCGCCCCCCACCTTGTAGCCAGTCATATCCATTCAGACACATCACGCTTTCTCCCCTCTGTCTCTCTCGTTTCGCCGCCGTCGCCAGCGTCGTGGCGTCGTTCGTCGCCACCGGCGAGGTCGCGGTCGGCCGTCGCGAACGGCTTCGTGGATCCAATCTTCCCCGTCGTCCGTCGCCGCCTCGAAGTTCGTCGGCCTCGCCGTGCAACGCTACCTCCAACTACTTCCCTGTCATCGTCACCCGTGCCTTCCTCCGCATCCAACGTCGTCCATGTCTTCGTCGAGCTCGCCGTCTGCCGACGCCTCCGCCATCGTCCTCGGCCTCGTCCTGCCTGCCGTCCGACTCGGACCCGGTATGCACACCTCCCTTCTCTCTGTACATGCCCGAGAGAGAGTTGAAATTTGAGTGCAGTTAAAATTTTTGTTAGTGTAGTTAAAATTTATTAGTGTAGTTAATATTTGTTATATGATGTACCACTGAATCTTCGTAAGTAGATGTCTAAAATTTGAGTGCTTGTGCTAGAGTACTATGTTAAAATTTGAGTTCTTCCGCAAAAGTGCTTGTGTTAGTGTAGTTACAATATTTTCTTCATGATGCAGGTATTCATAATGAGTGCCAATGTTTTCGCGAAACGTGGATTAAGTTCCGTTTCGCTTAATTTCTGGCACTCAATATGTCCAATTTCTATCAAAGGTCATACCCATTTTTTCCGTAAATTTATTACTTTTTTTATGAACAAGCTACTTGATTGTATTTCCTTCGGGTGAACAATACTCACTCTTAATCCACATAGTAAGACGAGAGTTGTTTTATGGCGGAGGACACCGACTGTTGTTGTAGGGGGTCGTCCTTCTTCTTCTCTTCCTCTTAGACTTTGGTATGGCAGGAGGAGAAGATGAAGGACGACCATCATCGATAGTCGTAAATACAGTGAGTGAGTGAGTGTACACCATATATACAACCACTTGAGAGATGAACCGACTGTTGTCGTAGGGGGTCGTTCCTCTCCCTCTTCTTTCTCTAAGACCTTGGTAAAGCAGGAGGAGAGGGGGAAGAACGACCATCACCGCCGGTAGACATCGTCACGAGGGTGGCTCAGTACACGAAGATCATGCTTGCCTATGTCGAGAGCGCTTGAGCAGCCACCGAGAGCGCTCGGGCATACGTCGATAGCGCTACAGCATATGCCGAGAGCGCAAGAACAGCCGCCGAGAGCACGCGAGCAGCCGCCGAGAGTGCGCGAGTAGCCATCGAAGCTGCGAGGACCGCCCAAGTCGAGATCACGAAGATGATGGAAGGCGAGGAGAAGTCATGATGGAGCTAAACTTTTAGTTCTAAACTACTAGTGCACTGCCTTTATGTGATTTATATGATCGATGCGTGTGAACTTAATTTCTATGTTGCTATGTAGGAGCTAAACTTTTGCTTCCGAACTACTAGTGAGCTGCAACGTGGTCATTTGTATCGTCTATGATGCTATGAAGATTGTGATTTGACTTTGCTCTATATGATTGGATAACTATGAAATTGACTTGTTAGCTTGTTTATTTATCTTCGTAGATGAAGTGAAACTAGTATGTGGTGTACACCGGGAGGAACCCAGAAGTTTATGATTCATGGGAGATATGCAACGAACAAGTGGACGGTTACAAGAACAGTTGTTATAAATAAAGGATATAAGACTAAAAAAGAAGCAGATGATCGTTATGCCAACTACGTCCGCAAAGAGAAAATCAACTATGAAGTATGCAAAACCGTGTGGACAAGTGGACGAGTAAAGAATTTGGTTATCTTTATCCAGTTCATTGTCATTATGGTGTTGTTGTTATCATGAGGTCTTGTATGTATGTGTACTAATGATGTGACGTGAGTTATTGTACTCTAATGCATACATCTTTGTATAAAGGTTAGATTATTGTTATGTTAAATGTAATGTGTATGATCGCTTACGTTATTTGTATGCTGTAATGTGTATTAGCTGCTGTTTGCTGGCAATTGACAGTGCTGGCGGCTGAACAAGTAGTTGTGGTGGGTGCCCTAGAACGCACGCCACTAATGTCATTATAGCAGTGGCGGGCACCCCAGGGAGTCTGGCCCGCCATTACTGGGCTTTTTGCACCCGCCACTGCTAGACATTCCTGCAGTAATGTAAACAGAAATGGGGGCGGAGAAGGAAGGAATCCTGAGTGTGGAACACATGATGCCCAGAAAACATAAAACATCTATCAATCATAAAATTCACAACTCACTCCATTGTTTTCATACTTTGAAAGGTTTGAGTTGGTCGTGAGTTCACTACCCTTTTTACTCTCACATGTGGGATATTTTGGCCAAAAAAGGAAAAAAATAAAATACTAAGGCAGCAACGAGTCAAACTCGACACATTATCAAAAGGGTTGCACTCCCTCCGTTAGCTTCTTACTCCCTCCGTTCCTTTTTGTAGTGCGCATAATTTTTTCGCTGAGATTCCGAAATGTAGTGCGTGCATGCAGCACAAACCTGATTTGAACGAGTTACCCTTGGCTGGAATCAAGGGACACACACAGCAGAGCACACACATGGGTGTGTGGCAGACCATGCATGCAGGGTTACTCTGGTAAAAATCACAGCTCCAGCTCATGCATTGGTATTAGAGCTAGCATCCATGCGCACTATAATATGAAACAGAGGGAGTACCATCTAACCCGTACACAGATGGTATGACAAATAAATCATGCATTATTTATCAAATTAGCCCATAATCAAAGCATTATATTTTTATTTTATTTTTGTTTTCAGAGGATTGCTATACACCCCGGATGAAGTCTAAGAAGTTTGAGTGGTATAAACTATATGCGGATATAGGTGTGGCCTGATCTTTCAAAGTGTTTAAAAGATTAAAGGGGATAACTAGCCATCCTTGGTTTTCTCTTATAAAAGAACTCGATCAGAAATAGATATACATTTGATTGAAGATAAGTACACAATGTTGGTCATAAACTAGAGGGTCGTTTTTACTGATGGGAACATATGCTATACTCATTGGCTTTCGATGCTAGATGATGACACTTTGTGCGCACCGCACGGTCTGGGAGCCCTTTTTTCTTTTGTCATTCTAGGTTTTGCTTTGCTAGGTTTTATACCTTGGATGTGCACTCCTTGAATTTTGGCAAAAAAAAAAGTGAATTCTGAGGATGATGAAAAAAATCATATTGTGTATATATCCTAGTTATTTTATTTACCCAGTTTAAATAATAAATTAGACCAATTATGTTGCTCCTATCGTTCGTAATCTTGATCACCTCTGAGGCTGTGTAAACATTCTAACTCTGTAAGTACACATTGTTTGCCAATGAAGAATTTGTTAGGAGATAGAGTGCATGGCGTTGGAGGGAACAACATAGTCGGTCTAAGTTATTCTTTGGCGAAACCTGATGGATAAAATAGATAGCATATGGTATTAAGTGTGTAATATTTGACCAACTTAATACCATATGACCGTCGAAGGTAGAGATCTATGTGAGTTTAAAATCTTTTGTCTTCCTTTGCTAAATTCAATTTTGTTTTATGAAGAGGGATTATATTCCAGTGACACCGCGGGAAAAAAACAATTGTTAATGCGTCTGAGTCTCTCAACGCGCCCTGGTGTGCCGGTTTGGGGTGCTGAGTGACTGTTCTTGATTGTCTTCGGCATGCTCTAGTTTCAGTGTTGCTAAACAAGGGTCAAATTTTGTGACATAATGAAGAGGAAGTTTTCTTGTGGGAGACTTTGCTTCCTAAAGATTTACTAGATGGGATGGCGCGCTCCGCCGCGCCTGGTTACAGGAATTGTGGCCGGTTACAGGAACGTAATATGTGGTAGATTCCAGGTGGTTCCGATCCTAGTAGCAAAGCAATCAATCAAAACAAACATACTTATTTGCTGTCTAAACAGGGGCGGGCCCACTTCAATTCATGGGTATTCAGTTGAATACCCATTTTTTTTGGCAAAACATTATGTATATATATAGTGTATATATGGGTATCTATACAAGGCGAAACGAAACTGACAGTATAAAACGTGTTTCGGAGCAATCACCGCAGTTACAGGGGCTAGCCCACCTCGCTATTTTCTCCCTCGCAGCCACGAGATGGCCCATAGGCCCATGTCGCTTCAGGCTGTAGCGTATGCACGCATCAACCGTTATGCGTTACCTTCGCCAAGAGAAAAACACATCGATCTAGGGCAGGAGATGAACCGGCGGCGGCTTCCTTCCGAGATCCGTCTTCCCCAAGGTCACAAGCCGCCAGGCCGAGGCGACAGCTGGCCAGGTCTGTTTGCCATCGACAGACCATCGTCGGATTGCACGCGCGCACGGCGGCACTGACAGGTAGGTGGCGACGCGGCGCATCCATTCATATAACAGCGGCATCCATCCCCCCTAGTCCTCATCTCGACAGTTTGCAGCAAACCAACACGCATAGGTCTTCAATTTCAAAGCCACAGCTCACAGGTTCAACAATTCAAGGCCTAATTTCTAATTAGATGTGTTCATATATCTAATTTATGATTCTTAGTTGAACATGATTAATGATTTTGGTAATTCTCCCATTGTATTGCTAATCAACGATTCTTAGTTAAACTAGATTTAGCTATCACTGCAGCCAGGCTCGTGTACTTGTCTTCTCCTACTGTCCAGCAAGTTGCAGCCTATGCGAGCCTCATTGAAGTAAGTTAATTTCATTACTTGTCTTTCTGTTTAACACTTAAAGTGAAATTAGATACTTGTTTGCAGTCAGCTATAAATTGTTTGGGCATGAAAAATTGCAATTTTCCATGTGAATTTGTAATGTGAGAATATTTATAATATGTGAATTTACTGCAGTGAGCATTATTTATGTACAAATTAGTAGTCTGAAACTTGAGCAATTTTTATTTTTCAAATTCTAAAACATGAAGAGGAAGAATACTGGTATATCAATGTTGAGAAATTAGTGTATCTATATGTTGAACAGTTTTGAGTTATGATCAATTTTGTGAGCCCATTATATTATGCTATATTTTTCTATGTATTATCCATTTGTATAAATTGATGCTTCGGTTATACATGCCAAAACAAGGCGCTAGACATTCGGGAAATTGATTTGAAATTTTGAATACACACTCCTGAAATCCTGGGCCCGCCCCTGTGTCTAAAGAATACGCATCTCTGAAAATTCAATACAATTTACATCTGCTATGGTGTTTTTTTAATTTCGGAAGGTCAGCATGGCTAGCTTTATTGTGGCAAAATAGTGTTACGTCGTCTATGAGTTTACATCTGTTACGATGTTGTTCTGGTCTAAATAAGCAACAGGGATTTATTGGTCGTAACTGCGTGTGCGCGCGTCACCTACCGACTTCAAATTGTTTTTGTTTTCTAAACAGACTACAGATTGTTGTGAGGAAAAGCAGATGTACACGTACCGAAACACCACTGCATTGGAGCCCCTCACAAGCGACTGCACATTGACTGTAAAAACCAGCCCACCGAACAGAGCCGGCTTGCTTTTAGCCATTAACCACGCTGGGACCCTCGCGTCAGGGAAACATGAGTTGCTGATGGCCTTAGCGCCCTCGTAGCCAGCCCCGCATAAAGCATAGGGAGATATCTAAGTCATTGAACTGCTCATAAAATATTCGTTCCTTTGTTTCTGTTTTTTATACGAGGTAAAAAAACTAATGCTTGCAAAATATATATATTAATTAAAATACTAAGCTCCCTAGATTTGGAGCCTCCTAGTCCGTCGGAGGCTATGGAGGTCCCTGGAGCCCGCTACCCGCCTCTAAGGGTGTGTGTCCTTGGTTGAGGGTTCTTGTTTGTTTTATGTTTTTGTTTTTGTTATTTTTCTTTTTTTCTTTTTCTTATCTTTTCAATTTTTTATATTTTAATTCTTGAAAATTTATTAAAATTGTGAACATTTTTTAAAACCCCAGAAATTATTTTGAAATTCATGGATATTTTTCAAATTTGTGAATATTCTTAAAGTTCATAACATTATTAAATTTCATGGAAAATTTTAAAATTGTGAGCTTTATTTCAAATTTGTGAATATTTTTTTTGAAATCCACGAATATTTTTAGAAATTTGGAATACTTTTTAAAATATAAGGTTTTTAAATTGGCAGCCGTTTAAAAAATCCAAGAGTTTTTAAAATCCATTTACATCTCTTAGTTTAACAAACTTTTGCAAAATAAAACGATAGCCACCTTTTTATAAGATTTCAGAGGAGCATGCTGGGAAAAATATGCTAAGCGAGTGAGTAGACCAGGGAACCGAGTTGAGTGAGCGGGAGCTTCGTGGGCCGGCCCATGTGAGTGTTATAGTATCAATTTTATGGTTTTTGTGTGGAATAGGAGCTCCCAAGGGGCTCACACAATGACCAGCGATTGACATCGAGGCTGAGATGTGAACATTTTCATATTTTAAATCATGAACTTTTAAAAAGTTGTGAACATTTTTAAATCACATAGCATATTTTGAAATTTATGAATATTTTGAAATTTGTCAATATTCTTAAATCTCATGGATTGATTTTTTTTGATTTTTTTTATGTTTCTGAATTTTTTTAAATCCATGAATGTTTTTAAAATTTGATTTTTTTTAAAAAAATAAGTTTTTAAAATTTGCAACCGTTTTAAAATCCAAGAATTTTTAAAATCCATTAACATGTTTTGATTTAACAAACTTTTTCAAAGTAAAATGATAGCCGCCTTTTTATAAGATATCAATGGAGCATGCCAAAAAATATGCTAAGCAAGTGAGTGGACCATGGAGCCGAGCTGAGTGAGTGGGAGCTTCTTGGGCCGGCCCATGTGAACGTTATAGTAGAAATTCCATGGTTTCGGTGGGGAATAGGAGCTCACAAGGGGCTCACACAAAGATCGGCCATTGACATCAAGGCCGAAATGTGAACATTTTCATATTTTAATTTATGAACATTTTAAAAAATTGTGAACATTTTTTTAAAAAGACATAACATATTTTGAACTTTATGAACATTTTAAAAATTCATGAATTCGTAAAGTTCATGAAAATTATTCAAGTTTGTAAAAAAAATTAAAATTTGTGAACTTTATTTCAAATTTGTGAATGTTTTTTTAAATCCATGAATACTTTAAAAAGATTGAAACATTTTTATGTTTTAAAATTTGCCTTAGTTTTAGAAATCCAAGAGTTTATAAAGTCCGTGAATATTTTTTTATTAAACAAACTTTAATAAACACGACAGCCGTCTTTTTATAAGATAGAAGTGGAGTTGCCGAAAGAAAAATGTTAAGCAAGCGAGTGGATCACGGAGGCGAGCTGAGTTAGTGGGAGCTTCGTGGGCTGGTCCATGTGAGCATTATTGCGGCAATTTCATGGTTTCGGTGTGGTATAGGAGCTCCAAAGGGCTCACACAACGACCGGCGGCTCGAGGCTGAAATGTGTAAGAACACCACGACCACGCATCGAGCAACTCCATTCTCCTCACAGAACATATAATGTCTCTAGCAGCACCCCAACACGATATACCAACGAAAGAAACACCACTAGAACGTAATTAAAGGCCAAGCCAACGCAGATAATGAAACCAAAACGGAACAACCGACCGTAGTAACCTGCTAGAGAAAAAACGACAATTCCACAAGTAAAGACCTGCGCGGCAAAGCGCACTTAACCTCTAGTATGTACTAATCAATCGGTGCATGTATGGCTAAAAAAGACACACATAAACTCTGTAAAACATGTTTGAGTCAGAATTGAAAGCAGATACTTATCCAATTCGATGGCCAAAGAACACTTGTCCGTCGCACATGTGGAAGCTTTTCTGCATAAATGGATGAATGACAAATACTATCAAGTGTGCAAACAAACTTGCCGTAAGGAGCATATAGTTACCAAATCCAGTCTTACTAAACATGGCTCGCAGAAGGCGCACAACAACATATAAGGTGTGCAGAGAGCACTGACCTCATCAGCCGTGGGACTCCTTATGCTCCCCAAACCCAGATCGTATCCTCCAATTGCACAAACTTCAACCCCACTAGGTGATCAATATCCTAGTTGATGTCGGCGTTGGCTTGTGCGAGTTTTCATCTATGTTGGAATTGGGCAAGTGGTTGCTGGAAGGTGGATTCGATGCCATTCTCCGACTAGTTTGGTTTGATGCGGCGGATTCGGGAAGCATGGGGAAAATCCCCTGTCGACTCGTCACAAAGACGAGGGCTATGGTGTTCATGTCGGCCCTGTTCACCGACTCAGAAAGCCCATATGCGATGGTGCATTCCGGATCCGATGGATCTCCGGTGCACGCCTTGCGTTTGCTGGTTTTCTGATGGTAAGCAATTTCGTTGGCATCTGCAAAGACCTCCATGGGGATGTATTTGGTGCACCGGGGCGATTGGTGCTACCGGTGCACCGGCCCCCCGTTGTTAGTGGCGGAGCTATGTTGGGGCCAGGGGGGCCGCTGCCCCCAGCCTTGAATGAATTACTGAAGAATTTTTTTTGGGAAGCTTAGATTAGATTTTTTTTTTAGTATTTGGCCCCCCAAACACTGATGATTTGTGTTTCGCCCCCAGTAATTTTCGGCTAGCTCCGCCACAGTCCGTCGTACATTAAAAATGTTTGAAAAAATCCAAAAAAAAAGTTAGTGCATTGGCACAACATCAATGTATGTTGTCACAAAAATTTAAATCAAAATTCGAAACATTGCTCGAGATACAAAAATGACACTAAATAGTACATAACACAAGTTGGGCTTCAGTTTTGGCTCATTAGCACATTGATGCCAAATTTGTCATTTTTGTATCTCAAGCAATGTTTTGAATTTTGATTTGAATTTTTGTGACAACTTACATTGATATTGTGTCAATGCATTAATTTTTTTCTGGATTTTTTCGAACATTTTTGAATGTGCAACGGGGTCCGGTGCACCGGTAGCACCAATTGCCCCGGTGCACCAGATACGTTCCAGGCCTCCATAGGCTGAGCACCTTTTTTTTTTCCTTTACTTGGAGTGTCTTCTGCAAAATTTCAGCACAGTTGTATTCTCTCGGGCTCTCTTATATTGTATCAACGTGGATACGTGGTTAATTAAAGAAAACTTCAACCCCACTAATAACAACTCGCTGTGAACCAATTTAGTCGCTGCCAAACCGGAGGGTGGTGCGGTACCCCGCGAAAAATTGCTAAATTCCCGCCAGCCACGGCTGGTTTCCTGTTGCCTACCATTCCGCGCACGTCATCGATCCGAGGCAACGGCCTCTCCACCAATCTGTGCGCGCCTCCCGCCCACTATATACTTCCGCAGCCCCCTCCTCATTTCACATCCGCAATTCCCCATCTGCTAGCGAAACACCTCTCCCTCTCTCACCTCCGAAGCAGCAGCAGCAGCAGCCATGGCCCCCAAGGCAGACAAGAAGCCGGCCGCCGAGAACAAGGTCGAGAAGGCGGCGGAGAAGGCCCCCGCGGGCAAGAAGCCCAAGGCCGAGAAGCGGCTGCCGGCGGGCAAGACGGCATCCAAGGAGGGCGCCGGCGGCGAGGGCAAGACGAGGGGCAGGAAGAAGGGCAGCAAGGCCAAGAAGGGCGTGGAGACGTACAAGATCTACATCTTCAAGGTGCTGAAGCAGGTGCACCCGGACATCGGCATCTCCTCCAAGGCCATGTCCATCATGAACTCCTTCATCAACGACATCTTCGAGAAGCTCGCCGGCGAGTCGGCCAAGCTCGCCCGCTACAACAAGAAGCCCACCATCACCTCCCGCGAGATCCAGACCTCCGTCCGCCTCGTCCTCCCCGGCGAGCTCGCCAAGCACGCCGTCTCCGAGGGCACCAAGGCCGTCACCAAGTTCACCTCCTCCTAGACAGATGCGTCCGTCGCCTGTAGTTGGTCTCTGTATCTGTATCTGTTGACTCTGCTTGTCTCTCTGCAAGTAGTACTGGTAGTCTCTGTGCTGGGTGATCGCCAATGCTTCGTTGGCTAATTGGTTGTAAGAACTGAAGTTGTTGCATCTGGCACACTGATATCTATCTAGAACTGAAGTTGTGGTGGTACTATATCTGTATCGGTCTGACTGATGTTTGCTTGTCTACTCTTCTGAAATGTTTGGCCATTTGAATTTTAGTTGTTTAAATCGTGTTACTATGTGCGAGTAGTACTACATCACTATTAATTTATGGGAGCTGCTGAATGCCCGTTGACGCTTCGGTTGGCTCGGAAGAACTGAATTCTGTGATGCAAACCGAGATTTAGAAATGATGGAGCATTTCTGTGTCAGTGATTTGATTTTTACTGTACTAGGTACTTGAACTAAATGGCAAATGCAAGTTGTTTTTGAGGAAAATGAAATGTGAGTTGCTGTCCAATTGTACTACTACCAAACAAGATGAGGCTCTAGAGCGATGCTTCTTTGTGTTATCGCTTTGCTGTCAACTGAAGAATTATGTGCTGACTTGTGTTCTGACCATGTTATCCCACTGTAAGAACTGTGCTGGAATTGGAGTGTTGATGTCAGAGAGTTTTTGGTTTCAGATTCCTTAGATACCAATTTTTTTTTTTTTTGGAATAGTTTGGATACCAAAATCTTGGGCAGTTGCAATTAGTGTGTTCTTGGATTCAAGTCTAGTTCTAATCTAACCTGCTGCAGCACGAATCAATCAAGCAAATGTCGCTGCACCCATTCGCTCGTACATCAAACTTACCTACTGGTCATCGTCATTGGGAAGAAAGGCGTGTAGTACCAAGGTTGGCATCACAATGCACATGAAAAACTATTACAGTAGAAAATATTTTGCATTGAGTGGCAGACATCACATTGCACAGGAAGAACTCGTACAGATTAATAAAATTATCCGATGACAGGATTTGATAAATCGACCACAACAACTCGAATGTGTGGCAGAGAGTTTCAGGGGTAGAAGCGGCGCATACACCTGTTATCAATACAACCCCCGAATAATATCCAGATCATATATATACAACCCAAAATCCATCAAATAGTATGGTCTGCAGCTCACTTATAAGCTACTCCCTCTGTAAACTAATATAAGAGCGTTTATATTACTAAAGTAGTGATCTAAACGCTTTTATATTAGTTTACGGAGGGAGTACGTATTACGTAGTTTGTCAACAGACTGGTATGGGTCCTTCCAAACAGCTATTGTCCACTCTCCTACCTCTGTAAGCAGGACATGCTGTGCGGGAACTGGCCAGTGTTAAGGGACACCACGTAGATCTTGCATTCTTCAGCCAGCTGTGTCAGATTGCCAAGCCGACCGAGATACATGTTAAGGGAGTTCGAAGTTGTTCTCTGATATGTCAAGTTTTTCCGGGCTTGCTTACAAGATCACTCACTGATTGACAAAGGAATGGTGCCTGTGAGCTTGTGTCAACGGATACTAGCTAGCTGACCCAAGTCTTCTCTGTACATGACTTGGTCTTCCCTCAACCTGCGCACTAGGCGCACGATCACCACTTGTGCACGATTGCACAACGGCTGTACCCCAAACCTGTATATATGCAGAGCAATACAATGAGCAGCACCACGGTGCATTCTATTCCCTTCTCCCTCGATCACATGATATCAGACGCTTCCTTCCTCCTGTGCCTGTAACTTCCCTTCCGCTGCCAACCTGCATCGCCCATCGCCATGGCCGCACCACCACCTCCTCCTCCTCCCATCAGCCATGGCCCAACCACTTCCCTCAAGGCCCCAGCCGCATCACCCCCCTCCCCCACCCTGCTCACTCCCTCTGCGCTGGCCAACTCCTCCCGGGACGGCGCCCTTCTTCTGCGCGAGCCCAGCGGCTCTGCGTCGGCTGCGACGGCCGCTCTATCATCGCCGCTGGCCGGGATCTTCATCAACTAGCATGTCCCGCTGGTCCTCACGCTGAACCCGCCCAACTACACCCAGTGGCGGACCCTCTTTGAAGTCATGTTCGCCAAAAGCGGCGTCACCGACCACATCGTCAATCCCCCGAGCGCGGCGGCGGCGTACTGGCTCCAAGACGATGCGCACGTCGTGTCGTGGCTGTACAACCGGGTTAGCCCGGAAATCTTTGGCCTCGTACATCAGCGGAACGCCACGGCTGCGCACATCTGGTCTTCCATCGCCACTCTCTTCCTGGAGAACGCCGAGCATCAGGTCGTCTTCCTCGCCACTGAATTCCGGCGCATCGACCAGGGCACGTCCTCCGTCATCTCCTACTTCGCCCGTCTCAAGGAGTGTGCGGATCGTCTGGCCGATCTCGGTGAGCCCGTCACTGACCGCGACCAGGTGCTCAATATGTTTCGTGGCCTTGCCCCTCGCCTCCACTACGCCATTCCCATCCTGACCATGCAGCGGCCGCTCCCAAACTTCCTTGCTTGCCGTGCTTTTCTGCTCCTGGAGGAGAGCCGTCACGCGGCGCACAACGACGTCCCCACTGACATGGCGCTCCACGCCGCGTGCTCCCCCCTGCCCGGTGGATCAGGCGGCTCCAACTCCGGCGGGGGCGGCGGAAACAACCGCCAGCACAACAACAGCGGTGGTGGCCGCTACAAGGGCAAGGGCAAAGCGCCGGCGCACTCCTCCGGTGGAGGAGGGCACGGCTCCGGCGGCGGGCACTACAACAACATTGGCGGCGTCGCTGCGCCACTTCCTCCCACGCCGTCCTCTGCCCCCTGGACTGGCATGGTCCATGCTTGGGCGATGCCCTGGCGTCCCCATGCTCCAGGGACCGGCATCCTCGGCGCACGCCCCGGCGCGCCGTCTGCGTTCGCGGGCACCGCGTCCCACCTCCCGTCGGCGCCTCCCTACGGCGCTTCGGCGCCCTACGACGCTCCTACATGGGACCAGACTGCGCTCATCCACGCACTGAACAGCATGTCTCTGCAGCAGCCAGCGCCGCCTGCTCCTGCCGGCGAATGGTACCTCGACACAGGGGCCACGGCGCACATGGCCTCGTCCTCAGGTATGCTCGCCTCTGTTCGTCCCTCCACCCCTTCTCGCATAGTCTTGGCGACGGATCGTCTCTGACTGTCACGCATTCCGGCCACCAAACCATCCCTACAAACTCCTCACCCATCTCCCTCCGGGACGTTCTAGTCTGCCCAAACCCAATCAAAAATCTTATCTCTGTCAAAGCTCTAACTCGTGATAATCCTCTTAATGTTGAGTTTGATGACCTCGGTTTTTCTGTCAAGGAACGGCGCACAAAGAGGGAGATCCTCCGATGTGATGACGACGGCGAGCTCTACCCCCCTCACCACCGCACCCATCCACCACAACCTCACAGCTGCCGCGGTGGACCTTTGGCATCGCCGTCTCGGCCACCCAGGACGCGACGCTCTGGCGATCACGCTGCGGCAAGCTTCGCCCTCGACTGTCGCTGCACCCGCTCACACTTGCCATGCTTGTCAGTTAGGGAAAAACACTAGGCTATCGTTTTCAGATTCTCAGCATGTCTCTTATTTTCCATTTCAACTAGTTCATTGTGATATATGGACCTCCCCTATACCTAGTTTATCTGGCCGAAAGTACTACTTAGTTGTACTTGATGATTACAGTCATTTCGTTTGGACATTTCCACTGCGTGCAAAATCTGAAGTTCTTCCAACTCTGCTGCAATTTCAAAACTTCATCTCCCGCCACTTTAACCTGTCCATACTAACTCTGCAAACAGATAACGGGCGAGAATTCGACAACCACTCCACACGTGAATTCTTCTCCCAGCACGGCATTGCGCTACGTATGTCGTGTCCCTACACTAGTCCTCAAAATGGTCGAGCAGAACGCATTTTACGAACGCTAAATGACACTGTCCGCAGCCTCCTCGTCCATGCATCCATGCCGTTCTCCTTCTGGGTAGAAGCTCTAAACACTGCAACCTTTCTAATCAACCGACGCCCCTGCCGTCCTCGCCACAACCTCACCCCATTCTTTCTCCTCTACGGTGTGCACCCAGATTACACACACATGCGCGTGTTCGGGTGCCTGTGCTACCCAAACACCACCGCCACCGCAACTCACAAACTAGCCCCGCGCTCAACTCCGTGTGTGTTCATCGGCTACTCGCCAGATCACAAGGGGTTTCGATGCTTCAACCGATCCACGGGTAAAGTTCTCATCTCTCGTCATGTTTTCTTTGATGAGAGCTCTTTCCCTTACAGCGCAACCACACCTCCTACCCATTCCGACGATGACGATGACTATCAACCACCCACTCGCCCCAACATCACTGTCGCCCCATGTAGCTCACCAGCGACCTCGTCGTCCTCGTGCACACCATCGTCGCCGCCACCCCATACCCCTGCATCCTGCCGCTCGCCCACACCATCGCCGCCCCCATCCACACCATGCCCCAGCAGCCCTCGCACTTCACCTACACCGTCACCACCTCCTGTCACACCATCGCCGCCCCGTGCGCCCTTGGCGCCCACACACCGCATGGTCACCCGTGGCATCAACGGGATTTTCCAACCCAATCCCAAATACGCTCTCCACGCCCACACAGATCCCATTTCCCCCGTCCCAAAATCTGTGCGTACGGCATTGCGCGATCCGTTTTGGCTAATGGCTATGCATGAGGAGTTCCGGGCGCTCATGGCGAACAATACTTGGACGCTGGTGCCACGCCCGCCCGGTGCCAACATTGTCACCGGAAAATGGCTGTTCCGGCACAAGCTAAAGGCTGACGGTTCTCTGGAGCGGTACAAGGCAAGATGGGTGGTGCGTGGCTTCTCCCAACGGCCAGGCGTGGACTTCGACGAGACATTCAGTCCTGTCGTCAAGTCCGCCACGATCCGTGCCGTGCTCGCGGTCGCCGCAACGCGTGACTGGCCTGTTCACCAGATGGACGTGAACAATGCCTTCCTCCACGGGCACTTGACGGAGCGTGTCTACTGCCAGCAGCCGGCCGGCTTCGTCGACAACGACCACCCCGACTACGTCTGCCTCCTCGACAAGTCGTTGTATGGCCTCAAGCAGGCGCCGCGCGCCTGGTTCGACCGGTTCGCCGCGTTCCTTCGCACCATCGGGTTCACGGCGGCGCGCTCTGACCCGTCCCTGTTCGTCTACTTCCACGACGGCGGTGTCGCGTACCTGCTCCTCTACGTCGATGACATCGTGCTGACTGCCTCGTCGAGCCGCCTTCTGCACCAACTCCAGCAACGCCTCTTCGCCGAGTTCTCGATGAAGGATCTCGGTCCCCTTCATTATTTCCTCGGCATCGGCGTCACGCGCAGCAGCTCTGGGTTCTTCCTATCCCAAAGCAAGTACGCGGAGGACCTGCTCGATCGAGCTAACATGACCTCGTGCAAGGCCTCGTCGACACCGGTGGACACGCGCGCCAAGCTGTCCGCCTCTGCCGGCCCTCCTGTTGCCGATCCGTCAGAGTACAGGAGCTTGGTCGGGGCACTCCAGTACCTCACCATGACCCGTCCAGACCTCGCCTATGCCGTCCAGCAAGCGTGCCTCCACATGCACGACCCGCGGGAACAACACCTTGCGCTGGTCAAACGCATTCTCCGGTACCTGCACCTTGCGCTGGTCAAACGCATTCTCCGGTACCTGCGAGGCACGACGGCGTACGGTCTTCATCTTCATCGCTCGACGGCGCTGGACCTTGTCGCCTACTCGGACACGGACTGGGCCGGCTGCCCCGACACACGCCGCTCTACCTCCGGCTACACTGTCTTCCTCGGCGACGCTTTGATCTCCTGGTCGTCGAAGCGCCAAGCCACGGTGTCTCGGTCGAGTGCAGAGGCAGAGTACCGTGCTGTCGCGAACGTTGTTGCTGGCTCCGACAGCTTCTAGGCGAGCTATGCGTCAACATTCCCAAGGCTACCGTCGTGTATTGCGACAACATTTCGAGCGTCTACATGGCGGCCAACCCCGTTCACCACCGGCGAACCAAGCACATAGAGCTCGACATCCATTTCGTCAGGGAGAAGGTCGCACTCGGCGAGCTTCGCGTCCTCCACGTCCCGACTACGCAACAGTTTGCTGATGTGATGACAAAGGGCCTCCCCACTGCTGCGTTTGAAGAATTCAGATCCAGCTTGTGCATCCGGCCGCCGGACGCTCAATCTGCGGCGGGGTGTCAACGGATACTAGCTAGCTGACCCAAGTCTTCTCTGTACATGACTTGGTCTTCCCTCAACCTGCGCACTAGGCGCACGATCACCACTTGTGCACGATTGCACAACGGCTGTACCCCAAACCTGTATATATGCAGAGCAATACAATGAGCAGCACCACGGTGCATTCTATTCCCTTCTCCCTCGATCACAGCTTGCATTCACGGAGTTGGAAGTACCTGAAGCCACTTTGAGAGTTCAGGTTACCAATCTCTTCTAGGATAGTTGCGGTGAAAGCATTTTCGCCCAAAATTAGCAGTTGAAGATGTTCCAATGGACCTGCCCCACAAGATTGTTTGAGGACAGATCAAGTGTCAAAAAGTTTACCAATGAGCCGAAAACATGTTGTGTAGCTTAGGCTCCTGGTCACCTCCTTATCTAGCCACCAATGAGCCAGAAAATGTTAATCCACCGAGGTTATTCTGGCTTAGATCAAAGATGCAACATCCATGAGACAGATTACCATAAGCCGCCGTATGATCCGTTTGGTGTGTTCATGTGAAGGTTCAGGAACTCTTTAGCAGAAGAAACTCAAGTCAATCAGAAGGGTAGGGCAGCAGATCCACAGTTTATGGTATTTATGCATGCTACTCACATGAAGATGTTCGAGTGCTTTATAATTTTACCAGATGAGTTGCATGCTTTCTGGATATTCACCACATTCAACAATGCTAATAATCGTGCAAAGTCATATTCATATACTAGAAACATAACTAATGATTTATTCAAAAATAAGATGTCCAAGAAATTCTAAATCACAAAAGAGGATGCCGATTGGACCCAAAATGAGAGGAACTTGTGCATTTCTGCAAATTTACTGCAAAGAACATATACAGGGCACACAGCCAATGTGTATCACACGGATCAATCTCATGCTGAACAAGAATTAAAATTTATCCGAAATGGTGTGTTTATCTTTAATGCTGCTCGCATGCTTACATCGCTAGAAATTACAGAAGTAAACTGGTACAAAAATTGTTTCACCAACAGCTCTTAGGATGCATTAAAATGCCCAAATAGGCAGGGCCTAGATCAAACTGATTAAAATGGAACATCTGAATGCCCGTGCTCAAGAATAGCTGAATAAATCTTGATTGGGGTATCGAAACTATGTAAGCAATTATGTTTAATCACTTACATGGCTGGGTATAATCAGTCTAATCCGAGGAACCTAGTTTTTAGCTAGCAAACTTCGATTCTTTATTTCGACACAGAAGTTTTGGATCTTTTCGTAGTAACAACAACGATGATGACAAACCGCACATAGTTCAGCATCATAGTCGATCCAAAAACAGCTAAAAGACAACCTACCTATGGATAAGAAACAAACCAGATCAAAACAACACTTCCATGCTCATTATGATCTCCTAAAACTGGCAAACAGAAAGCAACAAACTAAAACTTTAAGCACCATACCACCACACCCGAAAACATATTTTTAGCTTGCCTACTCAACCAATGCATCCAATTTTTTGGGCAAGCTAATCAACCAAGTAGTCCAAGTAGATAACATTTCTCCGCAGATCATCGAAATTAACAATACACAAGACACTTGCATGTTTAGAGTTCATACCAACAACAAGAATTCCCTATTCTATTATTTTAAGCCTCACACGGGGAACAAAATGGAGACCAACTAACAGAAAAGAGTACTCTCTAAGAGCATTTCCAATAGAAGATGTATAATTGGAGATGTAAAAGTAGGTCTTGTTTAATTTACATCACCAAAAAGTGATTTTACATCTCCAAAAAAGTCCCAACTCCAACAGATGATGTATATTTGGTGATGTAAACCTCGTACTCCAACTGATGATGTAAAAACAGCTGACGGCCACGGCCGTCTGTGATGCGGATTTGTTCACAATTGCATATGTTCACAATTGCATCAATTAAACATAGTCAATTAAGTTTGTTCTTCACAATTGCATATGTATTGAATAAAACTTGAGCCATAAATATAATTTTAACTTTGCAAAATCACCACACACATAATCAACAACATGGTAAAATTGCCCACAAACTGAATCTATATCTACACTAATAACTGAACCTGTATCTACACAATCGAATTCGGCAGCAGCACCAATTCAGCAGCAGCAGTCGCAACAATTCATCGAGCGCCCACGAGCGGCAACAGTAACAATCCGGATGGACCACGAGCAGCAGCAACGCTGGGTGTTGGGGCGGCGCGGATCTAGTGGCCGGCGGCTCGGTGGGGCGGTGGTGGTTTCAGGCGGCGGAGGCCATTCTTGCACAGAGAGAGAGAGAGAGAGAGATAGACGGCTAGGGGTGGTGCGGCGCTTGGTGTGGACCACGCGCCGACGAGCCCCAGCCACGGAAGGAGGAGGAGAAGCCCACGCGGTCATACGACATACCGGAGGTGGAAGCGGCAGAGGCCGGCATCGTGGAGGAGGGCGCAGGCGGTGAAGCTCGCCGAGGCGGCGGGGATGGCCGGCGGCGGTATGGAATGGGTTGGGGAGGCGCCGGAGCTGGCCGGGGCAGCGGGGCGCCGCCGGTGATGGCCGGAATCGGCCGGCGAAGGCAGCGGCATAAAGGGGATCGGGGGTTGGGAACTTTCACGGTGGCAGTCGGGGTTCGCGCGTGGCTGTGCGTTTACGTCTCGGTTTACATCTGCGGTGGCTGGTGATGCAAATTTGTATCTCCAAATGTTTGTATTTACATCACTTGGAGGAGGTGATGCGGAGCATCCTACGGTCATCCCATGGACCCACCTCCAAGTGGACCAATGACATGAACACGTGCAAGAGTTATCGAGACCGAGGTGACATCTCTCTTTAATGACATTCCGTATGATCCATGTGAGACATGATTACTACCTCAATCCGGAATGCTATGTGCTTAGGTACCAAGAAGGCCCTCTCGGAGAAGCCCGGAACAATGGACAAGTCCCCAAGTACACAGATGAATGAGCTCGGCAAGAGGAGCTGCTGTTTAGCTACAGCAGCCGGACATCCGGCCCCTGGAGACAGCCCCACAACATCAGCCAACAGATGCAAGGTTCCAGGACCCGAACATTCGGCCAAGGCCCGGACATCCGGCCCCTCCTATCCCGAGAGCAACCAAAACCAGTAGTCCCCGGCCCGGACATCCGGCCCCAAGCCCCGGACATCCGGCCCCAAGCCCCGGACATCCGGCACCCCCTCGAAGTCCCGGACATCCGGCTCGACACCCGGACATCCGGCTCCTATCTGCGCACAGTGAAAGGGCCGACGACCCATGTACCCATCCATTCGTCACCAACTTGTACTAGACTATAAATAGACCTCCTCCTCCCCTCTTTTAGGGTCAGCAAAGGTTTGGCTCTTAGAGATAGAGCTTTGCTCATCCACTACCTCTCCCATGGAGATCAAGACCTCCATGTGAGCATGTGAGAAGATCTTCTTAGGATTCAAGACCTCAACTACTCCAAGGATTGGGATGAACTAGTTACCTTTGTATCCTCTTGTGTTGACTTTGGATCTTGTATCTCTCTTATGTGTATGTGGATCTAGTGCATGTGTGATTGGATCTTGTTGATTGAGTGTTTGTTCTTGTGTTCTTCTCTCAATTTGCCCTTTTCCCCCTCCAAGTGTGAAAAGATCGTCATCATAGGGTACCACCCTACATCATCTTGGATCAGAGCCACGTTGATTCACACTTTGGAGTCTTTCCCCTCCACTTTCTAGACCCAATTTTGTTTGTTTTGCCCAATTTCGATAATTCCCCACAAAAATAGCCATACCAATTTTTTTTAATGATTTGTTGGTTTGATGATGTTTTGTTGATTTTGATCCATGGATTTGCTGTGTTTCGAGTGGATCTAGCTTTCCCCCACCATCTCCATCATTTCCATCCACGAAATCCTTTGAATTTTGCCCCGATTTTTCTTTCCCCCCACTTGTTCTTCAAGTTCATCCGTGGATCCAGGACCCCGGACATCCGGCCCGTGAGCCCGGACATCCGGCCCGACGACGCCAGCTCGGACATCCGGCACCCAAGCCCGGACATCCGGCCCCTGGAAACCAGCACTCCAACACTTCGCAATTTGGTCGATTTTGATCGTTTTTTCACCATTTCTTCCGCAACCCAGTGCCCAGTGCCAGTTGCTATTTTCTGCTTGTTTTTGCCTTTTCAGAAAATCATTATCAAAAAGTGTCCAAACGAGAAAAAAACTCTGGATTAATTTTTTCTGGACCAGAAGAGACCCACGAAGCTTCGGGAGAAGACCAGAAGAGCCACGAGGAGGCGACAAGCCTGGAGGGCGCGCCCCCCAGGCTTGTGGGCCCCTCGTTGCCCCTCCTGACCTAATTCCAGCACTATAAATTCCCAAATATTCCCAATATACCAGAGAGACAGAAGAGAAAACCTTTCCACTGCCGCAAGCCTCTGTTCTTCCGTGATCCCATCTGGAGGCCTTTTCTGGTACTCCGCCAGAGGGGGAATCGATCACAGAGGGCTTCTTCATCAACCTTGCCGCCCTTCCGATGATGTGTGAGTAGTTTACCACAGACCTACGGCTCCATAGTTAGTAGCTAGATGGCTTCTTCTCTCTCTTTGATCTTCAATACCATGTTCTCCTCGATGTTCTTGGAGTTCTATTCGATGTAATCTTCTTTTGCGGTGTGTTTGTTGGGATCCGATGAATTGTGAGTTTATGATCAGATTATTCATAAGAAATATTTGAGTCTTCTCTGAACTCTTTTATGCATGATTATTATAGCTTTGTATTTCTCTCCGATCTATCGATTTGGTTTGGCCTACTAGATTGATTTGTCTTGCAATGGGAGAGGTGCTTTGTGATGGGTTCAATCTTGCGGTGCTCAATCCCAGTGACAGAAAGGGACATGACACATATTTGTATTGTTGCCATTAAGGATAAAAATATGGGGTTTAATCATATTGCTTGAGTTTACTTTGTCTACATCATGTCATCTTGCTTAAGGCGTTACTCTGTTTCATACTTAATACCCTAGATGCATGCTGGATAGCGGTCGATGGGTGGAGTAATAGTAGTAGATGCAGGCAGGAGTCGGTCTACTTGTCTCGGACGTGATGCCTATATACATGATCATTGCCATGAATCCATCATAATTATTTGCTTTTCTATCAATTACCCAACAGTAATTTGTTTACCCACCGTATGCTTTGTGTTCGAGAGAGAAGCCTCTAGTGAAAACTATGGCCCCTGGGTCTACTTTATCATATATAAAAAACCAAAAATACCTTGCTGCAATTTATTTACTTTTATTTTAATTAGTATTTTAGTTTATCTATTTACCTCTATAAGATTTAATCCTTGCAAATAACCGCTAAGAGGATTGACAACCCTCTTATTTGCATTGGGTACAAGTGTTTGCTCTTGTGTGTGCAGGTGCGCTTAACGGAATTTTGCTTGGTTCTCCTACTAGATTGATAACCTTGGTTCTTAACTGAGGGAAATACTTATCTCTACTATACTGCATCATCCTCTCCTCTTCGGGGAAATACCAACGCAGTCTACAAGTAGCAGGAAGAATTTCTGGCGCCGTTGCCGGGGAGACATCATCAAAATTACCAAGTACCTTCACACAAACTATCATCCACTTGCATTTATTTTATTTGCATTTGCCTCTAGTTTTCATCTCCCTGACTTCTAATTTTTTTTTACAAAAACACAAAAATATTTTTATTTGCTTGTTTGCTTGCTCGAAGTTATCATCATGACTAAGTTTGGAAAAATCGGTAATTCTCCCACCACTAGAGTGGAGTCTTTAGACAATCCTTCCGTACTTTTGAAGCTTATAAATGAAAAGAAAGGTTTGCCTAAAGTTGCTAAAGAAAAATTAGATAATCTTGCCAATGATGACCCTGACAAAGAACAACCCACTATCATGCACACTAAAAAACTCCGTATAGGTAGTGGTAATATTATTGGAAAATGTGTTATTAAAGATTTCTTTACTTGTGCTGGCACGTTACCTATGCTAGGAGGGTCAATTCTTAATAAAACTTCTAGCTTTGCGGATGCCATATCTTTGCTTATAGTTGAATTTGAGAGACAATTTGTGCATATGCATCCCGCTATACAAAGAATACTCCTAGAGTTTTCAAACATTCGTAATCCTTCCGTTAAACGTGTAGTCACTTTATTCCTAGCTTATGAATTTGGCCACATCATGAAAGAGGCCCGTGAAATATTTGCTCATTACAATATAAATACTGGATGCCCTCCTATAGAAGAAATCCTTTACAACCAGGAGGCAATAAGGAGATTACAATCCCCAGATTATGCTGCTTACAATGAGAATCTTAGAAAAAAGGTTCCCCCATCCACTTTACTTGATAAAATTTCTGAACTTAATGATAATTTTGCTATACAAAACAATGGTTTGGGGTTAGTGCTTGAGAAAAAAATTAAAGGAGCATATTCAAAGGAACATGTATAATGAGGAAATAGTCATCACTTACAAAGGGCCAATGGAGGGATTCCCTCCTCCTAAATTTGATCTTACGGATCTTGACCCTATTAAATTTAGCCCTTTTGAGTATTTTTGCTTCCCACTTAGAAAACTTGCTGCTGAAAGAAGATAGTATGAGATGAGCATGGATGATCTTCCTTATAAGGATGACAACACTTGAAACTATGCATTATGCCTAGCTAGGGGCATAAAACAATAGTGCTTGTTGGGAGGCAACCCAATGAATAAAATAAATTTTTGCTTTTACTCTCTGTTCTTGAGTGTTTACACAATTATAGCCTCTGTTATGATTGTATTTTTATGTTTTAATTAGTGTTTGTGCCAAGTAATGCCTTTGGGATGATGTTGATGATAGTATAATTTATGATGTTTGGAAAATAGAAAGTTTTGCGTCCAGTGCTAGAATTTTAATTCTGTACTGGAGTGTCAGAAAAATCTGAAATTTTTACACAGTATTGGTATATGAATTTTTTACGTTTTCCTAATTTTTCAGATTTTTTGCAGTTACAGAAGTATGGATTTTAAATAGATGTTTACAGACTGTTCTGTTTTAGACAGATTCTGTTTTTGTTGCATAGTTTGCTTATTTTGATGAATCTATGGATCGTATCGGGTGGTATGAGTCATGGAGAAGTTGGAGTACAGTAGCATTATGCAAATATTAAATATGAATCAATTTACAACAGTACCTAAATTTTAAGATTTGTTTGTTATACTAACGGATCTCATGAGGTTTCTGTTGAGTTTTGTGTGCTGAAGTTTTCAAGTTTTGGGTGAGACTATGATGGACAAAGGAATAAGGAGCGGCAAGAGCCTAAGCTTGGGGATGACCAAGGCACCCCAAGGTAATATTCAAGGAAGACTCAAGCGTCTAAGCTTGGGGATGCCCCGGAAGGCATCCCCTCTTTCGTCTACAATCTATCGGTAACTCACTTGGAGCTATATTTTTATTCATCACATGATATGTGTTTTACTTGGAGCGTCTTGTGATATAGTTTGTTTGCTTTTGTTTACTTTTTAGTTTGTCACAATCATCTTTGCTGAACACACCTTTTTGAGAGGGACACACATTATTCGTGATTTGTTAGAATACTCTATGTGCTTCACTTATATCTTTTGAGCTAGGCAGTTGCTCTAGTGCTTCACTTATATCTTTTAGAGCACGGCGGTGGTTATATTTTAAAGAAATAGTTGCACTCTCATGCTTCACTTATATATTTTTGGGAGTCTAATAAATAGCAATGGTAATATGCATGGGTTATGAATTTGGTCCTGATATGATAGATATTCAAGAGGGATATAATAAAAACTTTCATGTAGATCACTGAATATGATAAGTTTGATTCCTTGCAATAGTTTTGCGATATTAAGATGGTAATATGTGGGAGGTATTAGTAGATAATTGTGGTTTAGTAAGAATATTGGTGTTAAGGTTTGTGATTCCCGAAGCATGCACGTATGATCTGTCGTTATGCTAAGAAGTTGGAGCATGATTTATTATTGATTGTCTTCCTTTGTGTGGCGGTCAGGGGCACACGATGGTTAACTCCTACCAACCTCCCCTCTAAGGGCATGCGTAGTAGTACTTTACTTCGAGGGCTAATAAACTTTCGCAATAAGTATGTGAGTTCTTTATGACTAATGTGAGTCCATGGATTATACGCACTCTCACCCTTCCGCAATTTGCTAGCCTCTTCAGTACCGTGCATTGCCCTTTCTCACATCAAGAGCTGGTGCAAACTTCGCTGGTGCATCCAAACCCCGTGATATGATACGCTCTATCACACATAAGCCTCTTTATATCTTCCTCAAAACAGCCACCATACCTACCTATCATGGCATTTCCATAGCCATTCCGAGATATATTGCCATGCAACTTCCACCGTTCCATTTTTATGACACACATCGTCATTGTCATATTGCTTTGCATGATCATATAGCTGACATAGTATTTGTGGCTCAGCCACCGTTCATCATTTTTATACATGTTACGCTAGCATCATTGCACATCCTGGTACACTGCCAGAGGCATTCATACAGAGTCATATTTGTTCTAGTATCGAGTTGTAATTTCGAGTTGTAAGTAAATAAAAGTGTGATGATCATCATTATTAGAGCATTGTCCCAGTGAGGAAAGAATGATGGAGACCATGATTCCCCCACAAGTCGGGATGAGACTCCGGACGAAAAAAAGAGAGGCCAAAAAGAGCCATGAAAAAAAATGAGAGAAAAAGAGAGAAGGGGCAATGTTACTATCCTTTTTCCACACTTGTGCTTCAGAGTAGCACCATGTTGTTTATATAGAGAGTCTCCTATTTTGTCACTTTCATATACTAGTGGGAATTTTTCATTATAGAACTTGGCTTATATATTCCGATGATGGGCTTCCTCAAATGCCCGAGGTCTTCATGAGCAAGCAAGTTGGATGCACACCCACTTAGTTTTCATGTTGAGCTTTCATACACTTATAACTCTTAGTGCATCCGTTGCATGGCAATCCGTACTCCTCACATTGACATCAATTGATGGGTATCTCCATAGCCCGTTGATTAGCCTCGTTGATGTGAGACTATCTTCTTATTTTTGACTTCTCTTATTTATCTCTACCACCACACTCTATTCCACTCATAGTGCTATATCCATGGTTTGCGCTCATGTATTGCGTGGGAGTTGAAAAAGCTGAAGCGCATTAAAAAGTATGAACTAATTGCTTGGCTAAAACCGGGGTAGTTCATGATAAATATTTTGTGTTAAGAAGATGAAGCATGACAGGATTATATGATTTTGTAGGGATAACGTTCTTTAGCATTTTTATTTTGAAAGACATGATTGTTTATTAGTATGCCTGAGTATTGATGTCTTTATATCAAATTATAGACTATTGCTCTGAATCATTCGGATCTTATTATTCATACCGTAAGAGATAGATTACATGATGAAACATGATAGGTAGCATTCCACATCAAAAATTCTGTTTTTATCATTTACCTACTCGAGGACGAGCAGGAATTAAGCTTGGGGATGCTTGATACGTCTCCAACGTATCTATAATTTTTGATTGTTCCATGCTATTATAGTATCAATCTTGGATGTTTTATATGCAATTATATGCCATTATATATCATTTTTTGGGACTAACCTATTAACCCAGTGCCCAGTGCCAGTTGCTGTTTTCTGCTTGTTTTTGCCTTTTCAGAAAATCATTATCAAAAAGTGTCCAAACGAGAAAAAAACTTTGGATTAATTTTTTCTAGGCCAGAAGAGACCCACGAAGCTTCGGGAGAAGACCAGAAGAGCCACGAGGAGGCGACAAGCCTGGAGGGCGCGCCTAGGGGGGTAGGGCGCGCCCCCCAGGCTTGTGGGCCCCTCGTTGCCCCTCGTGACCTAATTCCAGCGCTATAAATTCCCAAATATTCCCAATATACCAGAGAGACAGAAGAGAAAACCTTTTCGCCGCCGCAAGCCTCTGTTCTTCTGTGATCCCATCTGGAGGCCTTTTCCGGTACTTCGCCGGAGGGGGAATCAATCACGGAGGGCTTCTTCATCAACCTTGCTTCCCTTCCGATGATGTGTGAGTAGTTTATCACAGACCTATGGGTCCATAGCTAGTAGCTAGATGGCTTCTTCTCTTTCTTTGATCTTCAATACCATGTTCTCCTCGATGTTCTTGGAGTTCTTTCCGATGTAATCTTCTTTTGCGGTGTGTTTGTTGGGATCCGATGAATTGTGAGTTTATGATCAGATTATTCATGAGAAATATTTGAGTCTTCTCTGAACTCTTTTATGCATGATTACTATAGCTTTGTATTTCTCTCTGATCTATCGATTTGGTTTGGCCTACTAGATTGATTTGTCTTGCAATGGGAGAGGTGCTTTGTGACGGGTTCAATCTTGCGGTGCTCAATCCCAGTGACAGAAAGGGACATGACACGTATTTGTATTGTTGCCATTAAGGATAAAAAGATGGGGCTTAATCATATTTCTTGAGTTTACTTTGTCTACATCATGTCATCTTGCTTAAGGCGTTACTTTGTTTCATACTTAATACCCTAGATGCATGCTAGATAGCGGTCGATGGGTGGAGTAATAGTAGTAGATGCAGGCAGGAGTCGGTCTACTTGTATCGGATGTGATGCCTATATACATGATCATTGGCATGAAACCGTCATAATTATTTGCTTTTCTATCAATTGCCCAACAGTAATTTGTTTACCCACCGTATGCTTTGTGTTCGAGAGAGAAGCCTCTAGTGAAAACTATGGCCCCCGGGTCTACTTTATCATATATAAAAAACCTAAAAATACCTTGCTGCAATTTATTTACTTTTATTTTAATTAGTATTTTAGTTTATCTATTTACCTCTATAATATTTAATCCTTGCAAATAACCGCTAAGAGGATTGACAACCCTCTTATTTGCATTGGGTGCAAGTGTTTGCTCTTGTGTGTGCAGGTGCGCTTAACGGAATTTTGCTTGGTTCTCCTACTGGATTGATAACCATGGTTCTTAACTGAGGGAAATACTTATATCTACTATACTGCATCATCCTCTCCTCTTCGGGGAAATACCAACGCAGTCTACAAGTAGCAGGAAGAATTTCTGGCGCCGTTGCCGGGGAGACATCATCAAAATTACCAAGTACCTTCAAAGAGATGGCAATTTTGATGGTATGTGATAACCTTGTGGGAGTTAGGTCATGTGAGCCTCATAACAGTTGGTTTAAGAGAAATGGTGTTTAAGTGTGTTATGGTGAACTTTCACGCTCACACCCAAACCCTATCAACCTCAAGTCTCACCAAGCCATGACTTGGTCGAGCCGCGACATCAGAGCTGGATATGAAGGATGTGGCCCTTGACCCAACCCTTACCCCACCTAGCTTTTTGATGAACATCATGAATAACATGTTTGTGAGTTCTTGGACAAGTTTGTCGTTGTCATCATTGATGACCTCTTGGGATTGGAGGAAGATCATAAGCAACACCTGAGAGTGATTTTATGTGGATTTAGTTTGGTGATTGTGATATTGAGGAGATAGTCAAAGATGTTATGAGATTTTACGTTTAGTAGGTGAGCATGTAATTATTATGTTGGTGGATAAACATGTTTTTATTTAATCTTGGAACAATTTGAATTTAGTTAAGTGATTGTGATCTTGAATCAAATTTCATGGTGAATTTTGAGATTTTGGTTGAATATACTTTGGTGATTGTGATCTTGAGGAGATAGTCAAACATTTTCGATGGATTATGAGATTTTAGGTCTAGTAGGTGACCGTGGTGATTAGATTGGTGGATAAACAGATATTTAATTAATCTTACAATTTGTTTGTTAGGGGATTTTGGTTGAATATACTTTGGTGATTGTGATCTTTAGGAGATAGTAAAAGATTTTCGATGGATTATGAGATTTTAGGTCTAGTCGGTGACCGTGATGATTATTAGATTGGTGGATAAACAAATTTTTAATTAATCTTGCAATAATTTATTTGTTAGGTGAATATGTTCTTGAACCAAATTCCATGACGGATTATGAGATTTTATAGGTGGATCTAGTTAGGTGATTGTGTTCCTGAAAAGATTGTCAAAGATGTTCGGTCGATATGAGATTTAGGTCTAATTGGTGAGCATAGTGATTATTATATTGGTGGATAAATAAATCTTCGATTAATTGTTGAACAATTCGGATTTAGCTAGGTGATTGTGATCTTTAACAAAATTTCATAGTGGATTATGATATTTTAAATGGATTTAGCTAGGTGATTGTGATGTTGAGAAGATAGTCAATGATGTTCGGTGGATTATGAGATTTTTGGTCTAGTAGGTGAGCATGGTGATTATTACATTGGTGGATAAATAAATCTTTGATGAATTGGAACAATTTGGATTTAGTTAGGTGATTATGATTTTGAATCAAATTTCGCGGTCGATTATGATATTTTAGGTGGATTTAGTTTGGTGATTGTGATCTTGAGGAGATAGCCAAAGATGTGTGGTGGATTTTGCAAATTTATGTCTAGTAGGTGCGCATGGTGAATATTAGATTGGTGAATAAACAGTTCTTTAATTAATCTTGCACTAATTTGGGTGATTGTGATCTTGAACCGCTCGAGATGAATGTCACACTGCAGAGCAAGGAAGGCTGAATGTTCATGAGATAGGTGGAAGTAGAAATAAACTCAACCCAAAAGTGAGGTGGAAGAGAAGGGACAATCTTCAACGCACGAGCCACCTTAAGAAGGTGACGATGCTTGCGCTTAGCACCAACATTCTGAGCATCAGGATGACGACAAGAGAATTGAGCAAGTGTGCCCTGCTCAGCAAGGAATCTGTGCAGCAAATGATAGATGAACTCACGAGCAAAATCTGCATGGAAGACACAAATAGGAGTGGAAAACTGGGTATGAAGCATGGCGGTAGATAAGACCTCACTACAAGAAGGCATAAAATATATCCATGTTTGTTGAGAAAAATCATCTATAAAGATAATATAGTAGCAATAGCCTCCTTTCAATGCAAAGGGAGCTGGACCCCAAACATCAAGTGAACACAATCAAAAGGATGTTGAGACACAGTCTCGCTATGAAGATAAGGTAATTGAACCTGTTTGCCAAGCCGACAAATAGACACACTGCCAGAGACATATCCAAGAAGACCACATCAAACTAAGGATGACAGACGAGAGACACATAAGTGACCAAGAAGATGATGCCACAAAGAGCCGGTAGACGAGGAGAGGCAGAGAGACTGGTGGCGGTGTCAGCAGAGGGAAGGTGAAGCCAATCAAGCTCCCAGAGGACCTAGGAGTTATAGCGTCGAGGGCCAGCGACAAGTAGTGCATCCGTGTGAGGGTCCTAATCAGAACAAGAGTTAAAGTCAAGAATGACCCTACAACCAGAGTCAACGATCTAACCACCTGAAATGAGCCGCATGGGTCGAGGAACATGAGCAAAACTAGGAACATGAAAAGAAGAAGTGCTAAGAGTGCCTCGACTATCGACTGGGAGGGAAGTTCCTAAGAACATGAACATGAGAATCTGGAGGTCGAATGGCCGACAAACTGGAAGAATCAGACGAAGAAGCACCAGGCGGTGAAACTAGAAGAAGTGGGTGTCGAAGTCGTGCAATTTTTGTTCCTCGTCGATCTAGCTTGGCGTCCTTCCCTTGTATGCGGGTTATGTGTCATGGACTTGATGTCGCATCCTACGTTCCCTTGTTGGGGGCCTTTGGCCCTGGCGACAGGTAGCGTTGTCCACACATCCTGTGGGTTAGACATTGCGGTGCCGACTGCCCCTGCTCTTGCTCCGCCGATAGGTGGTGCTCGAGCATTCGGCTATGGCGGCGCCCAGCATGGGAACACGAGTTGTGGGATCGAGGCAGCACACAAAGCAACCCGTAGCCAAGCAAAGGATGCCCAACCGGACTGGCATGGAGCGGAGAGTGCACGAGGGGTGTGGGGGAAGGGGTGAAAATGTCGTCGGGAGCGGACCGCCGCCTGATACGTCTCCAATGTATCTATAATTTATGAAGTATTCATGCCATGTTTATTATAGTTTTGTATGATTTTGGTGCACTTTTATATGGCTTTTATATGATTTTTATGGACTAACATGTTGACCTAGTGCCCAGTGCCAGTTCTTGTTTTCTGCTTGTTTTTGGTTTTCCAGAAAATCCATATCAAATGAAGTCCAAATGCAGCGAAACTTTTTGACGATTTTTTCTAAAAGGAAATGGACCCAAGAAGCTTCGGGGAAGCAGCAGAAGAGCCACAGGGGCCCCACAAGCCACCTGGGCGCTCCTGCCCCCCCCAGGCATGCCCTGGTGCCTCGTGGGCCCCCTGTGGCACCTCTTCGCGTGATTCCAACGCTGAAAAATCATATATATTCAGAAACCCTCGAAAGTTAACCTAGATGAGTTTTTACGCCGCCGCAAGCCTCTGTTCTGAAGCGATCTCATCTGGAGCTCCGTTCCGGCACCCTGCCGGAGGGGGGAATCATCACTGGAGGCCATCTTCATCATCCCGGCGGTCTCCATGACGAGGAGGGAGTAGTTCACCCTCGGGGCTGAGGGTATGTACTAGCAGCTATGTGTTTGATCTCTCTCTCTCGTGTTCTTGATATGGCACGATCTTGATGTATCGCGAGCTTTGTTAATATAGTTGGATCATATGGTGTTTCTTCCCTCTCTATACTTGTTGTGATGAATCGAATCTTTTCCCTTTGAGGTTTCGTTATTGTCGGATTGAATATTTCAGATTTGAGAACACTTGATGTATGTCTTGCATATGAATACCCGTGGTGACAATGGGGTATTATATTGATTCACTTGATATATGTTTTGGCACTCAACTCGCGGATTCCCGAGGTGACATTGGGGTAATCTATGCATAGGGGTTGATGCACGTTTTCATTATCTTTTCTCCGATAGAAACTTTGGGGTGCTCCTTGGAGTTCTTTGTGTGGATTGAATATTATGATTATGAAGTTGTTTGATGCATATCGTATAATCAACTCACGGATACTTGTGGTGACATTGGAGTATCTAGGTGACATTAGAGTTGGTTGATGTGTATCACATGGTGTTATTTTAGTACGAACTCTAGGGCTGTTTGTGACACTTATAGGAATAGCTCAATAGATCGATCGGAAAGGATAACTTTGAGGTGGTTTCGTACCCTACAAACAATTTCTATCTTATGTTCTCCGCTAATAGGAACTTGGGAGTGATTCTTTATCGCATGTTGAGGGATTGTTATATGATCCAATTATGTTAGCATTGTTGAGAGATTGCACTAGTGAAAGTATGAACCCTAGGCCTTGTTTCTAAGCATTGCAATACCGTTTGTGCTCACTTTTGTTACTTGTTACCTTGCTGTTTTTTTATTTTCAGATTATAAAAACCTATTTCTACTATCCATACTACACTTGTATCACCATCTCTTCGCCGAACTAGTGCACCTATACAATTTACCATTGTATTGGGTGTGTTGGGGACACAAGAGATTTCTTGTATTTGGTTGCAGGGTTGTTTGAGAGATACCATCTTCAACCTACGCCTCTCACGGATTGATAAACCTTAGGTCATCCACTTGAGGGAAAATTGCTACTGTCCTACAAAACTCTGAGCTTGGAGGCCCAACACGAGTCTACAAGAATAAGTTGTGTAGTAGACATCAAGCTCTTTTTCTGGTGCCGTTGCCGGGGAGGTGACTGCTTGAAGGTATATATTTAGATCTTGCAATCGAATCTTTTAGTTTCTTGTTTTATCACTAGTTTGGTTTATAAAAGAAAACTTCAAAAAAAATGGAATTGAGGTTGCCTCATATTATTCGTCTTTATAATGTCTTTCTTGAAAATGATGGAGCAGAAAATTGTGCTCAATTGATAGAATAAGAATTCAATAAAATGTTTGGCATAAAATCTTTGAATGATGAGCATGATTGCAATGTTGTTAGTATGAATTCTATGAACATCCATGATGCTAATGATATGCAAAGCCATAAGCTTGGGGATGCTATGTTTGATGAAGATGATATTTTTAGTCCCCCAAGTTTTGATGAGAATATTTATTATGATGATGGCATGCCTCATATTTATGATGATTATAATGATAAAAGTGGATTTGGAGAGGCCATGACTTATTTAATGATGATTCCACTATTTTGGAAGAGGTTTCAATTGATTATGACAACAAAGTTGCTATCTATGATGACTATTGTGATGACATGTATGCTATAAAGAATAGTGATAACTATGAAACTTGTCATCATAATTTTAATTTTCAATTGGATTATGCCAATCAAGTATCACATGATAGCTATTTTGTTGAGTTTGCTCCCACTACTATTCATGAGAATAATTTTGCTTATGTGGAGAGTAATAAAATTTTTATGCCTGTGGATCATGAAAAGAATGCTTTATGTGATAGCTATATTGTTGAATTCATTCATGATGCTACTGAAAATTATTATGAGAGGGGAAGATATGCTTCTACATATTTCAACAACATCAAGTTTCCTCTCTTTATGTTGAAAGTTTTGAAGTCATGCTTGTTTTGCCTTCCTATGCTCGTTGATTCTTGCTCCCATAAACTATTTGCTCACAAAATCCCTATGCATAGGAAGTGGGTTAGGCTTAAATGTGCTAGTTATATGCTTCATGATGCTCTCTTTGTGTTTCAATTCTTTACTTTTATGCGAGCATCATTGAAATCATCATGCCTAGCTAAAAGGCATTAAAGAAAAGCGCTTGTTGGGAGACAACCCAATATTTATACCTATTGTTTTTTTGTGTTCACATGATTAAGATACTGTAGTAATCATGTTTTATATGTTTTCTTTCAATAATGTGCCAAGTAAAGCCTTTGGGATAGTGTGGATGCTTGTTGATTTGATTCTGTGCAAAAACAGAAACTTTTGCGTCCAGTGCTGGAATTTCTATTCTGTACTGGAGTGTGAGAAAATTTTGAAATTTTTACACAGTATTGGGTTAAATTTTTTTTACGTTTTACTAATTTTTCAGAATTTTTGGAGGTACATAAGTATGGTTTTTAAATCACTCACTACACGCTGTTCTGTTTTTGATAGATTCTGTTTTTGGTGCATAGTTTGCTTGTTTTAGTGTTTCCATAGCTTATATTGAGTAATATAAATTGTGGAAATGATAGAATACAGTAGGAATTATGTGAGTACAATTATGAATCTTGTCTTGACAGTACCTAAGTGGATGATTTATTTCTATCATACTAACCTATCTCACCAACTTCCGTAAGTTTTGTGTGATTGAAGTTTTCAAGTTTTGGGTGAGGTATCGATATGAGGAGAATAAGGAGTGGCAAGACCCTAAGATTGGGGATTCCCAAGGCACCCCAAGGTAATACTCAAGGAATACTCAAGCGTCTAAGCTTGGGGATGCCCCGGAAGGCATCCCCTCTTTCGTCTTCAACATTATCGGTAACCTTACTCGGAGCTATATTTTTATTCGTCACATAATATGAGTTTTGCTTGGAGCATCATTTTATTTGGTTGATATTTTCTTGGTGTTAAAAATAATCATGTTATGTATCTTTTAGTTCAATAAAATGCCAAGTATAGCCTTTACCATGCTTAGTTTGCAAGTTCATGTGTTGCTGTTTGAAAACAGAAAGTTTTCTGTTATGTCCAGAATATTACTGAATAGTCAGAACATGATAAAAAACTGAAATTTTTACACAGTAAGCATGCATGAGTTCTCTGTCACTTGGTAATTTTTCAGAATTTTTGGAGTTAGGAAAGTATGAATTTTAAATCCCCCTTTACAGACTGTTCTGTTTTGGCAGATTGCTGTTACGGTTGCATTGTTTGCATATGTTTGCTTGTTTAATGTTTCTATTTATGGATAGGAGTATTAAATATGTAGAGGCATTTAGTATGCAATGTTTAATTATAATTTTGGTGATTTGCTACAGTAGAGAATGTTAAGGTTTTGAGTTGATTTATACTAACTTATCTCACGAGTTCTTGTTGAGTTTTGTGTGGATGAAGTAATTAAGATCTAGGGAAACCGTGATATGAGAGGAATTAAGGAGACACAAGAGCTCAAGCTTGGGGATGCCCAAGGCATCCCATATTAATATTTCAAGAAGTCTCAAGCATTTAAGCTTGGGGATGCCCCGGTAGGCATCCCACCTTTCTTCATCAACAATTATCGGTCAGTTTTGGTTGAGCCTAAGTTTTTGCTTCTTCACATGATATGTGCTATTCTTGGAATGTCATTTTATTTTGTTTTTCTTGCGGTATGAATAAAATAATAAGATCTGAATTTTTTTTAAATGAGAGAGAGAGTCCTCACATAGCTACCTATTTACTTAACTACTCATTTGATCTTCACTTATATCTTTTTGGAGTAGTTTGTCATTTACTCTTGTTCTTCACTTATATCCTATGAGTAAATTGTTGAAATGAATTGAATATCATAAAGTTGAAATTTATATGCTTCATATGCTTGTCCCATGAGGAGTAGTGACTTCACATACAAGAAGTATAAGTGGTAAAATTTATTGAAAGTTAACAAACATAGCATTGGTCACTTGAACAATTCATGAAAGAATTTTGAAGGAAGAGAAATTTCACATATAAATATACTATCTTGGACATCTTCTATGATTGTGAGCCCCCATTAATTATTTTCAAGCTTGATCAAGTAGTTGACGTTGGACAAGGAAGACAACGTAATGAGTTATGTTTGTTTATATTCACATAGAAGTTATATTGTCATGGATCATCTAACATGTGGTGCTTGCTTAGGATCTTTTGCTAGCCAAAAATTCGTACTAAGTAGAAATACTACTTGTGCACCCAAAAACCCTTAAACCCAGTTTCTTGCCATGAGTGTCCACCATATCTACCTATGGATTGAATAAGATCCTTGAAGTAAGTTGTCATCGGTGCAAAAAGCAATAAAAATTGCTCCTAAAATATGTATGATCTTTTATTGCAAGGGAAAATAAGCGTTGTACGAACTTGTGATGGTAAAGAAATAAAAGTGACGGACTGCATAATAAAGGTTGCTATCACAAGGGGCAATATAACGTGACGTTCCTTTGCATTAAGGGTTGTGCATCCAACAACAAAAAGCGCATGACAACCTCTGCTTCCCTCTGCGAAGGGCCTATCTTTTACTTTTCTGTATTTACTTTTATGCAAGAGTCATTAATGTTCATCCCTATTCCGCTCTATTTATTCTTTAGTTGGCAAGCATTATGTGGTAGGGAAAGATCCAGACACATATATCCAGTTGAATATAGGTGATCATGAGTTATTATTGTTGACATTATCCCTGAGATAAATAAGTTGGGAGGCGAAACATTAAGCCCCTATCTTCCTATGTGTTCGACTGAAACGGTTTATTCTAAAAATATGCTTTGAGTGTCAGCAATCGTGGAAGACTAAAAGATGGTTGAGTATGTGGAATTTGCTAGATCAAAGCTCTTACATAGACCCTTTCTGAAAATAAGATGAATTGCAATTGTTTGATGACTGAGAACATAGTTTGTTAGTTTTCAAGAAAGTTTATGGCCTATACTTTAAACATGTGAATAGCTTGCTACTTGATCATGAGAAGTTTTATGAGATGAGCTACTGATTATGATATATATTGATGCTAGAAAAAGTGATTGAAATTATCATTGATCAAACTTATGCACTATGCTAGCATTCATACTTCATAAATTATTTCTTTTATCATTTACCTACTCGAGGACGAGCAGGAATTAAGCTTGGGGATGCTGATACGTCTCCAACGTATCTATAATTTATGAAGTATTCATGCCATGTTTATTATAGTTTTGTATGATTTTGGTGCACTTTTATATGGATTTTATATGATTTTTATGGACTAACATACTGACCTAGTGCCCAGTGCCAATTGCTGTTTTCTGCTTGTTTTTGGTTTTCCAGAAAATCAATATCAAATGAAGTCCAAATGCAGCAAAACTTTTTGATGATTTTTTCTGGAAGGAAACGGACCCAGGAAGCTTCGGGGAAGCAGTAGAAGAGCCGCAGGGGCCCCACGAGCCACCTGGGCGCGCCTGCCCCCCCAGGCGCGCCCTGGTGCCTCGTGGGCCCCCTGTGGCACCTCTTCGCGTGATTCCAACGTTGAAAAATCATATATATATATTTAGAAACCCCCGAAAGTTAACCTAGATGAGTTTTTACGCCGCCGCAAGCCTCTGTTCCGAAGCGATCTCATCTGGAGCTCCGTTCCGGCACCCTGCCGGAGGGGGGAATCATCACCGGAGGCCATCTTCATCATCACGGCGGTCTCCATGACGAGGAGGGAGTAGTTCACCCTCGGGACTGAGGGTATGTACTAGCAGCTATGTGTTTGATCTCTCTCTCTCTCTCGTGTTCTTGATATGGCACGATCTTGATGTATCGCGAGCTTTGTTAATATAGTTGGATCATATGGTGTTTCTTCCCTCTCTATCCTTGTTGTGATGAATCGAATCTTTTCCCTTTGAGGTTTCGTTATTGTCGGATTGAATATTTCAGATTTGAGAACACTTGATGTATGTCTTGCATATGAATACCCGTGGTGACAATGGGGTATTATATTGATTCACTTGATATATGTTTTGGCACTCAACTCGCGGATTCCCGAGGTGACATTGGGATAATCTATGCATAGGGGTTGATGCACGTTTTCATTATCTTTTCTCCGATAGAAACTTTGGGGTGCTCCTTGGAGTTCTTTGTGTGGATTGAATATTATGATTATGAAGTTGTTTGATGCATATCGTATAATCAACTCACGGATACTTGTGGTGACATTGGAGTATCTAGGTGACATTAGAGTTGGTTGATGTGTATCATATGGTGTTATTTTAGTACGAACTCTAGGGCTGTTTGTGACACTTATAGGAATAGCTCAATAGATCGATCGGAAAGGATAACTTTGAGGTGGTTTCGTACCCTACAAACAATTTCTATCTTATGTTCTCCGCTAATAGGAACTTGGGAGTGATTCTTTATCGCACGTTGAGGGATTGTTATATGATCCAATTATGTTAGCATTGTTGAGAGATTGCACTAGTGAAATTATGAACCCTAGGCCTTGTTTCTAAGCATTGCAATACCGTTTGTGCTCACTTTTGTTACTTGTTACCTTGCTGTTTTTTTATTTTCAGATTATAAAAACATATTTCTACTATCCATACTACACTTGTATCACCATCTCTTCGCCGAACTAGTGCACCTATACAATTTACCATTGTATTGGGTGTGTTGGGGACACAAGAGATTTCTTGTATTTGGTTGCAGGGTTGTTTGAGAGATACCATCTTCAAACTACGCCTCCCACGGATTGATAAACCTTAGGTCATCCACTTTGAGGGAAAATTGCTACTGTCCTACAAAACTCTGCGCTTGGAGGCCCAACACGAGTCTACAAGAATAAGTTGTGTAGTAGACATCACCGCCCCCGCCAGATTTTGAACCTGGAGTCGAGCGGTGAGGGGATGACGATAGGGGAAGCGAGGAAGGCAGGAAGAGGGCACTTGGTGGAGAAAGGCATAAAGGCATCATCCACCCTATGCTTGTGCGTCAGCCATGATGGTGGACGGTTGTGGGCAGATCTGATATCTGCACGTGGATCTACTACTCGGGATGGCATGACATGGTTGTCGTGGAGTGAGGTTCCACAACTATTGTGTTGTGGGTGAGTTTGGAGAGATAGAAGTCGTGTTGCGCTCTAATCTAGGCCTTCAACTGTACAAGTGCAACTTATTTCCGAGTTTCTGCGCACTCAAGCTTAAGCCTTTCTCTGAACCAAACCTTGCCCAAGAAATCCATCCTAGCTATTAAAGTTCTGATAGCATGGACTTATATCGATGTGCTTAACTTATGGAATTGTAAGAGCACCGCTTAAGCACCAACAACTTTTGCCTGGAATAAAAGCCAACATGAGATTGTGATTGTGTGAGTCAATCATGTTACATCCTTAAGCCCCAACATGCACCCAATTGGGTGGTGCCATGCGGAAGTTGTTTTGAGGAGTTATGATTGGATGAGATAGTCTGATGGTGATGTAGAAGTGATATTCTGGAGATAGTCAAAGATGTTCGGTGGATTATGAGAACTTAGATCTAGCTGAGCATGGTGATTATTATATTGGTGGATAAACAGATCTTTAATTAGTCTTGAAACAATTTGGATTTAGTTAGGTGATTGTGATCTTGAACCAAATTTCACGGTGGATAAATAACTTCAATAGTACATATACAGATCCATAGTCGGTCAATAGAACTTGTGGCTTATATTGGATTTAGATAACCATGAAATTGGAGTTTATTTAAATCATGGTTATGATGTTGGTGGATTGATTTGTGTTAAATTCACACCTTTGGAGATTGAAGTTAAAGAACTTTAGGGTGTAGTATGATCAACCTTGGATATATCGGATTTATATAGGTTAGATGATAGTTAGCAGCATCAATCATGATTATGAAAATTGGTGGATTATTAGAGCATCTGGGATTGGATTAGTAGTACAAGGAAACATCTTGGAGTAACACAACTTGTGTTTCCTTTAGGCCAGAATGAGAGTTAGCAGCATCAATCATGATTATGAAAAATGGTGGATTATTCGAGCATCTGGGATTGGATTAGTAATAAGGAAACAAGGATCTTGGAGTAGAATAACTTGTGTTTCCTTTAGGTTAAATGATATAGCTACTTGGATTCTAGGATGGAGATGACTTGGGCACTATGATTTCTGATGTTTTGATCTAAGCTTAGTAGCTTGCATGTGCCCCATATGGATATAATCATGGATACGATACATGTGGATCGGAGTTGTTAGACCTAGGTGATTTTGTTGTCCCTCCTCAAGAATGTTATGAGTACAAGATCATCATGGGAGGATGGTTTGGATTAATTCAAAGAGATGGCAATTTTGATGGTATGTGATAACCTTGTGGGAGTTGGGCCATGTGAACCTCATAACAGTTAGTTTCAGAGAAATGGTGTTTAAGTGTGTTATGGTGAACTTTCACCCTCACACCCAAACCCTATCAACCTTAAGTCTCACCGAGCCATGACTTGGTCGAGCCGTGACAACAGAGCTGGATATGCAGGATGTGGCCCTTGACCCAATCCTGACCCCGCCAAGCTTTTTGATGAACATCATAAATAACATGTTTGTGAGTTCTTGGACAAGTTTGTCGTTGTCATCATTGATGACCTCTTGGTCTATTCTCCCTTGGAGGAAGATCATAAGCAACACCTGAGAGTGATTTTATGTGGATTTAGTTTGATGATTGTGATATTGAGGAGATAGTCAAAGATGTTATGAGATTTTACATTTAGTAGGTGAGCATGTAATTATTATGTTGGTGGATAAACACTTTTTTATTTAATCTTGGAACAACTTGAATTTCGTTAAGTGATTGTGATCTTGAATCAAATTTCATGGTGAATTTTGAGATTTTGGTTGAATATATACTTTGGTGATTTTGATCTTGTGGAGATAGTCAAAGATTTTCGATGGATTATGAGATTTTAGGTCTAGTAGGCGACCATGGTGATTATTAGATTGGTGAATAAACAAATATTTAATTAATCTTACAATAATTTGTTAGTTAGGTGATTTCGGTTGAATATACTTTGGTGATTGTGATCTTGAGGAGATAGTCAAAGATTTTCGGTGGATTATGAGATTTTAGGTCTAGTCGGTGACCGTGGTGATTATTAGATTGGTGGATAAACAGATATTTAATTAGTCTTACAATAATTTGTTAGTTAGGTGAATATGACCTTGAGCTAAATTTTACGACGGATTATGAGATTTTAGGTGGAGTTAGTTAGGTGATTGTGTTCTTGAAAAGATAATCAAAGATGTTCGGTGGATTATGAGATTTTTGGTCTAATTGGTGAGTGTAGTGATTATTATATTGGTGGATAAACAAATCTTCGATTAATTTTGAACAATTTGAATTTAGCTAGGTGATTGTGATCTTTAACAAAATTTCATAGTGGATTATGAGATTTTAAATGGATTTAGCTAGGTGATTGTGATCTTTAACAAAACTTCATAGTGGATTATGAGATTTTAAATGGATTTAGCTAGGTGATTGTGGTGTTGAGAAGATAGTCAATGATGTTCGGTGGATTATGAGATTTTAGGTCTAGTAGGTGAGCATGATGTTTATTATATTGATGGATAAACAAATCTTTAATTAATTGGAACAATTTGGATTTAGTTAGGTGCTTATGATTTTGAATCAAATTTTGCGGTGGATTATGATATATTAGGTGGATTTAGTTTGGTGATTGTGATGTTGAGGAGATAGTCAAAGATGTGTGGTGGATTTTGAGATTTTAGGTCTAGTAGGTGAGAATGGTGATTATTAGATTGGTGAATAAACAATTCTTTAATTAATCTTGCACTAATTTGGGTGATTGTGATCTTGAACCATATTTCATGATGGATTATGAGATTTTAGGTCTAGGAGGTGAGCGTGATGATATTATATTAGTGGATAAACAGATTTTTAATTAATCTTGAAACAATTTGGATTTAGTTAGGTGATTGTGATCTTGGCCCAAATTTCATGATGCATTCTCAGATTTTGGATGGATTTATTTACGTGATTGTGATACTGAGGGATAGTCAATGATGTTCGATGGACTATGAAATTTTAGGTCTAATAGATGAGCATGAAGATTATATCATTGGTGGATAAGCCGATCTTTAATTAAGCTTGAAATTACTTCACGGTGAATTGTGAGATTTTAGGTGGATTTAGTTTGGTGATTGTGATCTTGTGAAGATAGTAAAAGATTTTCGGTGTATTATGAGATTTTAGGTCTAGTAGGTGAGCATGTTGGTTATTAGGTTGGTGGATAAACAGATCTTTAATTAATCTTGGAACAATTTGGATTTATTTATGCTATTGTGATCTTGAACTAAATTTCATGGTGGATTAGTATATTTTTGGTGGATTTAGTTAGGTGATCGTGATCTTTCAAAAGATAGTCAAAGATATTCGGTGGATTATGAGATTTTAGATCTAATAGGTGAGCATGGTGATTATTATATTGGTGGATAAACAAAATTTTAATTAATCTTGAAACAATTTGGATTTAGGTAACTACTTCGTCCCTTCCTTTTTTAATAGATCGGGCCCTAAGGGATCGCGTTTCAAAAAAAAAAGTGTTTGGTTATATATTTCTGTCAGTCAGTTTTGTGACTGAGAGCAAATCAGTTGTTCTGGGCCTGGTCAAACCGCTATTGCTTGAGCCAGCTGCGGGATGGTGACGCCTGGAAGAGTGTGGTCAAAGCGAGCCAGGACATCACCATCATGGCCACGTAATCACCACCCCCACGCCCATCATTTGATCATCAATAGAACACTGCAGCATCAGCATTACTTTTAACCATCTTGGCACTGACGATGATGCCTCACACCTATAGATAGACACCGGGGAAATAAGACCGCTGTTGGATCATATCAATATGAGCCTCCTTCCTGATCTTATGCACAATCCTTCACGGTACAGAACCGCCTTTGCTGTTCCGAGCCTCGTTGCGTGCGTGCGTCCCATAGAAACCGACACCTGACAGCAATAGCAGTGGGTGTTTCTTCTTCTTTTTGACTAGAGTTGTTTTGACAGTAACTTGGATTATGAGGCAATGAATGGTTTCAACTCACTATATATCTTGCGGATACTTTGAGAGCCTCAAAGCACTGGGTTTGTCGATATATTACTGTTAGGCATTCAAATGTACCAGATTAAGGGAAAGAAAGGCGACTTACCTCCAAATCTGTGTTGCTCCCAAGCAAAGCGTTGTACAAAAATGCAGCAGCGGTTGTGGGCATGTCAAACAAGTGATTTCATTTGATCTGCGGCAAAAGACCGACAGGAATCGTCCCTTGAGAACTTGGAATAAGTGACCATAACTAAGAATTTTATCAGTAAGTGTAACTGTCCTGAAGATGATAAGCGTTGCACTGCCCCTCAGCTATTGTTTCTGTTTCCGTGGAGCAACTTAGCATGGCAAGGAAGAGAAGAAAACGAATAAGTAGGAATGTATGATACAAACTTCTGAGCATACATTCTTTGATAGGAATTGAACGATGTGATCTGTATAGGTATCGACATGGGTGTTTCGCCATTTCTAAGTTGAGCTATTTGTGTGACATACTCTGACATCAAGCCTTAGCAGTACATTTCTAATGCTGTTTTGGCCTGAATCATCAATTCTGCTGGACGTGCTTACAGTATTTGTGTGGGATTACAACATCTGAAGCTCTGGACATGTACAGAAAAACGAGGCACCTGCTTGGCGAGAAGCAATCGCCTATGCCGAAAGTCTAAATTCAGAATACATTTTTTTTTTAGAAAAGGAGGATGACCCCCGGCCTCTGCATCTGGGAGATGCATGCAGCCATTTTATTAATTATTCACGAAGACCTTACAAAGTAGTACATCAATATGTCTGAATCCGTCATCTTGGCAACAACTGTCGCTACTCCTATCCACTTGATGAAGGGGTGCAGAAATGCTGAGCCGAATACCCAGACCTCTCACCTAAGCCTAACATCTAAAGCCGGAGGCCTCAGCCAAGCCACATACCGGGTCTAGGGCACAAACCGGTCTGACGCACTCTCATGGGTCGTCGCCGCCGTCTTCCACTGATCCATCTTTAAAGTGGGTACTGATGCAACAGCCTTGCCAGGCCTGCCGTCGACGCCGCCACGGCGTCAAACAGCGCCACCGCCCTGCGCTCGTCCATCCAGACACATCCGTCATCGAGATCCAGCTGCACCATGCCGCCAATACTCGTCGTTGTCAACGCGGTAGATCCGACGCCGCTCCTCTTGCCAACCTCCACACCGTCGCCGCTGCAACTGTCACGCAGAGCCCACCACCCACAGTACCTCTCTCCCGAACACCCAAGCCTCCCAAGACGGCGCCTCCATGGAGGACACGACGCGCAAGGCGCCGTCGCCGCCCAAATTCAGAATACATGCCTTGACTACTTTGAGCCTTTTGCATTATTTTTTACTGGCAGTAGTTCAACAATTTACAGTTAGCATGTGTGCATCTTAAGCTGGTGCCTTTATCTTCAGCTCTGTTGCTTCTCTTTTATGTCAATGCGAGATCTTACAAATTTAAATGAGCTAATTGACGTGTCATCTCCGAGTTGAAACGATGCCTTTCACTTAGCTGTATTTGCTTGTCAGGATGCTACATGCTCGTTCAGATTCTTGCTCATCAAAGAATCATTCAAACCAAATGCTGAATCTTGATAATGCCTTTTAGTTCTGCGGTTACTTGTTCCAGGATTTGTTCATTTACTTGTCGCCGCCAACAACTCTCTAATATATTGTATCAGGATCCGTTGATTACTTGTTTCAGGACCTGATCTTCAATATGCCTAGTGTTACACGCAGCAAAAATCTTGTCGTGGCTGTAACTTGTTCTTATGCATTACTGTTCTATTTTTTATCAACTACTCCCTCCGTCCCATATTATAAGAGCGTTTTTGACGGTGTCAAAAACGCTCTTATATTATGGGACGGAGGGTGTAGCTAGCTGTTGCCTGCAGTGCAAATTTTGTTTCGTGTTGGTGACTTGGAACTCTGGTTTCATCCAGCGAGTTTCTCAACAGTCATGAGCTCAAGTATCCTGTAGGTGACTTGCGACTCTGGTTTGGCCTAGCATTTAGTAAACACAATTCTGAGTAAAATGTATGCTGATAATAGTGAGTGTAAACTGAAGACAGTCAAAGACTTCATGTATGCTGATAATAGTGAGTAGTAATACTGTAGTGCTAGGATGTTTGTTGAGCAAGCGAAGCGAGATGGTGTTAAGTCAGGCAGGTGACAGTGACTTGCTTTGCTGACTACTACTGCTGCACCTGCACCTGCACTGGTGTTGTCTCTGGTCACTGATTTGATCCGGCGGGCGGACACATCTCAAGGACGCTCCCTGCCACCAGCCCATACCATACCGACGGCGGCCGGCCACATCGCTTTCCCTTGGCCTCCCGCGCCGCTGCGATAGGCTCAGCCTCCTCGCATCGCCTTCAGGGCGGCCCCTAACGGCAACTCGGTCGGCCGTCTTCAATGCGATGCTTCTTCATCTTCAACCGGATGGCAATTTGAACAAAGGTAAACAAATTTCTTTGTAAGGAAAAATGAATCATGGGAGTGGATTAACCTTAAATTAAACAAGCACAAATTTAAAAAGAAAAATAATATTATGCAAGTATGTGTAACATAACCTCCAGCCTTCTCATTCCCCCTATACTAATATACTAAAATAAATAAAAATGAAATTTTGAAAGAAGAATTAATTAGTTGCATTGGCATTACCCAAAATGTGCACACAGTTCACATAGAAATTGCTCTATTTTATAACATGCAACTACAAGTATATAATAATCTAATTTTCGCAAAAAAAAAATTCCTAAGAAGAAATGAATTAGTGACATTGGTATTACCCACAAAGAGGAAATTAAATGAAATAAAAATTAAAACAAAATAAAAATAATGAAGTTTTCTAAAAACAATTAATTAGTGGCATTAGTATTACCCTTCAAGAAGAAAGAAAACGAAATAAACCAAAAATTATAATAATCAATTGCACATAATTTAAAAAATTGTGCTTTTTTAATTATAAGCAAGAATAATATAATAGAGAAATTTTCACAAAAAGGAATTTTCTAATGAGGAATCATTACTGGCATTAGAACTACCCATAAAAAAGAAAGAAAACAAAATAAAAACTTAAGCAAAATAAAATAATAAAGTTTTAAAAATAAGAATAAATTAGTGGCATTGGTATTACCCTTTAAGAAGAAAATAAAAATAAAAATAATTTGCACTCAATTTACACAAAAATTGTGCTTTTTTATAATATTAAAGAATAAGCATACAATAGTAAAATTTTCACAAAAATATGGAAGTTTCATAAGAAGGAATGAATTAGTGGTATTGGTATTCCCATTAAAGAAGAAAGAAAATGAAACAAAAACTAAAATAAAACCGAAATAATGAAATTTTCTAAGAAAGAATGAATTAGTGACTTTGGTATGACCGTTTAGGAAGAAAGAAAATGAAATAAATAATAAAAATAACGAGGGTTTCCAAGGAAGAATGATTTAGTGGCATTGATATTACCCTTTAAAAAGAAACAAAATGAAAATAAATCTCAAAAAAGAAAGAAAAAGCACATAACATACACTAAAAATAAGTTTTTTTAAAATATGCAAGAAATATAATAAGCATATGATAGTGGAATTTTCACACAAAAAATCCTCAAAAGGAACAAATTAGTGGCATTGGTAATACCCTTAAAGAAGAAATAAAATAAAATAATAGCTTACTCAAAATCAATATAATAAAATTTTATAACGAACAATGAATTGGTGGCTAGGAAATATTGCATGCATGCTACTCTAGGCCCAGCTTGTACTCTCATGTGTTGATTTCATCCATGCAACACGGGCATTTGTGCACATCTTACATGCGGATGGTGCACGACATGCATGCGATCTCTCGGGCTCTCGTCGTGGACCTCAAGTGTCTCCCGCATGCAAATTTGTTTTTCTTTTTTTTAGGGATGCATGGATCTCGTATCGCCAGGTCTTTTTTCTGAGTCGATCGCTTGGGCTGTTTGGAGCTGGCGTCATGGAGCCGAAGAGGGGGGCGCCCCTATGTCTCGCTTCTAGCGAGACCTAGGGAACCCTCGCTGAAGGGGAGCCCAAGAGGGGCCGGCCCAGGCGCACGCGAGGCCGTAGCCTCATTTTTTATGGTTTTTTCATGTTATTTGTTTTCAGAATTTGCTATATTTTTTTATTTTTGTTTTTACTTTTAAATATTGTAAATATATATAGTACAAAATACATTTTTGATAAAACATTTGATAAATGTTAACCAAGCATTTAAAAATGTTAAATGTGTGTAGAGAAAATGTTTATCACGTATATGAAAACTGTATAAAAAATACATTGTTGTATGAAAAAAATGATCATGTATTTATAAATATTACTCAAGCATTTGGAAAATGTTGAATAATTATTTGAAAAATGTCAATCAAGCATTTCACAAATGCTAAATGTGTATATAAAAAATGTTGACCATGTATTGAAAAATGATGAAATTTTGATCATGTATATAAAATGTTAATCATGCATCTGAAAAATGTTAAATGTGCATATAAAAAATGTTGACCATGTATTAAAAAAATGATGAAATAATTTGATCATGTATATAAAAATGTTAATCAAGCATTTGAAAAATTGTTGAACAAGTATTGAAAAAAATATTAATCAAGCATTTAAAAAATATTAAATGTGTATATAATTGTTTTTGACCGTGTACTAAAAAAATGATGAAAAAGTGTGATGATGTATATAAAAATTAGTTTACCTTTGAAAAAAAGGATGAACAAGTATTTGAAAAATGCTAATCAAGAATTTGAAAATATTAAATGTTTATAGGAAAAAGTTGGCCGTGCATTAAAAAAATGTTAAACTTGTATTAAAAAAACAAAGAAAAAAACAAAGAAAAAAACGAGCAAAAACCGATGAAAAACAAGAAAAAACTAAAACTAAAAAGCCCGGAAAGCTACTGGAAACCCGACTCTTTTACTTCGAGTTGGTCATGCCCTAGTTGTATAACACGAACTCGAAAATTACTTAGTGGCTAGCAGCGCAACCCTGTAACCAGGAGGTCCTAGGATCGAACCCCGTTCGGTCCCTTTTTCTCCCTCTACTCGATTACTTCTAAATGCACTAATGGGCCAGCCTGTCACGGTAGATGCTCGACGCGCGAGAAACTTCTGTCTTGCTATAAGAAAGACATAGCTCTCTCGTGCGGAGGGCGAGGCGCTGCGATGCCGCGCGGGAGCTATATGTAGCCCGTACCAAGACATAACATGTATGCCCTACAGGATGGCGCTATAGGACCGGCCCAATACAGTAGTGACGCCCGTGTTTTTTCCTATAGTTTTTTATCTGTTATTCCCCTAAAAAAAGTTTTTCACTGTTTTGCATGATTTTCTTTGGGTTTTTTCTGGTTTTATTTTCTTTATTCGGATTATATGTTTATTTCTTCAGTTTTCTTTAATTTTTGTACCTCTTTAACACATTTCTTCTTTTTTCACACATAGTCTACATTTTTGGTATACAAGTATAACATTTTTATACAAAGTTTAATAGTTTTTAAATACATGATTAATTTTTTCCCAAATACATGTTCTTTTGGTCTTCTTTTTTTTCATAATCGGTATATATTTTTTGTATACATCTAAAACATTATTTTTAAACACATTTATCATTTTTCAAATACATTATAAACATTTTTTTTCAAATACATGATTTGATGGTTTTTTTTAAAACACAATATACGTTTTTCTTATACATCTAAAACATATATTTAAAGGTAGGCAAATATTTTATTGAATTACGCAAGTTTTTTGACAATGTATCCCATTTTTTGAAAATGTCACTTACAGTTTTTAATCGCGTGAAGATTTTTTAAATGTCATGACCATTTTTGACTGTCACATACTGTTATGCTTACAAAACATTTACACTCTGTTTTTTCATATTCACGGTGGGCTTTTTTTGAGATATATGTATTTATACTTTTTCAAAATGTAAAACAAAAAAATAAAATGGAAAAAACGAAAATGAAATTTTGAGAGAGGAAAAATAACATGTACCTGTGATTTGCTAATGGCAGGGAGGGAGTGATGTGACTCCCTTGTGGAATGGGCCGCTTGCCCATATATGAAAGCGTAGTAGGTGATTTGTCATTCCAACTTGGTAGAAGCGAGCTATAGCCGCGCCGGGGGGAGCTCCTATATGGCGACCTGTACGCCCGATGAAGCGGAAACACGCACCACCTCACCCCCCGGCCCGCGTGCCCTATTGGCCGGCCCAAGCGTGGGGCGGGAGGTACCCCTTTTTGGTTCATTTTTATTTTTTATTTTCTGTTTTCCCTTTTAAATATAATTTGGGATTTCAAAAAGTTCCAAATTTCTAATTCTGAAAAGAATGTGCAAGAAATCAGAAAATGATTGTGAATTCAGAAAAAAAAAGTTCATAATTTTGAAAAATTGTTCGAGAAATCATAAAATGTTCACACATTAACAAAAGGGTGGTGATTTTCAAAAATATTCGCATATCGAAATATTGTTCACAATTTTTTTAAATCTCACATATTCAAAAGAATATTCAACGATTAGAACTAAATTTCCGCAGTTCAAATAATGTTCATGAAATTTTCAAAAAATGTTCACAAACAACGAAAAATGTTCATAAATTTCAAAAATTGCTCTCAAAAATTAAAAAATGTTCATGAATTCAAAGAAATGTTCATGCATTTCAAGCAACTCTTCAGAAAACATAAACTGTTAATGAAATTAAAAAATTGTTCCCAAAAAACAAAAACTGTTCGCTGATTCAAAAAATGTTCACGAGTTTGAAAAAACGTTCATAATTTAATAAAATGTTCGCAAATTTGTGAAAAAAGTTCACGATTTCAAAAAATGTTCATGATTTTAAAAAATATTCATGAATTTGTAAAAATTGTTTAGAATTTTGAAAAACAGTGTTCATGATTTCAAAAAAATTGTTCACAAATTCAAAAAATGTTCGTTATTTAGAAAAAAAATCACACATTTGAAATATGTTCGCAAAAATGAAAAAAATAGAGAAGGAAAAAGAAAAATAAATAAAAATGAAGAGAAAAAGGAAAAAGAAAAAAATAGAAAATGAAAAGAAAGAAAGAAACCAAAAAACCGGTTCGAGGAAGGTTGTAGAACCTTCCCAAATCCGGTGGGGAGTAATCCCGAAATGGGCTGGACCAAAAAGTGGATCGGGCGTTGGAGGGAGTGCGCGCCAGGTCAATGGGTAAATCCCTATTTCCTGCTCCTTGCGACTAATTGCCGACCAATGGCACAAGCAGAGCGAGTGAAAGAGGGTAAATGGGCCGGCCCAATCAGGAGGCATCATGTAGTCTACATTGATCCAGGTTCAGATCTGGTTTTCCTCAAAAAAAAGGTAGAAGGTTCTGGTTCGGTCTTTTCTAATTTTCTCTTTTCCTGTTGTTGTCTTTACAGGTTTCCTTCTGTTTTTTTGTTTTCGGGTCCTTTTTTGTTTTTAGGTGGAAAATTTCGAAAGATATTTCTGTTTTTAAAAAATGTTATTAATAAAACTTTAGAATTTGAAAATATATTGTCTTTTCAAAAGTTCTTCAATTTTTCAAAAAATAATTTGAATTTTTAAACATTTTCATATTTTCAAAAATATTCATATTTTTATAAATAAATTGTAGTTTTTCAAAAAATAAAAATCTTAAATTATTTGTGTTTCCGAAATTTCTTCAAATTTAAATAATTGTTCAGAATTGTCAAAAAATGTTTCTGTTTTTGAAAAAATGTTAATTATTTCAAAAAATTGCTTAGAGTTTCAAAAAAATGAACGTGCTTTGTAGAATTTTTTTTGTGTTCTTCCGAATTGTTGAAAAGCATTTAAAAAAATGTTCATACTTTTTAAAAAATCTCAAACTTTTAAAAAAATGGTCACATTTTTTAGAAAAGGTTCTCAAAAATTCAAAATGTGTTCACACTTTGTAAAATATTTTTTTCCATGATTGTTTTCGGAAAACCAAATGTAAACAAAAACATATACCAGGAAAACATGCCAGTACAATAGGCAGTTCTCTGGTCGCTACTGTTGCTGCATGGGTTGGCTTAGTCGGGCGGGGGGGGGGGGGGGGTTCATGTGTGTTTCCTCGCCAATTTGCTACATAGAGCGGCAAATAGGACTCCCGTCTTGGACGTGTTTGGTTGCTCGCATCCCCCATGCTGGCTGTGGGGGACCAAACTGACCAGTTTGGTTAGTTGGGCTGCATTGAAATCTTAGTTTGCACAAATATCAAATCACCGATCAGCCCTGCCCTTGAGGAACTCCTGAATCGGTGCTTTCTAGGGAGCCAGGTTCGTCTCATGCAACCGGGGGGGGGGGGGGGGAGGGGGGCATGGCCCGAGCTTGTGCGAGCATGGAGATAGCGCGAGCTCGCGAGCGTCCCCGAAAAGTCGGCAGGAGTAATTTTCTCACCTCCGGCCAATTGGCCCCGCCTATTTAGCCCCCTTAGGCTCACTGCCCCAACTCACACCATCATTCCCCTCCCCCGCCCCCTTCAAGCTCTCCGTACCAGGAAGCTTCTTCACCAACGAGTAGGTAAGCGGCACCATCTTCTCTGGTTGTCGGTGGTCGGAGGCGGCGATCATTCTTCCTCTTCTTCTGTGAGTTGTTCCTAGCCTCCTCCCCGCTCCTCCGATGGCTATAAGTTATATCACTTCCTACTCAGTGTAGCTTATATCTGTGAGCATGTAGTATGGTAGGTTATGCGAGTATTGACTCATGGTGTTGTGTGAGGATGTGGTAGATCATATGCTAGTCATGTCGTTTAGGTAGTACGGTAGTTTTTTTGTTGTGGACGATGATGTTCATAGTGTTGTGGTAGATCGATGCTTATGTGCTAGTATTACATGTTTTCCATGTCACTTTCCATGCTAGCATGGTAGGTTTTGCTTGTCAGCGGTGATGATGTTCAGGGTGTTGTGGTAGATCGATGCTTATGTACTAGTATTGCATGTTTTCCATTTCGTTTCCATTCTAGTATGGTAGATGGGTAGTATGGTAGGTTTTGCTTGTAGGTAGTGATGATGTTCATGGCGATGTGGTAGATGGATGCTTGTATGCTAGTATTACATGTTTTTCATGCTAGTATGGTATTTGGTAGTGTGTTCTGCTTAATGATCAGTCTATGCTAGTATGTTAGATGCATTGTTCTTGTTCAGCCAGTCCTTATGCTAATCATTATAGGCAATGGCCACCAAGACTTTAGTAAGGCCCTTGTTCTCTCGGACACCCAGATCTTTCCCTCCTATATTAATGACCCCCATCCGCTATTGACTGGGGTACAGAGGTGTTTGAGGCGCTTCACGTGTGTTATTTAGTGGTGATGATGTTTGTGGTAGCTACTAAGGCGGCCATTAAGGATAGCAAGGCACGTATGAGGTGGTCCATGAAGGCGAATACAACGAAATGGGCTTCTTTTCTGTCCACCTTCATCCTGAGCAAGATGTGTGATATCATCACCAGTGGGGTGAGGACTGATAAGGGCTTCAAGGAGGTGCACCTGAATGTTGTTGCGAAGATGGTGTTTGAATTTTGTGGCACGGAATTGACCTCAACACAGGTGTACAACCATCTTAATAAGTGGAGAGTGAGATGGATCTAAGTGTCCAACCTTAGAGACCTTAATAATGCACAATGGGATCAAGACACCTTCAACATTCAATTGGAACCTGAGCATTACCAAGGACCCATCGCGGTTATCTAACCCACTTGTTTCACTTGATTTAACATGCCAATCAAAACTAACAACATTGTCTTTCTTTCTTAGGATCACCCCAATGACATTGAGTATCTCAACATGCCCATCCAAAATTACTCTCATATGCAGACCATCTTCTCCTAGGGTCTGGCTACTTGCAAGCATGCCATTTTCTTCGCGGGTAGCCTCGTAGCCTCCTCCATAGCTGGCCATTTTGTTCTCAACCCACATTATTTTTAAGAAGTCTTACAAACACGACAACCAGTATGTCCATATGTTGTTTAATATGCTTTATAGTTCTTTTTTTCGAGGACATTGTTTATCATGCATATGCAAGGAAGAAAGTCGTACTACTACCTTGACAACGACGAAGGAATCTATATATACATCAAAGGATATACATGTGAAGTCTTGGCTTTACTACCATGGCCATACGTGCTGGTGTTCGGGTGGCTCGGCCACAACATATAGAAACACTCTTGTATTAGCTGAGCATGATTTTTATGCCTCACAAAGAAATTTCACATCATGTACATGCGGTTAATTACCGATTGCCCAACGTCAGCTCGGTACATTTGGGATTTTACGAGATCTTCAAAATTAAATATGTTTTGATATGTTTAAGAGAATACTTGGGGCCTCCAACAATCCATTAGAATATAACTAGTGACTCAATTGATAAAACATTATTTGTTGACTTCAAACCATACATAGAAACAAGCAAATCATACACTGACATGAAAACCTTGGTGTTCATCAGAAACATCATATAAAAAATATTTGGGCTAGCCAAAAGACTCCATGACCCATTGAAGTCCAGCTTGGTGAACATCTCTATAAGTTTGTTCAAGTATTTCACTCCCTACGGTAATCAGTATCATCTATATTCTAACTAGATAAAAACCCGCACATTGTTGTGGAATGACTATAATGATATGTTTAAGTGAAACGAATGGATATACATGCAATTAATCTTGTTACATAAATAGTTCACGTACACTTGCAATTTTGAGGCATTTGAAAAGGAACGGCATTTGAAAAGGAACTATAATGTTCCCTCGGAACTCTAACATGTTGATGCACAGAATGATCAAAAATTTAGATTTTGTTTAGTAGTATCTCACAAAATAATAAATTAGGAGAAAATATACAATACCAAAAACAGCTGGAAAAAATGTTCTCTCGAATTTTGAAACATTGCTGCACGGATCGACCTTTAGTTAGTAGCATCCCACACACGAAAAAAATAGTTAGGAGAAAATACAATACCAGAACAGGTTGAAAGTTGCCTCCACTTAATGATACGTCCATTTTGCATCATGTTTCTTACTAATATTTATAATGTTTTTGGTCTTTATTTCACTTTATGAAGCAATCTAATGCCTTTTTTCTCTTATTTTGCAAGTTTCACATGAAGAGGGGGATTGCCGGCAGCTGGAATTCTGGACCTGAAAAGGCTATAATAGAGATAGATATTCTCCAGAGCTCCAAATGACCTGAAAACTTACGAAGAATTATTTTGTAATTAATAAAAAAATATTGGAAGAAGAATCTTTGGGAGGGGCCCCACCGGTGAGTCACGAGCTCAGGTGGCGCCCTCCCCTAGGGCGCGCCACGTGAGGTCGTGGCTCCACCAGCAGGCCTCCGAGGCCCATCTTCTCCTATATGAAGCCATTTGCCCTAGAAAAAAAATAAGAAGAAGACTTTTGGGATGAAGCGCCGCCGTCTCGAGGCGGAACCTGGGCAGGAGCACTTTTGCTCTCCGGCGGAGCGATTCCGCTGAGGATACTTCCCTCCGGGAGGGGGAAATCGAAGCCATCGACATCTCCAACATTCCTCTCATCGTGGGAGGGCCAATCTTCATCAACATCTTCATCAGAACCATCTCATCTCAAACCCTAGTTCATCTCTTATATTCGATCTTTGTCTCAAAGCCTCAGATTGGTACCTGTGGGTTGCTAGTAGTGTTGATTACATCTCGTAGTTGATGCTAGTTGGTTTATTTGGTGGAAGATTAAATGTTCAGATCCTTAAGCATATTCAATACCCCTCTGATCTTGAACATGAATATGATTTGTGAGTAGTTACTTTTTTTCTTGAGGACATGGGAGAAGTCTTGTTATAAGTAATCATGTGAAGTTGGCATTCGGTCAATATTTTGATGATATGTATGTTGTTATTCCTCTAGTGGTGTCATGTGAACGTCAACTACATGACACTTCACCATACTTGGGCCTAGGGGAAGGCATTGGGGAGTAATAAGTAGATGATGGGTTGCGAGAGTGGCAGAAACTTAAACCCTAGTTTATGCATTATTCCGTAAGTGGCTGATTTGGATCCCTATGTTTCATGCTATGGTTAGATTTATCTTAATTCTTCTTTCGTAGTTGCGAATGCTTGCGAGAGGGGGTAATCATAAGAGGGTTGCTTGTTCAAGTAAGAAAAGCACCCTAGCACCGGTCCACCCACATATCAAATTATAGTGAACGCGAATCAACTAAACATGATGAACGTGACTAGACGTGAATCCCCCATGTGTCCTCGAGAACGCTTTGCTTACTGTAAGAGAACTTTCCGGCTTGTCCTTTTCTATAAAAAGGATTGGGCCACCTTGCTGCACTTTGTTACTATTGTCACTTGTTACTTGTTACGAATCAACTTGCTACAAAACTATCGTTTACTACTGTTTACAGCACTTGCAGATAATACCTTGCCGAAAACCACTTGTCATTTCCTTCTGCTCCTCGTTGGGTTCGACACTCTTACTTATCAAAAGGACTACGATTGATCCCCTATACTTGTGGGTCATCAAGACTCTTTTCTGGCGCCGTTGCCAGGGAGTGAAGCGTCTTTGGTAAGGAAACATTTTTATTACGTGCTGAAATGTTTTGTTACTTGTTACTATGGAAAGTAATCCTTTGAGGGGCTTGTTTGGGGTATCTTCACCTCGACCGGAAGTGGTAAGAGCCGCTCCTCAACCTATTGAAGCTACTGAAAATATTTATTATGAGATTCCCTCGGGTATGTTAGAAAAACTGCAGGCTAATCCTTATGCAGGAGATGGAACGATGCATCCTGATATGCATCTAATCTATATAGATGAAATTTGTCGATTGTTTAAGCTTGCAAGTTTACCCGAGGATGGACTAAAGAAGAAAGTATTCCCTTTATCTTTGGGGGGAAAGGCATTATCTTGGTATAGGCTATTGGATGATGTTGGATCATGGGATTGGAACCTATTGAAGCTGGAATTTCAACAGAAATTTTATCCTATGCATCTTGTTCATCGTGATTGGAATTATATATATAATTTTTGGCCTCGTGAAGGAGAAAGTATCGCTCAAGCTTGGGGAGGCTTAAATATATGACGCACACATGCCCCAATCATGAGCTCTCAAGAGAGATGATTATACAAAACTTTTATGCTCGACTTTCTCATAATGATCGATCAATGCTTGATACTCCTTCTACTGGTTCTTTTATGAAGAAAACTATTGAATTCAAATGGGATCTACTGGAAAGGATTAAACGTAACTCTGAAGATTGGGAAATCGAAAAAGGTAATTAGTCAGGTATAAATCTTGAATTTGATTGTGTTAAATCTTGTATGGAAACTGATGCTTTTCATTAGTTTAGTGTAAAATATGGACTTGACACTGAGATAGTAGCTAATTTTTGTGAATATTTTGCTGCTCATGTTGATCTCCCCAAAGAAAAGTGGTTTAAATTTCATCCACGTGTTGAAGAAACTTGTAAAGAACCTGTTATAGCTAAAACTGAAACAATCATTTATAATGTTGATCCAGTTGTACCTACTGCTTACATTGAGAAACCTCCTGATGGCTCTATATTTTACGCATTTTTAGAGCTCATATGTTGCACGTTCTCTTCATATATTATGTCCCATTGAACCAAATATATGTCCATTATGCATGATTACCGATTTTTGCACTTATCATTGTGAGCATTGCACATTTGTGTATTTATTTGGCTTTTATTAGTTTTCCTTCTTTTCTTGTGTCTATAGGTGTATTGGAGCAACCTAGGACCAAGCACAATGAAAGGATCAAGGATGGGTTCAATACGGAGCCAGCCAGGGGTCAGACTTAGCCATTTCGAAGGTCAGAAAAAGTCATTTTTCCAAAGTGCTCCAAATCAAGATCTAAGAACATAAATGGATCGGCGTCGTTCATACGAATCCAACAAGCCCAAGAACGTCAAATTCCGAGTTCGTATGAAGAAATGACGGCCGTTTTACCGGACAGGGATTGCACAAAAAGACATCACAAAAGACGGCGTTTCAAACGACCGCGCGGTCGTTTCGGCGGTCGTTTGACGTGCACACAACTCCGAAAGTTGCCCTTCCAGACGGGATTCTTCACCAATTTCATCCCCAATTGTTCCCACGGGATCCTTGGCTCATAATGAAGGGATTGGGAGAAGATAAGGCTCATCTTGAGCCCTTGGATGACCACATCAACAGAGGAGATACCGGGAGGTCTTCATATAAGCACCTCCAACCCTAGGCGCCTCCCACCTCCATCATTCATCCACGCAGTCGTCATCCATCTCCATTGTTGTTCCAAGACCACCTCCATAGAGAAGAGAAGGGCCAAGCCAAGAGGAGGAAGAGGAGGCGCCCTCACCACGTGCACCGGCCTTCGGGCCGGTGCGGTCTTCATCATCGGCGCCGCCACCATCGTCATCTCAACACTGGCGCCGCCGCCATCACCATCACCGCCGCCATGCTCCTCTCCTCCACTGGCCTCGTGCCGGCTTGTAACTTGCCCTATCCCTCTATGATGTTTGAGTAGTTGTGTTAGTTCTTGAGGATTTGGATGAACCCTTGCATGATTAGTACTTTGTTGAATAAGCGATCCAATATTCTCTTTATATGTATTATGTTGATTGTCTCATGGTGATGTGAAGGACGCCCACACAGCATTAGCCACTTATGGACTTGAGGTGATTTATGTTGGTGAGAAGGGTAGTTGTGGAGGGTAGGTGACGACAGGACCTATTCTCGCTTCGTCTATCATCTTTGCAATAGGGATTAGTGGAGAACCCTAGAACTTAATGCCGTGACCACGGGGAGTTCACTCCCCTTAATCATCGTTGTGATAACCAGAGTGGGAAAGCACGGTGGTGGCATGAGTGTACGCGGTAACCTGAGTGGGGATGCGTACTTTAATGGCTCCGCCCACGCGAGATCATATACAAGTGTCTTAATGATACAAATAGAGAGTCATGTTTATCATGTGTTGTCAACATCATACTTGTGGTGATGACTCTGATTCCCTCGAGAACGTTTACTACTCAAGCACCGTTTCCCTTAGTTTAGTTCCTTTAATTTTCTGTCTTTTATTTCTTGTTTGTAGTCTAGTAAACAGTATCCCTTTTATTTGTGTTCCTAGCAACTTACTAAAGTAGGATATTTCCAAACTACAGTTTGGGTGCGTACGTAACTGCGTAAGTGATAGCGTAGTTGCGGGGTTTGTAATTCCTTCCTATTTGCTCCCTGTGGGTTCGACACTTCATTTATCATGAAAGTGCTACAATAGCCCTGTGCACTTGTAGGTCATCAAGTATTTTCTGGCGCCATTGCCAGGGAGCATTGCGCTTGGTTATTACTTACCCGCTCGCATATAGTTTATTTATGTTTGTTGCTATTTAACTAAAAATACCAAAATCTTTTGCTTTGAGATGTCTTCTGTAGGAACTAGGATGGCTGCAATGAAACAAATCAAAGAGAGAGGAACAATTTATGCTCAACACCGACATTTAGCTAAAGGTATTGAAGTGGGTGAAAAATTGGAGGCATTGGACATTATCGCTGAAGCTATACTTATGTTATCTTGTAAGAATTGTAAGTCCATTTGCCATATGACCTATAGCTGCAAATTTCACCCTATCCCTTTTATAGCATCATACAACCGTAAATGCCTTCCATTTGAATGTGTTGAATATGTTGAGGAACTAATGCTCATTTACAGAACATTAGAACTGATGAACAGGGTGAAGGAGCTCTCTCTACAACATGAATGGGTCTTGAAACATATGGGTTTATTGGAGAGTATTCATAAATGGTGTATTACTAACAATATCCATAATACCCCTTTTATTAAAGATTATGAGAAGCGAACTGGCGCTTCCCAAGCCTCTATGTTGCAGGAACATAACCTCATAAAAGATTCCGAGGAGATAATCGAGCGATGGGAGAAAATCCAGGGAACCACTTTTTAAGAAGTGTGTCTTGGAGATAAGCCAGAGAAGGAACGCGGAGATGAAGGACGGAATGGCCACTGTCTGGAAACTCCTCCGGATCATGGTAAATTTCTAGACACCATTAATTCCCAGCTCGATGATCATTTATCATATCTACGTTCTATCAGAGCTTTCATGGAACCTATTGAAACGATGCTTGAATATTCTCCACCGGAGGATATAGTGAGGGCTGATGTTTCAAAGTTTATTGTTAGAGATAAACTAGATATTGGCATTGTTCCAGATGTGCCTCCGATGACTCCTTTTGGTGAAACACCAATTGGCATTCGTCTTAGGGATGAGATAGCACAAAAGGAGGGTGAGTTGCTTGCATTAAGAGAGTTATCAACAAGTGATGCAACCACCATGATGCCTGATTACTCCTCTTTACCTATGGATTTGTCAATATTGGACAAACCCCAAATTGCATATTCTGAAATTGATCTTGATGATATATGGGCTGATTTTCTGCAGGCTCTCCATAGACCTCCTTTGGAGAGTAAATTGCAAAGTCTTATAGATGATAATAGCCTTGATATTGAATTAGCAAATTTGGATACTAACATTCCCAGGTACACTCAAGATGAAGAAGAAGGTTATGACTTCCTTATAGCTCCATATCCTCTCGATTACAAAAATATTGTCAAATTGCAGCTACTAACCTTGCAAGCATCTCCAATGAACCGGATGCATTGGTACTCGCCAAGAAGCGAGTATGAATTTACATATATGATGCCGATGCACCGGAAGCGAGTACGACTCCGACCGAGCTCTGCTATGAGGTGCTCCAAACCCCGGTCAGAGTCTGGTCTCACACTCGGGGTTGACATCCCTTGGGATCCGGGTGGATGACCTTATGGAGCACCAAAGCCTAGCTATATGGCTATAAAGAAAGCACTGCCTGGGAGGTAACCCGAAAGTCAGTAGGTGTCTTTCTTAGTTTTGTGTCTTGAGTCTAGTTGCATTCATATTGCATTGGCACTTCTGTTTTATTTTGAGTAGTTGCTATTTGAGTTGGTTGCAATAATTTTCATTGGTAAAATTTATAGCATGTCAGTAGCCTATGTTTTGTTGCATACCTCCTGTCATTTTTATTGTAATATTGCTATGTGCCTAACACGAGGAGGAAGCACAATTTTTTGTGTGAAAGTTCTACAACTCCAGAAGAAAAGATGGCATAGTATACGACCGCCCCGGTCGTACAAACGCCCGTATGAGCTCGTGGCTGCGAAAGTGAGAAGACCATAGCAAAAGACGGCTAACCGTTCGAGCGCTCGCACTCGTACGCGCGGTCGCATGACTTGTGGCCACAGAGGAGTAGCTTCGCAGAGCAAACGACGGCGTACCGTGCGAGCGCGAACGCTCGTACGTTCGCTCGTATGCCAGGTCGACCCCGACAATCAGATTTTCAGAGTGAAAGACGGTGTTTCGTACGAGCATGACCGCTCGTACGGGCGCCCATATCAAAGGGTGACGCTGGACATACATCGTCAGAATGCACGACGACATACATACGACCGCATCTGGTCGTATGCGCGCTCGTATGAAGGCAAAAATACCTCCATTTGATTTATTTTCGACGTCTGATGTCGCTGAGGTATTTTCAAACTGATTATTTGCTTTCTAATAAATGTTAATTACCTCTGAAACTCCGTAGCAACTATGTTTTCTTTTATTTCTTTTTGCCGGTTGGTGACGGTGTCCTGGATTAGGGGGTGCTAACCGGGCCGACCCGACTCCTCGGTTGGGCCGATGTACCCTCGTGTGTGACCAAGATGGACTCCGGAGGCCATACATGGGGGACGTGATCAAGGCTGCCTCTACCAAAGACTTGTAGTACACTTCAAGATTTCTCTTGCCGCCTTGCTCCTAGATACCGACCTTGTAACCCTAGATACCCTCCCTGGCGTGTATATAAGCCATAGGGTTTAGCCCGTGAGGGGGAGATAGGCAACATTGCTTACCTAGCCATAGGAGTTACTCATATTACGATCTCGAGGTAGATCAACTCTGTACTCAATACATCTTCATCAATATAACAGAAGCAGGACGTAGGGTTTTACCTCCATTAAGAGGGCCCGAACCTGGGTAAACATCGTCTCCATTGTCTCTGTTACCATCGATCCCAGATCCGCAGCTCGGGACCCCCTACCCCGAGGTCTGCCGGTTTTTACACCGACACTGGTGCTTTCATTGAGAGTTCCGCTGCGCGATCACCGGCAGGGTCGATGGCTCACCTATGGATCAATCACGATAACAGCTGTGGGGACGTCTACGTCCCCGGACAACTTTTCGTCTTCGGCAGCATGATGTTCTGCGCCGATTCGACGGGACATCTGACTTCCGTCGATAACTACGCCCTTGGACGGGTCATAACCTTCGGAGGCCTCGAGTATACTGCCGATTCCCGCGGCGAACTCGTCCTATCGGGATGGACGCCCGGCCTGATCGAAAGCTCGGCCGGTTCTGGAGGCTCGACTCCGGAACCGAACTCTGTCACGATATCCTCTGAGACTACCGGCGCCGCCACTCCGGCTGATCTCCCCTCGACCGCTAGTTCGGAGAGATATCCGGCTCCCACTCCCGAAGCGGTGCCGGAGGTGACTTCAAATCAAAACTCCGAATTACGTTCAGACTCTCTTCGCTCTGAGGACGCGCCTGGTCTCACACCAGATGTACTTCGAATCAGCCCTGCCTACGGCGCATCCATGGATCCCGAAGAGTTATCTCACCTTGATGAGATGCTTTGCCGCATCCAGAGCATGTCCATCTTGGACGGCAAGGTTTCGGTTTACGATCAGATCAGACTTAAAGCCGATAATAGGGAAATCTACATCCCACCCACCACCCACCTAGTCGCTACGATTGATGATTTAACCGATGTATTGGACTACGGCGAACCCTCCGATATGGAGGAAAACGTAGATGGCCCTATCGAGAACACCTTGGCCCGGTCAACACGGGCAGGTGGACCGCCACATCCACCTATGATGTCTATATGGTGGACACCCCCAAATCCCCTCCAAGACGCCGGCGATGGCGCCGAAGGGGCAATAATGGGGAACCCAGTGGCAATGACGCAACAGCCAATAACGGCAACGAGGAGGACGGCGACACCGACAACCTGGAGGAGGACATTCAAGCCTCCCCAGTAAGGAACGGCACACCAGACCGACCTCTTGTGGACTCCGATCCCGATGACCTCTTCGAAGGGGCCGACGACAATTACATGCCGGAGTCTGAGGAGGATGATAGCCTCGGTACCGAGGACTTCATCGTCCCCAAGGACCCCTTCGAGCAAGAACGCTTCCGGCGACGCCTCGTCGCGATGACCCGGAGCCTAAAATGCAAGCAGCAGCAGCTGCAGGAAAATACCGACGCGCTAAATGACAAGTGGGTTGAAGTGCTTTCCGCCGAGCAGGATATGGAAAACCGACACCATAGCGCGCCGAAGTCTTACCCACGCAGGCGCCTCCTACCAGAATTTGATGAAGAGCTTGCTGACGACCTCGATCGGCCCCCTAGAGGCCGGGACAGGCCAAGGCGAGAAGAACGGGGTGAAAGGCCACCTCCACGCCATCATGGTAAAGACCCCGTGGATCACCTGGATCCTCGCGACGCTAGACGTCGTATTGAAGAAAATAGGCCCCCCCTCGGTCCATCTATGGATCCAAGGGACGCGCCCCCGCTGGGCCCAACGGCTACGATGCCTGGATGGACAGGAACGACCGTGCCCGAGATCAAGCTTACTCACGGCTCTCTCCCGAGACCCGACGAGATCCTCCTCGGTCCCGAGGTCCAGCTCACCCAATCTGCTTTACAGACAGGGTGATGGAGCACCAGTTCCCGGAAGGGTTTAAACCCATTAACATCGAATCATACGACGGTACCACAGACCCAGCAGTCTGGATCGAGGATTTCCTCCTACACATACACATGGCCAATGGAGATGACCTTCATGCCATCAAATATCTGCCGCTCAAGCTAAAGGAGATGGCTAGACACTGGCTTAATAGCCTCCCTCCCCACTCTATCGGCAGCTGGGAGGCCCTAGAACACGCTTTTCGGGCAAACTTCCAGGGCACGTATGTCCGACCTCCGGACGCGGATGACCTCAGCCGTGTTACCTAGCAGCCAGGCGAATCAGCCCGGAAATTCTGGAACAGGTTCCTCACCAAGAAGAACCAGATCATAGACTGCTCCAATGCTGAGGCCATTGCCGCCTTCAAAAATAATATTCGGGATGAATGGCTAGCCCGACAACTCGGCCAGGATAAGCCGAGGACTATGGCCGCCCTGACCTCTCTGATGACCACTTTTGCGCGGGAGAGGATAGCTGGCTTGCCCGAAGTAATCATAACGGCGAAGCAGGCACCTCGGAAACCCACGACGCCAATGGAAAACTGAAGCGCAATAAAAATACGCGTAGGTATAAGAACGGCGGAAGCGACACTGAAGACGCCGCGGTCAATGCTGGATTCGCCGGACCTAAATCCGGGCAGAAAAGAAAACCCTATAAAGGGAACAAAGACGGGCCTGCTTGACAGGCTCCTGGACCGCCCATGTGGAATTCATGGTACCCAGGAAAAACCAGCAACACACACTAATAGGAATTGCTGGGTCTTCAAACAAGCTGGCAAGATAGCGGCAGAGGGTTAGAATAAAACCCAACACCGCAGCGACGACGAGGAAGAACCTCGGCAGCCCAATAATGGAGGGCAAAAGAAATTTCCCAACGAGGTAACAGAAGTCAACATGATCTATGTCACCCACATCCCTAAACGGGAAAGAAAGCGTGTGCTTCGGGACATATATGCGTTGGAGCCGGTCGCCCCGAAGTATAACCCATGGTCGGCCTACCCGATCACCTTCGACAAGCACGATCATCCGACCAGCATCAGGCATGGCGGATCTGCGGCGCTCGTTCTGGACCCTATTGTTGATGGTTATCATCTCACACGCGTCCAGATGGACGGGGGAAGCAGTCTTAACCTCATCTACGAGGACACGGTTCAGAAGATGGGCATTGACTCATCTCGGATAAAGCCGAGCTCTACCACCTTTAAAGGTGTCATTCCGGGCATCGAAGCCCGTTGTACCGGGACAGTCACCCTCGAGGTAGTCTTCGGTTCGCCCGAGAACTTCAGAAGCGAGGAGTTAATCTTCGACATTGTACCCTTCCGGAGTGGATACCATGCGCTCTTAGGACGCACGGCCTTTGCACGCTTCAACGCAGTCCCCCATTACGCCTACCTCAAGCTCAAAATGCTGGGACCCAACGGTGTCATCACGGTCAACGGTAACACCGAGCGTTCACTCCAGACAGAGGAACAGACCGCGGCTTTTGCAGCCGAGGTCCAAGCGTCCGAGGAGGCAGCCCGCAGCGATAAACGCGCCGCTCGCTCTTTGAAGCAAGCCCGAGATGCACAAGTCGGCCTCGGCCAACTACCCCCGCACCCGAAATAGGGATGCGGGCTCCTCGCGTGCCCTAGCTGCGGGCACTACGTCCCCAGGGTGCACCACTTCACACTCAAAATTCCCTGGGACGTCGAGGAGCCAATACAACTACTCATGCGTCACGCGCGGATTAACCACGCGAAGACAAGGCTTAGAGTCCCTGCACAGGCAGGTATCTGTAAAAGAAGTGGCCGAGCATCACTACATCCCTGTGGCCTTAACCACAGAACGACTCCGGCAAACACCTCCCTTTGAGGAACTCGGTCAATCAAACACTTAGAGTGTATAAACGGCCGGTCAGGCATCAGCCTTCGCAAATCAGTCGTCATCAATCAAGAGCGATCTGTTCAACAGTTCGGAAACGCAAACATGCGGCAGGCTTCGGTCCGGATCCTGTAAAATCAGTCAGTAATTATCCGACCTGTTTTTTCCTCTTTCTTCCTTATTACTCACGTTGTATTCTTTCGATCACTCTCGTCACAACGGGGCATGGACATGATTGACACTATGAAATAAAGAAACCGTGCCCTTTCAAGGTCTTTATTGTATTTCTTTATCAGCATAGCTCCGGGACGATGAAGTATTTAAAAAAAGATGCAATTGTGTAGGAAAGTCCGATGTATTCGGCGTCCTGGATCTTTGGCCTTATATGCATCAGTTTCGAACCTGGACTTCGGTCAATAGTTGGGTTGCCCGGCTCCTATGTGTACCCCTTACGTTCCCGATGTATCCGACTAAGGGTGTAACAGGAGAACCACTGCGATTGCACTGCCAGGTTAATTGGCATGGCGCCTCAGTGGAGAAAGCCGAAAACTGACTATCTGGGTAAGCGCAAACTGGTCTGCCATCCGGAGACCGCGTCAGGCGATGTGACGATAGAGATCACCCGTGTCAAACGAAGGGCTTTTATTTTTAGCCGAAGTGTGCCATGGCCTAGACCTCGGCCGCATCGGCCACACACTCCCTATGCCGGGGGCTGGTCCTCAGCCCCCATAGTCAAACTCCTATGACTAAATGAAAGATGTCAAGCCACTATAGTCCGATTGCCTAGTTCCTTTAAGTCATTGACCGCCTTCGGGTACCGAGACGTCAGCCAAGGGTCAAGTATGCCTTAAGGAACACCCTCTGTATAACCTACACTGGGGCTGAAGCCGACGACTGGCCACTCTCATTTTAAAACGTCATTGGAGGAATAATCAAAAACTACAATAAAAACACATGGAATTTAAAGCCATCTTCATTTAAACACGAGATAAAGTTTTTACATTATAGCACTCCGGCATTTCGGAGCCTCACTTAAAAATACAGAGTGTCCTTGGGGCACATGGCCTCGGTGGTCCGAGCTCCCGCCTCCATTTCGGTGAAAAACTGCTCGGCGGTCCATGGCTTGTCGGCAGGAGGGCCATCGGCACACGTCTCCGCATCAACCTTGCGGAAGTGAGTCTTCACGCAAGCATATGCCCTCCGCGCCCCTTCGAAGCACGCGGATCTCTTCCAGCGCTCAACGCAGGGCACTGCATTCTGGAGACGAGCCGTCAGGCCAAATAGACTCCTCGGCATGGCTTCAGCAGGCCATAACATGACGCAGAGGTCCTAGAGCACCGGCCTTGTCATGCGAAACAACTCGACCAGCTGCTTCACTCGATGATTCAGCAGCTGCGCAGACGGCGACCCTGGGAATTGACCCGAGAAAGCTTTCTCCGCCTCATGGCCCGCCAGCTGGCCGAAATATGCCACCGCATCCTCCGCGCTCCGCGGGAGATCCTCGAAGACCTCTGCGGAACGCCATAATTGGGTGAGCTTGACACACCCTTTGCTGCCAAATGCACACTACAGCAAGAATTTCTTACCCGAGGCAATCCACTCCACTTGTTGGAGCACCTCGTAGTCTGCTCGGGCCGAGGTCTTGAGCTCGGAGTAGGCATGCTGCAGCTTCTCGAGCTCCTCCTTCGTCCGCTGCCCCTCCTCTTGAAGTTTGTCGTGTGCCTCGAACACGCCCGTCAGGGTCTCCTCGACCTCTAGCACCCTTGCCTGGTGCTTCTCCCCGGCCGCCTTCTCGGCAGCCCACGCCTTCTCGGCTACATCGGCAACAGTCTCCTGCTGCCGCACCTCTTTCCGAGCTCTGGTTAGCTCGGCCTTGAGCATCTCCAGCTCCGCTGTCAACACAGTTCGGCCTTAGTTGTCCTCTTTCACATACATTACTCATATTCAGTAAAAATGTACGGCAAGCTTAAACTTGCTTACCTTGAGATTGCTTAAGTTTTTGGTTCATCTCCGCCATCTCTTTGGAGGCGGAGTCCGGAATCGGGGTTGCACCCTGGAACAGAACAGATTCTCCTTATCAAGGGAACAATTACGATCACCCATCAGCTCCTACTACTTCATACGACCCCGATGCCGGTTTCTTGAAACCGCCTTCGGGCTCGGGGGCTACTCACTCACTAAGCCGTTTAGAAGGCTACACTCTTATGTCCTCGGACAGAACTCACAAAAACAAAAAGCTTAAATAAATAACATGAATACGCATAAGGCATACCTCGAAACCTGCTACGAGGTTCTTAAAAACCTCGTGCAGGCCGGCCCCTGCGGACCGGTAGCCTTGCAGCGCCGTGCCTATCAAGGCACGGTGCTCCTCCTTAATGGAAGAGCCCTTCAAGGCGTCCTCCATCTCCTCGGTCCATCCCGCCCTGGCCCGTCCTCGGACAGGGGGCTCAGGTGGAGGGAGGACCTCGGGTGCCTCCACCCGAGCAGCCTCCGCTTGGGGTGGTAGCGCCGAGGTAGATGCCGGCTGGACCAGTGATTGGCCCAGCCCTCCCTCGATGACCTCGGGGTGTCCCGTCCCCAGGTCTTGTTGGGCCGAGGAATTGACCTCGGCCATGATCGCCACCTCGTCGGTCCCCGTCAAGTTGACGTCGGGGACCATGGTGGATGTCGCCTCCCCTAGCCCGTAATGCTTCGGGGGAGAAGCAGCGGGCTCTGGAGTCCCGCTAGCGGATGGCAGCCCACTCGAAGAGCCACTGGGGATTACCCTCGGCGGACTGCGTGTGAAAGATTACTACTGTAAGATCTCCCTTACTAAAAAAAAGTGACTCAAGGTAAGACGATAGAAACAAGGGCTTACCCTCGAGGTGCCGGTTTCTTCCTCCCCATTGCGAGGGGGTCTTCCTCTGAGTCACCGAAGAGCTCGGCCCTCTCCGATGACTTGTTGGCGGCCTCGGATGAGGCTCGCCTCGGCCTCTTTGAGCCCTTCGGCGGCAGGACCACGTCGGCGTCTTCTATCGCCGACCTCTTCCCCTTTGGAGGAGAAACCTCCTCCTGCTCACCCTCCTCGGCGCCGCCGTCTTGAGCGGCGGAATGGTGGGTCTCTTCGGACCGAGTGACCGAAGTCCCTCGGGTCCGAGCACTTGACCTCCCCGCCTGGGACTTCGTCCCTTTGGAGGCCACCACATGTGGCTCCTCGGTCAGAAGCGCCGAGAGCAGGGGAGTTGGGGGCTGCTCCGGCAGTGGGGCTGGGCATCTTACCCCTTTCACCCAGGCCGACCATTTCTGGAAAACATCATAACACGACAGTTTAAGCAAAGACTTAGCTCCTCGTCACAATGAGCGAACAAAACAAATATTGAAGGGCGAGACTACTTACCGGGGGGGCTTCGTACCCGTGTTCGAGACCACGGTCCTCCTCCGTGGGAGGAATCTTATCCTTGGCTAGCTTCATGAGCCTGGACCACATGGCTGCCAAGGTGGAGCGGAAGAAAGTATTGATGGTGTCCATGTCCTCGGGCTTTTGCGCCCACATTGGGGTATCCCGAAATTGGAGAGGGAGTATCCGACGGTTGAGCATGACGTTGATGACGTCGGCCAGCTCAACCTTCCCCGCCGTGGACCACCACAGGATCCTGTCAACCAGGGTCTCCGCCTCTTTTGGATTCCCCCAAGCAACGCCCTTCTCCTTCCAGGACTTGAGTTTCTTGGGTGGCCCGGCCAAGAAGGCCGGGACTTCGGTTTGGCCAGGAGCAAGAGGTTCAGTGATATAAAACCACTCCCTCTGCCATTCCTTCACCGTCTCGATGAAGGTACCCTTGAACCAGGTGGCTCCCTGGTTCTTGCTGATCATGGCCCCTCCGCACTCCGCGAGCTCCGAGCCACTCGACTTCGGTTTGATCCCGAAGAGCTTCAGCCATAAGCCGAAGTGCGGCTCACAGCGAAGGAAGGCCTCGCAGACCGTTATGAAAACGGTGAGGTGGAGAATGGAGTTAGGGGCCAGATGGTGGAAATCTAACCCATAATAGTACATTACCCCGCGCACAAAGGGGTGCAGCGGGAACCCCAGGCCTCTGATGAGGTGGGGGACGAAGACCACCCGTTCCCCCGCATTGGGAGCGGGCACCAGCTGGTTGGCCTCTAGAGCGCGGGCATCGATGGTGGGGGCTAGATACCCCGCATCGCGCAGCTCGGTGATAGTCGCCGCTGTCACCGTGGAGCCGCCCCAATGCCCTTTGAGGGTGTCGGCCATGGCTGGTTGAGAAGCTGAGCTCGCAAAAGAGGCGGGCGTGCTAGTTGGATCTGGGCGCTGGAGCTAGACGGCGTAGCAATAGGGAAGGAATGGGAGCGTGCATCGTTGCGCTGTTCTCACTTTGGTTCTTATAGACCTGTAAAAGGCCAAGAGTCCCCCTGCTGCGCCGATAAATTCGCGGCCGCTATCAAAAATGCCGTTGAAACATATGGGGGGAAACAAAATCTTGATAATATCCCTAAGAAAGTGGGCATGATCTCTGTTTCGAAGGGACGTGCCAGTAAATAAGCTGTCTCGAACCGTGATTTGAGGATGAGGCAGTAGCTGCTCGACCCATCATGGGGCGAGCCTCTCCGCTAAAGTTGTCAGACAGGATTGGATTGTTCATACCTGTATGACCAGCCTTCGAGGCTAAGATACCTACACCCCTCGGGCAGGGTACCAGCTCGGTTGGACCACGGATATCGATGTTCTGTTAAAGAAAATCCGAAATGTAAAGTGGAACTTGGCTGTCAAGCCAAAGACTCCGGATCCGAAGTAATTCCTGTCGACCATCGTCCTCGGCGTAGAAGACTAGTTCGGGGGCTATTGACGGTGTCCTGGATTAGGGGGTGCTAACCGGGCCGACCCAACTCCTCGGTTGGGCCGATGTACCCTCGTGCGTGACCAAGATGGACTCCGGAGGCCATACATGGGGGACGTGATCAAGGCTGCCTCTACCAAAGACTTGTAGTACACTTCAAGATTTCTCTAGCCGCCTTGCTCCTAGATATCGACCTTGTAACCCTAGATACCCTCCCTGGTGTGTATATAAGCCATAGGGTTTAGCCCGTTAGGGGGAGATAGGCAACATTGCTTACCTAGGCATAGGAGTTACTCATATTATGATCTCGAGGTAGATCAACTCTGTACTCAATACATCTTCATCAATATAACAGAAGCAGGACGTAGGGTTTTACCTCCATTAAGAGGGCCCGAACCTGGGTAAACATCGTCTCCATTGTCTCTGTTACCATCGATCCCAGATCCGCAGCTCGGGACCCCCTACCCCGAGGTCTGCCGGTTTTTACACCGACAGTTGGGTATACGAACTCCGTTCGTATACCGAACCGATGTTTTTTTTATTTTGTGTGTTATTTTCGCAGGGGCTTGGACCTTATGTGGTGACGGGTACGGTATGGTGCCAACCGTATAAAAGATCCACACAAGCCACTTGGTTGCTTCATCATGATGAACTTCACCCACAAGTGCCCGGTAATGTTTTCCAATATGAACCTCCTCAAATAAAAGTTGCTTAGTATTGAGTTTCTCACCTTAAGAAAGGATCTCCCTTTTTAATTAAGCACATAGGAGTTGCACACTTGTGTTCATATCTTGTCTCACATGCACTTCATGCTTATCTAAGAGTGATGTCTCTCTTAGACTTAGTTTATCTTCTTGAGCGTTGGGCTTAGGTAGATGAACCGATCATATTGAGGTAGATGTGTTTACCACTTGTGTTGCTAATCCTCTATGCTACAAAAAAATGAAAAACACAAAAGCACAAAAATATTTTGTTTTCTTTTTAGTTCGTCTCTAGTAGGTTCTATTGGAGGGCAGCCACCGGACAACAACAAGGAGATCAACTGAAGCAAGGTCCATGTCTATTAGAAGAGAGGTCATATGCACCTCAACGATAAAAGTGTCTAACCCTTTGCTTAACTGAGCTCAGGGGAGGTAACCACTTCTCACGCTCTCTTTTAATAACTGCATTTTCTCTTTATTTTTGTAATTTTCCCTTGTTTAATTCTAAGCGTGGGGAGGTTACTTTTGCATGTGTAGTGTCTTGTGCAATGCTCTTCATCGTATGGTTTTTATGCATTAGTGTGTCCCGCTGTTTTGACATGCTTGCTTTGCACTTGTTTGACTTCGCTTGTGGGAATCTTGCTATCTTCTGAAAAACATTGCCATGTTCTTTTACCAAAAACCCAATAAAGGAGTCCTTTGAACTGTTGCCTTTCTATCACCTAATTACATAAGTTGGGGACTCTAGTGGTGGCTTGATTAGTGATTGAATGATTGTAGAGGCTTTTTGCTGACGAACCCAACATCTTTGGTTGATCCGAGACGCGCAACGGGGTTTATCTCCGCCAAACTATCCCCTCGGGGTACTTAGTTTTTGAGTCTTATGCAACATGACACCGCGATACTCTTGTGTAGTGTTTGAGTTCTTTATGACTAAGGCAAGTTCAAAACCTTCTGCACTTCCGTTCATCTTTTATTGCTAGCCTCTACGGTACCGTGCATTGCCCACTCTCACATTGGGACTTGGAGCAAACTTCGCAGGTACATCCAAACCCGTGGGAGGACTTTCTCTTGTTCTCCTACACATAAGACACCCCATTTCCACAAAACAACCACCATACCTACCTACATGGCATTTTCATTGCCATTCTGAGCATATAGCCATGCACTACCATCATTTTAATTACATGACTAGAGACATGTTTTCATTTGCCTTGCATGACCATAGTATGGCAACTCGACATTTTCATGGCTTGTCCGTTTTTTGATGTCTATGCTACGCCAGATCATTGCACATATTGGTTCACTGCCAGAGGCATTCATCATATAGAGTTTCTCTCGTGTTTGCAGTTTTGAGTTATGATAACATTCAGTTGAAGTGAGTCATTATAAAAGTGTGATGATCATCATTATTAGGGCATCCTAGTGAGGAAAAGAATGGTGGAGACTTATGAGTTCTCGAAAAAGTGGGGATGAGGTCCATGAGACCATTTCATAAAAAAAGAGAGAAAAAAAATAAGAAAAAATATATGAGAGAAAAAGAGAGAAGGGGCATGCTACTATCCTTTTACCACACTTGTGCTTCGAAGTAGCACCACTTCATGTATTATAAAGTAGAAAGTTTCATCAGCTTTATGTTTCATACTAGTGGGGAACCTACACCATAGAACTTGGCTTGTATATTCCGATGACGAGCATCCTCAAAAGCTCGAGGTCTTCATGAGCAAGCAAGTTGGATGCACCCCCACTTAGTCCATAGGAGAGCTTTCACATATTCATAGCTCTATGTGCATCCTAGTTGCATGGCGATCACTACTCCTTGTGTTGACATCGATCATAGGGCCTTCTCCATTGCCTAATGGTCAGCTGTGTTAATGCAAGACTTTCTTTGTTTTTGACTTCTCAAAACCCCAACAATTTTCTATCTTTCCCTTAAGTGCGAGGCATAGGCTTGCACTCAGTGCTGCATAGGTAGTTGAGCGGTTGAATAACGCAGACAGACGATCTTTCTATTGTACCTGGTATGCCTCGGGTTGGTGTTTTGAAGCGATCGCTAATGCTTGATTTCTTTTGTCTATGATAGTTATATTGCTGTGTTTCTAACATAATATTGACCCCCTCTCTGAACCTTTGGCAACGGGAATTTGGGCTCCACAAAAATATTTTCCTCTTTCTCAACCTCCATGGCAATGGAACTAAGGGGATAGCTTGTATTACTCCCTTGCTAGTTAACTTTTACATGCTTGCACTATGAACATGGATATCACTTCTGGGGTTTGGTTCAATGTATGCTTTAGAATTGGTAGCAATGAGCTTTTGGTAGTCAACCTTCTCACTCAAGGATGAGCAACGTTTAAGCGTGGGGAGGTTGATGGCTCTATATTTTACGCATTTTTAGAGCTCATATGTTGCATGTTCTCTTCATATATTATGTCCCATTGAACCAAATATATGTCCATTATGCATGATTACCGGTTTTTGCACTTATCATTGTGAGCATTGCACATTTGTGTATTTATTTGATTTTTATTAGTTTTCCTTTTTTCCTTGTGTCTATAGGTGTATTGGAGCAACCTAGAACCAAGCACGATGAAAGGAGCAAGGATGGGTTCAATACGGAGTCAGCCAGGGGTCAGACTTAGCCATTTCGAAGGTTGGAAAAAGTCATTTTTCCAAAGTGCTCCAAATCAAGATCTAAGACCAGAAATGTATCGACATCGTTCATATGAATCCAACGAGCCCAAGAACGTCAAATTCCGAGTTCGTATGAAGAAATGGCGGCCGTTTTACCGGATAGAGATTGCACAAAAAGACAGCACAAAATACGGCGTTTCAAACGACCGCGCGCGGTCGTTTCGACGGTCGTTTGACATGCACACAACTCCGAAAGTTGCCCTTCCAGACGGGATTCTTCACCGATTTCGTTCCCAATTGGTCCCACGGGATCCTTGGCTCATAATGAAGGGATTGGGAGAAGATAAGGCTCATTTTGAGCCCTTGGATGACCACATCAACGGAGGAGATACCAGGAGGCCTTCATATAAGCACCTCCAACCCTAGGCGCCTCCCACCTCCATCATTCATCCACGCAGCCGTCATCCATCTCCATTGTTGTTCCAAGACCACCTCCATAGAGAAGAGAAGGGCCAAGCCAAGAGGAGGAAGAGGAGGCGCCCTCACCACGTGCACCGGCCTTCGGGCCGGTGCGGTCTTCATCATCGGCGCCGCCACCACTGTCATCTCCACCATCGGCACCGCTGCCATCACCATCGCCGCCGCCATGCTCCTCTCCTCCACTGGCCTCATGCCGGCTTGTTACTTGCCCTCTCCCTCTATGATGTTTGTGTAGTTGTGTTAGTTCTTGAGGATTTGGATGAACCCTTGCATGATTAGTACTTTGTTGAATAAGCGATCCAATATTCTCTTTATATGTATTGCGTTGATTGTCTCATGGTGTTGTGAAGGGCACCCACACAGCATTAGCCACTTATGGACTTGAGGTGATTTATGTTGGTGAGAAGGGTAGTTGTGGAGGGTAGGTGGTGACAGGACCTATTCTCGCTTCTTCTCTGATCATTGCAATAGGGGTTAGTGGAGAACCCGAGAACTTAATGCCGTGACCACGGGGAGTTCACTCCCCTTAATCATCGTTGTGATAACCAGAGTGGGAAAGCATGGTGGTGGCACAAGTGTACGCGGTAACCTGAGTGGGGATGCGTACTTTAATGGCTCCGCCCATGCGAGATCATATACAAGTGTCTTAGTGATACAAATAGAGAGCCATGTTTATCATGTGTTGTCAACATCATACTTGTGGTGATGACTCTGATTCCCTCGAGAACGTTTACTACTCAAGCACCATTTCCCTTAGTTTAGTTCCTTTAATTTTCTGTCTTTTATTTCTTGTTTGTAGTCTAGTAAACACTATCCCTTTTATTTGTGTTCCTAGCAACTTACTAAAGTAGGCTATTTCCAAACTACGGTTTGGGTGCGTACGTAACTGCGTAAGTGATAGCTTAGTTGCGGGGTTTGTAATTCCTTCCTATTTGCTCCCTGTGGGTTCGTCACTTCACTTATCACGAAAGTGATACAATAGCCCTGTGCACTTACAGGTCATTACCTCCCTTTCCTGTTAGGATTAAGGAACATGCTAAGGCTACAATTGTGGTTCATAAAAGTAATATTAGCGCACTTAAACTATTTGAGCAAATTAAAGTGGAATCTAATATTGCAATGACTAATGATCTATTGGATAATAATATTGATGGGCATGTTATTTACTTTTGTTCTGAAGCTGCTAGAATTGCTAAACTTGTCAGAACTGAAAAAGATATGTTAGATAAGAATAAGCCCGTAGTGGGCATGCCCGTTGTTTATGTTAAAATTGGATATCATTGCTATCATGGTTTATGTGACATGGGTGCTAGTGTAAGTGCTACCATTCTCTTTATATCAAGAAGTTATGAATGATATTGCTCCTGTCGAGATGGAAGACATTGATGTTACTATTAAGCTCGCAAACAGAGATATTATTTCACCACTTGGGATTGTTAGAGATGTTGAAGTCTTATGTGGTAAGGTCAAGTACCCTACTGATTTCTTAGTACTTGGATCACTACAAGATAATTTTTGTCCTATTATATTTGGTAGACCGTTCCTTAATACTGTTAATGCTGAAATGGATTGTGTTAAGGAAAAGGTTAGGGTTAAATTTGGTGATGTATCTTATGAATTTAATTTCTCCAAGTTTAGTAAGCAACCACATGATAAAGAATTGCCTAATAAGGACGAAATTATTGGTCTGGTTTCTATTGATGTACCTCCTACTGATCCATTGGAACAATATTTGCTAGACCATGAAAATGATATGCACATGAATGAAAGAAATGAAATAGAGGAGATATTCTTTAAACAAGCTCCTATCCTTAAACATAACTTGCATGTTGAAACTTTGGGAGATCCTCTCCCACCTAAGAGTGACCCTGTGTTCGAATTAAAAAAATTGCCTGATACACTCAAATATGCTTATCTTGATGAAAAGAAGATATATCCTGTTATTATCAATGCTAACCTTTCAGTGCACGAAGAAAAGAGATTACTTAAAACTTTGAGGAAGCATTATGCTGCAATTGGATATACTCTTGATGATCTTAAGGGCATTAGTCCCACTCTGTGTCAACATAAGATTAATATGGAACCTGATGCTAAATCAGTCGTTGATCATCAACACCGCTTGAATCCCAAAATGAAGGATGTGGTAAGAACTAAAATATTAAAGCTTCTAGAAGCAGGTATCATTTATCCTATAGCGGATAGTAGATGGGTGAGTCCTGTTCATTGATTTTATAAGAAAGGAGGTATTACCGTCGTTCCTAATGATAAAAATTAGCTTATCCCACAAAGAATTGCAACTGGTTATAGGATGGTAATTGATTTCAGAAAATTAAATAAGGCTACTAGAAAATATCATTATCCTTTGCCTTTCATTGATCAAATGTTAGAGAGATTGTCTAAGCATACACACTTCTGTTCTCTAGATGGTTATTCTGGTTTTTCTCAAATACCTGTATCACAAGAAGATCAAGAGAAAACCACCTTTACTTGTCCTTTTGGAACTTATGCTTATAGACGTATGCCTTTTGGTTTATGTAATGCACTCGCTACTTTTCAAAGATGTATGACTACTATATTCTTTGATTTTTGTGAAAAGATTGTTGAGGTTTTCATGGATGATTTCTCCGTTTATGGAACTTCTTTTGATGATTGCTTAAGCAACCTTGATCAAGTTTTGCAGAGATGTGAAGAAACTAATCTTGTCTTGAACTGGGAGAAGTGCCACTTTATGGTGAATGAAGGTATAGTCCTTGGTCATAAAATTTCTGAAAGAGGTATTGAGGTAGATAAAGCTAAAGTTGATGCAATTGAGAAAATGCCATGCCCTAAAGATATTAAAGGTATAAGAAGTTTCCTTGGTCATGCTGATTTCTATAGAAGGTTTATTAAAGATTTCTCTAAAAATTTTAGGCCTCTCACTAATCTCCTACAAAAATACATTCCATTTGTTTTTGATGATGATTGTGTAGAAGCCTTTGAAATACTTAAAAAATACGTTCCATTTGTTCCTGTTGTCCAACCAGATGATTGGAACCTACCTTTTGAAATTATGTTTGCGATGCTAGTGACTATGCCATTGGTGCTATGTTAGGTCAAAGAGTTGATAAGAAACTAAATGTTATTCATTATTCTAGTAAGACTTTGAATAGTGCTCAAAGAAATTATGCTACTACTGAAAAGGAATTTTTAGCAGCCGTGTTTGCCTGTGATAAATTTAGACCTTATATTGTTGATTCGAAAGTTACTATTCACACTAATCATGCTGATATTAAATATCTTATGAAAAAAAGATGCCAAACCTAGACTGATTAGGTGGGTTCTTTTATTACAAGAGTTTGATTTGCATATTGTTGATAGAAAAGGAGCTGAAGATCCTGTAGCAGATAATTTGTCTAGGATGGAAAACATTCTTGATGACCCACTGCCTATTGATGATAGTTTTCCTGATGAGCAATTAGCTGTCGTAAATGCTTCTACTTCTCGCAATAATCCTTGGTATGTAGACTATGCTAATTACATTGTTTCTAAATATATACCACCTAGTTACACATACCAACAAAAGAAAAAGTTCTTCTTTGATTTAAGACATTACTTTTGGGATGATCCACATTTATATAAAGGAGTAGATGGTGTTATTAGACGTTGTGTACCTGAGCATGAGCAATAACAAATCCTAAGGAAGTGTCATTCCGAAGCATACAGAGGACACCATGCGGGAGACAGAACTGCACACAAGGTCTTGCAATCTGGTTTTTATTGGCCTACTCTCTTCAAGGATGCATGTAAGTTTGTCCTTTCTTGTGATGAATGTCAATGAATTGGTAATATTGGTAAACGTCAAGAAATGCCTATGAATTATTCGCTTGTTATTGAACCATTTGATGTTTGGGGCTTTGATTATATGGACTTTTTCCTTCCCCTAATGGATAAACCCATATCCTTGTTGCTGTTGATTACGTTACTAAGTTCATAGAAGCCATTCCAACTAGTAGTGCTGATCATAACACCTCTATTAAAATGCTTAAAGAAGTTATCTTTCCGAGGTTTGGAGTCCCTAGATATTTGATGATTGATGGTGGTTCACATTTTATTCATGGTGCATTCCGCAAACTTCTAGCTAAATATGATGTCAACCATAGAATTGCATCACCCTATCACCCTCAGTATAGTGGTCAAGTTGAATTGAGTAATAGAGAAATAAAGTTAATTTTGCAAAAGACCATCAACCGGTCTCGTAAAAATTGGTCAAAGAAACTTGATGGTGCATTGTGGGCATATATGACTGCTTATAAAAATCCTATGGGTATGTCTCCATATAAAATGGTCTATGGAAAAGCATGTCACTTACCTCTTGAATTCTAACATAAAGCTTATTGGGCAATTAAAGAACTCAATTATGATTTTAAACTTGCCGGTGAAAAGAGGTTGTTTGATATTAGTTCTCTAGATGAGTGGAGAACGCAAGCTTATGAAAATGCCAAGTTATTTAAGGAAAAAGTTAAAAGATGGCATGACAAGAGAATTCAAAAACGAGAATTTAACATCGGTGATCAAGTTCTATTATACAACTCTCATTTTAGATTCTTTGCAGGAAAACTTCTCCCCAAGTGGGAAGGACCATACATTATCGAGGAAGTTTATCATTCTGGAGCTATCAAGATCAACAATGCCGACGGCACCAACCCAAAGATGGTTAATGGGCAAAGAATTAAACATTATATTTCAGATACACCCATTAACATAGAAACCAACATTATTCAAACAATTACACCGGAAGAATATATAGAAGGAACCTTCCGGAGCACTCCAGAATACTGAAAAAGGAGTAGGTATGTGATACGGTAAGTAAACCGACTCCAAAAATTCCATAAAAGTACTTTCTGTCCGTTTTGGAATATTAGAAAAAATACAAAAATAAGAAATAGACAGGAAAGAGCACGAGAGAGCCACGAGCTCGGGTGGCACCCCCCCCTGGGGCGCGCCGTGTGAGCTCGTGACTCCCCCGTGGACTTTCTCGACTCCGTATTCCTGTCGTAGACTTGTCCTGCAAGGGAAAAATTCATTATATATATGTTTCGATGTTTTGACCTCCGTATCGCAAGTTTCTCCTCTGTTCTTGTTTTGGGCTATTTTCTGACAGATCTAGATCGCCATGCCGTCATCAAGCTCGTCCAAGGACAAGTTCTTCGAGAAGGTCATCAACCCCTACCTTCCAGAGGTGATGAAGCACTTGATACGTCTCCAATGTATCTATAATTTTTGATTGTTCCATGCTATTATAGTATCAATCTTTGATGTTTTATATGCAATTATATGCCATTATATATCATTTTTTGGGACTAACCTATTAACCCAGTGCCCAGTGCCAGTTGCTGTTTTTGCCTTTTTAGAAAATCATTATCAAAAAGAGTCCAAACGAGGAAAAAACTTTGGATTAATTTTTTCTGGACCAGAAGAGACCCACGAAGCTTCGGGAGAAGACCAGAAGAGCCACGAGGAGGTGACAAGCCTGGAGGGCGCGCCTAGGGGGGTAGGCGCACGCCCCCAGGCTTGTGGGCTCCTCGTAGCCCCTCCTAACCTAATTCTAGTGCTATAAATTCCCAAATATTCCCAATATACCAGAGAGACGGAAGAGAAAACCTTTCCGCTGCCGCAAGCATATATTCTTCCGCGATCCCATCTGGAGGCCTTTTCCGGTACTCTGCCGGAGGGGGAATCGATCATGGAGGGCTTCTTCATCAACCTTGCTGCCATTTCGATGATGTGTGAGTAGTTTACCACAGACGTACGGGTCCATAGCTAGTAGCTAGATGGCTTCTTCTCTCTCTTTGATCTTCAATACCATGTTCTCCTCAATGTTCTTGGAGTTCTATCCGATGTAATCTTCTTTTGCGGTGTGTTTGTTGGGATCCGATGAATTGTGAGTTTATGATCAGATTATTCATGAGAAATATTTGAGTCTTCTCTGAACTCTTTTATGCATGATTATTATAGCTTTGTATTTCTCTCTGATCTATCGATTTGGTTTGGCCAACTAGATTGGTTTATCTTGCAATGGGAGAGGTGCTTTGTGATGAGTTCAATCTTGCGGTGCTCAATCCCAGTGACAGAAAGGGACATGACACATATTTGTATTGTTGCCATTAAGGATAAAAAGATGGGGTTTAATCATATTGCTTGAGTTTACTTTGTCTACATCATGTCATCTTGCTTAAGGCGTTACTCTGTTTCATACTTAATACCCTAGATGCATGCTGGATAGCGGTCGATGGGTGGAGTAATAGTAGTAGATGCAGACAGGAGTCGGTCTACTTGTCTCGGACGTGATGCCTATATACAAGATCATTGCCATGAATCCGTCATAATTATTCACTTTTCTATCAATTGCCCAACAGTAATTTGTTTACCCACCGTATGCTATGTGTTCGAGAGAGAAGCCTCTAGTGAAAAATATGGCCCCCGGGTCTATTTTTATCATATATTAAAATCAAGGGATTTCTATTTTTGTGCCCCTGGTTCCTTAGTTCTCCTCAGTTTTACCCCGCCAACTAAACGTTCCTCACTTTTCCCCTCCTCCCTTGGCCCCAGCCTCTCAAATGGCCAAACGACGCATTCCGTTGGGTCAAAGCCCATCATTGACCGTTACTAGGATGACGTCCTGACAAGTGGGACCTCAAAAGTGCACCATCGACCATATCGCATCCCAACCCATGGGTTGAGCCCGTGCGGCACGTGGGTCGCCGTTTTCTCAAAAAAAAGGGTCCTGGTCGGCCTGTTCAACCTGCCTGAACAGTGTCGAAAACCTTTTTCCATTTCTAGTCAAACTTAGAAATTCATAGAACATTCATTTCAAATCCAGATGAGTTGATTCAAGTTCCTAAATTCATCATATATGTAGGCCTATGTAATAGCTAATTTTCGCAATTATACACGAAGCTTTTGGATGTATTTTTGATTTAAAACTATATTTAATATATATAGGACTTCATTACAAATTCCTAATCAATTCCCTGTTGGTCCAACTCTAGTACCAAAATTTCTATAAATCCTTATTTGAACTCATTAGTTTGCGTCACGATTTTTAGAGAATTGTATTTAAAAAATAACACTAAAAAGATAGCTTCCAAAAGAGGCAGTTTCCAAATTTTTGTTAAACATTTCTCAACTGCCAAAAAGAGGGGTTCTTGTGTGAAGCGAGTGGAACAAATAAGATGCAAAAAATGTACTTGTGCAATTTTTATCATATTTCTGTTACTTGCTTCGCAGAAAACCATAAAAATAGTGAAGGATTTGGCAATAAAATACAACACAGTTGCAGTTTAAATTTGAATTACTTTATGTAAATCTCTAGAAATAATGAATGATTTGGCACAAGTTCAAATTTGGCCATCATTTAAATTTTAGATTGTTCTTTTTTTTTTCTGTTTTCCAATATTTGTTGCAACATTTAAATGTTATGGTTCAAATGAACGCCAGATATTCTAATTTTTTTTAAGTTTTGATTATTTTTCAAATGGATCATGTTTTGGTGTGGGATTTATTAATTACTGGATTGGTTTGGTTTGACCAAAACAAATCGGTCTCAAACCTTTTTTGTTCAAGACAAAAATGGAGACGCTCGAGCAGCCGCTATCCTAATGTTTGCAAGCAATAGAACACACACATTACGTAGATAGATATATTAATATTAAGCATATTGCATGAACATAACATCCATTGATATATTCCCTTATATATAGGGAAGACACACATTACATAGATATATATTAATATTAAATATTAGGGCTTATAGTAGCGCCCTTACATATAGCTTAGCCCTACATTGAGCAGCACTTAACATCTCCTGCCTCCGCCGCCATGTTCACTCCTCGTCCTCGGTGTTGTAGGGGAGAGTGTGCATGCCGTTGGTGGTGGGGAAGATGTGGTCGAAGTTGGTGAAGATGTTGTACATGGTGAAGGCGATGAACTCGCATCCACACCAGAAGACCTTGCCGAGGAGGAAGTAGGCATCGAAGCGGTTGGTGAAGCGAGCTGTCGTGCGTACGACCATCTATGGGGCCATCTAGCCCCTTTGCGGTTCGACTAGGGGAATGCACAAGCACAAAGAGCAGAATCAGCAAAGTACGCAAAGGTTTTTACCCAGGTTCGGGCCACCATGAGGTGTAAAACCCTACTCCTGCTTTAGTGTATTATATGTGGAGAGCTCAAGTACAAGGTGCGCTTCGTCTTGGCAAGGTGCTAGGGAAGCAGCTACGCATGCAAAGTGAGCTAGAGTGTTTGGAATGATCGATCCCCCGTAAACGTTGCCCTGGCCCTCCTTTTATAGCTTAAAGGGGTAACCATAGTGGCAAAACAGTCATTACAAGTTGATTAGATAGCAAACAGTTCTATCATACCTAACTCTGCCGGATTAGGACAAAAGCATTTATTGCGCCGTTAGGTGTCATGTGGAGGAGAAGTCCCGGCAAAGTTCCTGCACCGCTCGCCCAGCTACCTTTTATTAACTTGACACGCCTCCTGGACGGGTGTCATTAAAGCTAATTTCCCTTCCAACGAGCTGACACGTGCCCCGACAAGTCTCACCAAACTGCCTGCGCGGTCGACACCTCATCGATTAGTGACTAGCTGCCCGATGAGGTGGAGCACAGACGAGCCAGCGAGGCCTTGCCGGCACGGAGCTTGCCGGGCCTTCACCTTGCCGGCTCGAGCCTTGCCGGCAAGTAATGCTCCCATCTTCAGTACTAGCCAAGTACTTATCGATGCTTCGTCTTGATCTCTTCCTTAGTGCCTTTGCAACTAAGCCTTAAGTCTTGATCTCTTCCTTAGTGACTTTGCAACTAAGCCTTAAGTCTTGATCTTGGTAATCCCCGGCAAGCCCTGGCCATCAGGAAAGCTGCTACTATCTGTGCATAAGTCAGGGTATAAAATACCCATGTTTTATACAACGACAGGAGCCCCCGGGCCTGGGCCATACGTGCGTCCGAAGCGTCATTGGGCTAGGCCCAAATAATGCATAGACAGGCGGCGGGAAATTACCGCCGCAATCTTTGCAATGATGATTTCCCTCCAAGCACGCCCACACCGCGCATTAAATGCGGGACGCAGGAGTGGTGGACTGTAGCGGTTATCCCACGGTAGTGCGCCTGCAAAAGTGCTGCCAAGGCAAACAGTAAAGAGCCAGCCCCCTCGCGCCTTCCCCATAAAAAGGCAACCGCGAGGGGACGCTGCTCATTCACCCTTGCCTCCCTCTGCTTCATCTTCTTCCTCTAGCCAGAGCAGCTTCCGCCGCCACCGCCGCCGCCGATCCACACCTCACTTCAACTACCTCTTCTCTCCCAGAGCCCTTATGGCACCCAAGAAGACCGACGCAGCAGGGAAGAAGCCCGCCAAGCCTGTCGATCCCAAGGCGGAGAAGAAGAAGGATTTGGAAGAACCGGAGAAGCGGCGGAGGGAGAATGTGGCATTCTTGCCGCCGGCTTTGGATGAAAATACTTTGATTGAGAGGTATGCCTACATGTTGGGGTGAGACACTAAAGATCACAAGGATCCAGTGGTGCTCCCCGCCAGAGGCAAAACCCCATCAGATTCGTATCCCTTTTTCTGCGCTTACTTCTATTGCGGGCTGGTCCCTCCATTTTCAGACTTCTTCAGTGCAATGATGTACAACTTTGGGTTCAGTCTGCTGGATTTTACCCCAAATGCTATAACTTGCATGTCAATCTTTGCCCATTTCTGTGAGAATTTTGTTGGAGTTGCTCCCAATGTTGATTTGTTCCGCCATTTCTTCATTCCTCGAATCGAAGGCAAAGTGCTTTCCGGCAGTGTCACATGGATTCCCAGGGCCAAGACCAAGGACCAGTATCTTCCCGGGCAGCTGCACTTGAAGTGGGAGGAGTGGCGGGCTGAGTGGTGCTCGATCCAGGAAAAGGATTTTCCCAGTTTCTGCTTGCCGCGCACAGAGCGAGTCATACGTGGTGACGACTGGAGCAGTTTGGGTGCCAGCGACAAGAAGCTTGGCCCGGCACTGAACCGCATTGCTCGCCTCAGAGCCGCCAAGCTGACTATAGAGATGGTGAGTGCCGATTTCCTCTGGCGACGCATCGCGCCGCTGCAGAAGAGGCAACGATTCACCTGTGAGTACCAGAACGCATGCGACATCATGCGATTGTACCCGGGCCTCGGCAACAACCTGACTGTGATGGAGCACGCCTGCCTCTGCGAACAACTGTTCAGAATCTCCGACACCTTCCACCCGCCGGACCAGATCGTCCCATTGCATATCAATTCCGCCAAGGACTCCATTTTGGCAACGAAGCCATAATGCAACGCTCAAGGAGTCGAAGCTCTCTAGCCAATGCCTACTCCGGAGAACGAAATGGACTGGGCTTCAAACTTGATGGAGAAGGCCATCCAAACAGAGAGGGATCTCATTAAGGCCACCAAAGATGAGGAGTTGGCATACAACGCTAGCAAGGCTGCAGAAGTTGCCAGAATTAGCAGAGCTAGCGGTTCTCAAGTCATGGCAACCGAGGATGATGAAGAAGAACATCCCGAAGAGGAGGTTGCCGAGGAACACCAAGAAGAGCCTGCCGGGGATGAGGTTGCCGGGGAGCGCAAAGACGAAGAAGAAGAAGGTCATCGGGCTCCAAAGAAGAGAGCACGTATTCTTCGGAAGACGGCCAGTCAGGAGCCAGTGCGCGCTTCCTCGCCAAAGGCCGGGCCCGTCGTGAAGAAAACGACCACCAGAACTGGCCTCCAAGAAGAAGTGCGCCGGCAACCATCTCGGCGTCCACAAGTTCAGCACCCATCTCCTCGGCAAGAGGTTATCGGGGAAGTTGGGTCTTCTCAGCCGGCAAGTTCATCCCCTCCGGTACTAAAAAGGGCCAGGGAGTCGCCCCCGCCGGCGAGATATGACCTCTCCATCCTCAGCGAGTCTGAAGACGAGGAGTAAGCATAATTGCTACATCTTTACTAAGTCTTGACCCCATCTTGATTATAATTTCTGACTTGATTTCTTCTGATTTTGCAGAGACACAGAGCCACTTGTGCATCGGGCCAAGCGAGCCAAGGCCGCAACGGAAAGCGAGCCTGCAGCAAGCACTGGGCAAGGGGCGTGTCCGTTGATACCATCGTCATCAGCCCCCAGCCCAGCCCCTTGCGCGAGGCCGTGACGTGATTTCCGCTTGCCGGTACTGGCATTGATGCTCCTGCTCTTGGTCTCGACAAGGAGGCAGGAGAAGGTCACCAGGAGGAAGAGCGCCAAGAGGCGGATCCTACCGTGGTTCCTCCGTCAACCACCGTCCCGGAGGATGCTTCTCCGACAAGGGTCTCCACTAATGAGCCCGTCCGCACTGAAATTGTCCCGGCAAGCGAGACTGTCGGAGATCGTGCGGCGGCAACTGAAGTTGCCGGGGAAGAAACCGTCCTTCCACACCAAGCGCCAATAGGTAATCCACTTGTTTTAAGCAATTCCTGAATTTTTTTGTTTTCTTGAACTTGACTTGTATCTGATTTTCATTTTATCCTTTGCTTCTGCTCCGTTTTGCAGCTTCCACCTCCCCTGAAGAAGGGGAAATCCTTGTAGAAGTGGCAGATATTGCAAAGGAAGCTGCTGATCAAGCCACCAAGATAGCTGCCGAAGAGGCCACCAATTCCGCTGTCGAGGAAGCCAGGGAAGTTGCCGGGGACATAAGGGAGTCTTCCGGCGACACACCTGCTCCTATCCAAACGAGCACAGAAATGGTGGTAGTTGCCACTGACAAGCCAGACTCTGCCGCTCATCCAGCTGCACCAACTGCCCAATCCTTGACGGATGCACTTGTCCTTGCCGCTCCTCAACAAGGGTCCGAAGCCCCCAGCTCATCAGGCACTGTAGAGCTCGATTTTGATGCAGAGATTGCCCGCATTCTCGCCTCCATCCCCAAGAGCACCCTTGAGTCCGACAACGATGCCGATAGCACAACAGATCTTGCCTTCCTAGAAACCATGGCTGCTGGCCTCAGGAATGTGCAAGAGCACTACGGCAAGCGATGGGATAAGCTCCAAGACAAACACACGGCTCTGGAGGTAATCGAGGAGAAGTTGAAGAAGAAGGCGGAAGATATCCGGACTTGGTATAACAACCAATCTCACAACCTGAGGAGGCAAGAGGAAAAACTTGCTGCCGCCCAAGAAAAGGCGATAGCTCTAGACGACAAGTTGGCAGAGCGCTAGGCGCGGCTCAACGCCCGAGAGAAGAATCTTGCCGCACAAGAGGAGGCTCTTGCCACCAAACTTTGCGGCAAGGATGAAGAAATCGAGAAACTCCTTGAGCAAAGGACGCAAGAGCTGGAGAAGAACCATAAGGATTTCATCGAGACCCAGGCTCAAGAAAATGCCGCCAAGCTCAGGGAGGCTACTGACGAAGCTGCCGCTGCTACCGCCGCCAAGGCGGATCTTCATTCCCAGTTGGCCAAGTTGAAAGAAGAGCTTGCCGATAACAATAAAGAGGTCGATATTCTCAAGGGCGAAGCTCAGAAAGCAGCCCTCACCTTAGGGGAACTGCAAATGCAGCTCTCATCCAAGAATCAAGATCTCGATACTGCCAACAAGGTAGCTGAGGATTTGAAATCCAAACTTGCCATCCTGGAAAAAGATCTCGAGTCCACCAAGGAGCGGGAAAGAATCTTAACGAAGAAGTTGGGAACAGAGGAGGCCTTGCGTGTAGATGTTGAAAACAGGTTCAATCAACTGCAGGAAAACATCTCCCTCTGGACCAACAGCCTTGTCAACATTGCCGAGCGCATCACTTCCCAGATTGCTGTCATGGACATGAGGAGCTGGGGCTTCACCATCAACGACAAGGAGACCACCAGCGTCAGGCTAACCAAATTCTTCGAGGGTCTCATTGACGCCTTGAAGACGTATCACAAAGATAGATCTGCCTCGTTTGCTGATGAATCTCGGAAGTTTGCATGCAATGTCCTTTACAAAGTACTGCTCAAGCTTGCACACCGCCATCCTGACCTTGATCTTTCCGGTATCTTCAGGAGGTTGCCACAGAACACCGATGTCTCTGCCGCCGTCAAGATTGCTGGGCGTCTTGTCGACAAGGTTCTCCACGTTCCCATGGTCCAAGGCGATCATCGAGACTAGGCTTGCCTTCACATTTGCCATAGTGCTGTCATGTAAAGGATACATTTGATCTTATGTTAGATCTGCACTGATTTTGTGTTGTAATAGAACTTGTGCTGATGAATGAATGTATGCCATCTCCCTTGTTTCACTTTGTCTTTGTATGATTTTTTCATACCAGAAGCTTGCCGGTGCGTGCACTTGCTGCGAGCACTTGAGGAACGGATCCTTAGCAGCCTGCCGGTAGTGTCGCTGCCGACAAGTTTTCCTTTGACGTTCTCAAATGCAGCTACTTAAATTGTTGAGCGAACTTAAAACAAAATAAGAGCGCAACTGATCACGACAAGGTTCCTTCGTGTGCAGGTTTCTCATACAAACACAGAATCGTTTCAAGGGAAATTGCAAATGTAACAAGGAATTTGTTTCAAAGTTTTTCAACTTAGCTTTTCATTGTACTGTTTTTCTTGTCGTGCAAAATGATCACTTGAACGTCATTAAGTGGTGTCCTCATCATCACTCCCCCCGGGAAACTTGTACGCGAGGAATCCTTCTATCCTTTGAGAAAAAGAAAGAAGAGAAAAGAGTGGTTTGGAAACCTTGACGGTTCATTAATCATTTCACACAAGTCAAAGCGTAATCACAACATCACATGCATTTATACACAAACAAGCATGTACAAAGAGTTGCGAAACACTTAGCTTTATTTCACTTATGCACAGGATCTGCGCCTGGCTTTGTACAAAGGGTTACAAGTTTTGCCGACAAAGCTTGTACAAAAGGCTGCCGGGAGGCCCGGCAACCGCGCCTCATGGGTAGTACTTGCGAAGATGCTCAATATTCCATGATTTTTGCACTGGGGTGTCATCTTCGGTCTCTAGACGGACTGCGCCAGGTCTGGTGACTCGTGCTACCCGATAAGGGCCTTCCCACTTCAGCGTCAACTTGTTTGAATTCTTGGCGGACTGGATGCACCAAAGAACAAGGTCACCTTCCTCAAGGCTCCGGGCATGCACCTTGCGGTTGTGATAGCGGCGCAAGGCTTGCTGGTAGCGTGTAGTTCGCACAGCTGCCCGAAGACGATCTTCCTCAAGGAGCGTGGCGTCATCTTGCCGCAGCTACTCTTGCTCCGCCTCATCATAGGCGAGCACTTGAGGTGACCCATATGTGAGTTTTGTGGGGAGCACCGCTTCTGCACCATAGACTAGGGAGAAGGGCGTTTGGCCGGTGGCTCGATTTGGTGTCATCCTGAGTGACCAAAGAACTATCGGCAACTCATCAATCCAGCGCCTTCCGCACTTGTGCAGCCTGTCAAATGTTCTTGTCTTGAGGCCTCACAACACTTCAGCATTTGCCCTTTTCGCTTGACCGTTGCTTCTCAGGTGAGCAACAGATGGAAAACAAATTTTGCTGCCAAGATCTTGGATGTACTGCATGAAGGTGCGGCTCGTGAACTGCGTGCCGTTATCGGTGATGATCCTGTTGGGAACACCAAAACAGCAAACTAATCCCTTGAAGAACTTGACGGTTGACTGTGCTGTCACCTTCCTCACTGGCTCCACTTCAGGCCACTTTGTGAACTTGTCGATTGCAACGTACAAGAACTCAAAGCCCCCGGTAGCACGGGGAAAGGGGCCTAAAATGGCAAGCCCCCAGACTAAGAAGGGCCAGGAGAGAGGTATTGTTTGAAGAGCTTGAGCTGGCTGATGTGTATTCTTTGAATGAAACTGGCATGCTTCACACTTGGTTACTAGCTCAGTTGCATCCTGGAGGGCAGTGGGCTAGTAGAAGCCTTGCTGGAAAGCTTTGCCGACAAGTGCTCTTGAACCTATGTGAGATCCACATACGCCTCCATGTATCTCCGCCAACAGCTTTAGTCCATCTTCCCGGCAAATACACTTCAATTTCACTCTGTTTGGTCTCTTTCTGTGCAGAATGTTATCCACAAACTGATACATACTTGACTGATGGGCTACTTTCTCAGCTTCTTCTTGATCATCGGGAAGTTCTCCTGTTTGAAGGAAATGAACTATCTGCTGTGCCCAAGTTGGAGCCTGTGGCTCGACGGCAAGGGCTAAAGGCATCTCTTTGACTGCGAGAGCGCTTGTCTCTGCAGCAAGAACCTGAAGTTCTACGCGAGGCTGCTGCTCACTGATAGACGTGTTGTTGTCTCCGGCAACTTTCTTGACGGCGGCTTCTGGGAGCTCTGTCGGGAAATACTTGCCGGTGTTCAACTTTCTTCTCTTATTCGCTTGTGTTGATGGAGTGACTGATGGTTGATTCAAATGGAGCACAAAAGTTCCTGGTTCCATAGGAAGCTTTTGAGCGGCACACTTTGACAGGTAATCAGCAATGCTGTTTTCCGCACGAGGAATGTGCTCTGTTTGCAATCTGTCAAAGTGCTCTTCCAATTTCCTGACTTCTTCCACATATGCTTCCATCAACGGGCTTTGATAATCTTTATTAACCTGCTTGATAACGAGCTGCGAGTCACCACGGATGATCAACTTCCTGATTCCAAGGTCCACTGCGATCCTGAGACCGGCAAGGAGCCCTTCGTACTCAGCAGTGTTGTTTGTAGCTTTCTCCCTGGGAAAATGCATTTGGATTACATACTTGAGATGCTCTCCGGTGGGTGCGACAAGCAGCACTCCAGCACGGGCACCATGCAGCGAGAAGGCACCGTCAAAGTACATAACCCATTCCTTAGCTGTTTCTTTGCCGGGAAGAGCTGATTCTTGAATCTCTTCGTCCTGCGTTTGCGTCCATTCTGCAATGAACTCTGCCAAGGCTCTGCTCTGAATAGTTGAAGTGCTTTCAAATTTGAGTGCAAAACTTGACAACTCCAACGCCCACTCCACTATCCTGCCGGTTGCATCTGGGTTTCTCAAAATACGCTGCAACAGAAAGCGAGTGACGATGATAATCTCATGTGCTTGGAAGTAATGGCGCAGCTTTCTCGAGGCCATGAGGAGACCGAAAAGCAGCTTTTGCACACCAGAGTACCTTGACCTAGCCCCCTGCAAAAGGGAGCTTATAAAGTAAACTGGGCGCTGCACCAACTTCTTCTTGGGCACTATCTGCTGATTTACTTCATTTGCTTGCGCTGCTTCTGATTTGTCAGCACCAGACTTTCCCAGAAAAGATTCCGGCTTGTTGCTTGACGGGCTTGCCTGTGCTGTCTCTTCGTCATCAACTTCTCTCTATGCCACTAATGCAGCACTGACCACTTGATTCGTTGCCGCCAAGTATAGCAACAACGGTTCTTGTGGCTTAGGCGCAACTAGTGTTGGCGCAGAGGAGAGGTATCTTTTCAAATCCTGCAGCGCGGCCTCCGCTTCTGGAGTCCATTTCATCGGACCTGCCTTTTTCAAAATTTTGAAAAACGGCAAGGTGCGCTCGGCAGACTTTGAAATGAACCTACTCAATGCGGCAACGTAGCCGGCAAGACGCCGCACATCCTTGACGCGCTTGGGTGCTTCAATTTGCTCAATGGCTTTGATCTTGTCGGGATTGGCTTCGATTCCACGTTGAGATACAAAGGACCCGAGAAGCTTGCCGGATGGGACGCCAAACACACACTTCTCGGGATTGAGCTTCAGATTGATCTTGCGCAAATTTGCAAATGTCTCTTCTAGATCTTGAATGAGGGTTGATTTGTCCTTGGTTTTAACCACTATATCATCCATATATGCTTCCACATTCTTGTGCAATTGGGGTTCAAAACCAATTTGGACAGCTCTTGCAAAGGTTGAACCAACACTCTTTAATCCGAAAGGCATACGCACAAAGAAGTATGTGCCACATGGAGTAATGAATGCGGTTTTCTCCTCATCCTCCTTGGCCATAAAAATCTGATGATAACCAGAATATGCATCAAGAAAGGAGAGTAGATCGCAGCCGGCAGTAGAGTCAACGATTTGATCAATGCATGACAAAGGGAAAGGATCCTTTGGACATGCTTTGTTGATATCAGTATAGTCAATACAAAGTCTCCACTTTCCATTTGCTTTGCGTACTACAACTGGATTTGCCAACCATGTTGGATGTAGTACCCCTCTAACTAAACCAGCCGCTTCTAGCTTCATTATCTTTTTAGCAATGAACTGTTGTCATTCCAAAGCTTGCTTCCCGACCTTCTGCTTGACGGGCCGAGCATGAGGGCAGACGGCAAGGTGGTGCTTGATTACCTCCCTGGGAACGCCGGGGATGTCAGATGGTTGCCATGCAAACACATCGACATTCGCCCACAGGAAGGCAACGAGCGCGCTTTCCTATTTGCTGTCTAGGGCGGCACTGACGGTGAAGGTACCGCCCATGCCATCCTCCTTTGCTGGCACCTTCTTGGTTGCTGGTGGAGTAGCTTTGGACTTCTTAGCAGTAGAGCTTTCCGGCAAGTCCTCAACGGGTGCGCAGCACTCCGAAGAGGTGCGCTTCCCGGAAGACTTATCAGAAGTCTTGCTGCTCTTCTTGCTTTTCTTCTCAGCGGGAGCTGGCGCCTTGACGGCAAAAGCTGCAACCACTTCTCTGTAGAGCTTGTTGACGTAGATAACCGCATCCTTCTTGTCGGAGTTGATGGTTAAGACACCCATCGGCCCTGTCATCTTCAGCGTGTTGTAAGCATAGTGGGATGCTGCCATGAATTTTGCCAAGGCTGGGCGACCAAGAATTCCATTATACGGCAAGGGGATCTTTACAACATCAAAAATAATTTTCTCTGTTCTATAATTCAGTTCCCCGCGAAACGTCACCGGCAAAGTGATCTTCCCTTTGGGATGGCTTCTTCCCGGGTTTACTCCTTGAAACGTACCAGTTTCTCGAGTTCCTCGTCGGGAATTTGCAGCCTCTTGATTACCTCTGGCGAAATCAAGTTCAGACAAGCCCCACCGTCAACTAACATCTTTGTGACCTTGAGGTTGCGTATTTTTGGTGAAACTAACAACGGCAAGCACCCGACCATAGTTGTGCGATCAGGGTGGTCCTCGGCATCAAACATGATAGGCATGTGTGACCATTTGAGTGGCTTCTGAGCGTCCATTGCCGGTTCCACTGCGTTGACTTCACGCGCCCACTACTTGAGTTGACGATGAGAAGAGTGCAAAGATGCACCTCCGTCAATACACATAGCCTCAGTTGCCTTCTGGAATTCCTGTTCACTGGACTCTTCGTCGTCCTCCTCATCACTTCCATCATCATCCTCTTTCTTCTCTCGGCCTCTAGCAGGCTTCTATTTTTGCTGCTTGGCCTTGCCGCGACGGCCTCCTCGACCACCACGGCCTCTCTTGCTAGATCCACCAGCACCATCCTGGCCCTTCTCCTTGTCGCGCTTTTCATATTCAGCTTTTTGTTTTTCGGCAAGTTGCTCAACCTGCCAGCACTCTTGGAGGTCGCGACATTTAGTGTGGTGGATCTTGCAATATGGCCCGTCAGACTTGCTGGCCTTCTCATTCGCCGCCGCCGCCTGACAACCGGCGCATACAGCAGCCTCCTTGCCGGAGCTCTCCGTCTTGGCTTTCTTGGCGGCATCAGAGTTGCCGGAGCCCTCGACAGCCATAACCGTTTTGCCTTTGCGCTTCCTGTTGCGCTTTCGGCCTTTCTTCTTCGGGGTGGCCGCGTCATCATCCTCGGAATCTACCTCGGCACCAGCATCCTCCCTGGGAAGTCTCCTTCCTTCTTTAGCACGTGCACATTTGTCCACCAACGTGTACAACTCGTTGACGGTCTTTGGCAATTTGATATTCATCTTTTCCCGCATCCTTCGATTGCGCACATTCGTGTGAAAGGCGGCAATCACGGCTGTGGGGTGCACATCTGGAATGTTGCGGTGCACACGGCTGAATCTCTGAATGTACTTGCGTAAGGATTTGCCATCTCTTTGCGGGATCACTTGCAGGTCACTGGGCTGACTAGGAGCTTTGTGGCCTCCGGTAAAAGCACCAAAAAAACTCATTGCAAAGATCAGACCATGAGGAAATGGAGTTCTTCGGCAAGTTCATTAGTCAGGACCTCACATTGGGCTTGAGCACCAACGGAGAGTAATTGGTGAGGATCTTCTCATCTCTTCCCCCGGCAGCTTGCACAACAATCGTGTAAATGCCTAAGAACTCTGCCGGGTTCAGCTTGCCATCGTACTTCTCTGGTACTTCTGGCTTGAAGGCCCGAACAGACAGCCAACGGACTTGCTGCAGCTCGCGAGTGAAGGCCGGGCATCCAACCTCATAAGGACGATACCTGCCAACCTCGGGCGCATGCTCATCAACGACTGGGCCGTTGCGCGTGTTAGACTGACGGCGCGCCTCCCGGCTCCGTTCAATGGTAGTACGGGCATCCTCCGCCCGCCTATCTTACAGCACTCGCCGCTGATCTTCCCACGCTCGCAGATCCGAAGAGGCCATCGACATCTCGTCGGGCTCAATGAACCAGTGAGTTTGCCGCGGCTGTTGTTGTTGTCGCTGTGGAGGTGACTGCACCATTTGTGCCGCTCCTCTAGCACGGTCGTCGGTTGGTGCTGTCATTGGTCGTCGTGAAGGCCCTCCCTGCTGTGAGTTGTTTGCTTCGGCAAATGCAATAAGGCTCTGAATGGTGGCTCTCCACTCATCCATCTTTTCAGTAGCTGGCGGGAAGTTCAACAGCATCTGGGCTCGCGCCATCGCCTCTGCTGCTGTGGCTAGCATGGCTGGGAGCGAAGAACGCGACGTCGCTCGACTCCTGGCAGAGCCAGCAGGAGCACCATTGCGATCTTGCTGCCATGGCACATGCTCAGCAGTGGGCTGACATGGCGGAGGTGGTGCCTGAAGGTCTTGAGGTTGATCAACAGGCATCTTGCCATGCGGCCGCCGCCGACCGGAGCCACCTGCGCCGTTCGGAGCCACATCGCGCCCATCTTGCGATGGTCGCGGTGTGTATCCCAACGTAGCATCCTTGGATGCAGCAGCACCAGGATCTTGACTCGCGCCGGACCAGACGGTGTTGCTCCGGTGGTTTCGCTCGTCGGTGCGCCGAGGAGGCGGGAGTTGGCCATCCGCGCTACCTGCACCGACGTGGCTTCGATCAATAGAATGGTGAGGAAGCTGGGAGTTGGTGTTGCGCGCTCCGCCTGCGCCACCAGTGCTAGCTACACCGCCTGCGCCGCCTGCACCATTGACACCCTCCGCTCTGCCTGCGCCGCCCGCACCAGCCGGATCATCTCCGCCGCCTGCGGGTGTATGCGACGGAGCTTTGGACGTTGATGGAGCTGCTGCAGACGCGCCCTTCTTCTTGGGCGCCATCACTGGTGATGAAGACAAAGTTGACACGCAAACTGCTGATTCAGGTTCGCGCAAGCGATTCCCCTACCTGGCGCGCCAAAGATGTCGTGTGTACGACCATCTAGCCCCTTTGCGGTTCAACTAGGGGAATGCACAAGCACAAAGAGCAGAATCAGCAGAGTACACAAAGGTTTTTACCCAGGTTTGGGCCACCGTGAGGTGTAAAACCCTACTCCTGCTTTAGTGTATTATATGTGGAGAGCTCAAGTACAAGGTGCGCTTCGTCCTGGCAAGGTGCTAGGGAAGCAGCTACGCATGCAAAGTGAGCTAGAGTGTTTGGAATGATCGATCCCCCGTAAACGTTGCCCTGGCCCTCCTTTTATAGCTTAAAGGGGTAACCACAGTGGCAAAACAGTCATTACAAGTTGATTAGATAGCAAACAGTGCTATCATACCTAACTCTATCGGATTAGGACAAAAGCATTTATTGCGCCGTTAGGTGTCATGTGCAGGAGGAGTCCCGGCAAAGTTCCTGCACCGCTCGCCCAGCTACCTTTTATTAACTTGACACGCCTCCTAGACGGGTGTCATTAAAGCTAATTTCCCTTCCAGCGAGCTAACACGTGCCCCAACAAGTCTCACCAAACTGCCTGTGTGGTCGACACCTCATCGATTAGTGACTAGCTACCCGATGAGGTGGAGCGCGGACGAGCCAGTGAGGCCTTGCCGGCACGGAGCTTGCCGGGCCTTCACCGTGCCGGCTCGAGCCTTGACGGCAAGTAATGCTCCCATCTTCAGTACTAGCCAAGTACTTATCGATGCTTCGTCTTGATCTCTTCCTTAGTGCCTTTGCAACTAAGCCTTAAGTCTTGATCTCTTCCTTAGTGCCTTTGCAACTAAGCCTTAAGTCTTGATCTTGGTAATCCCTGGCAAGCCCTGGCCATCAAGAAAGCTGCTACTGTCAGTGCATAAGTCAGGGTATAAAATACCCATGTTTTATACACCGACACGAGCAGTGAGGCCAATCACAAGGCCTCTGTTGGCCCGAACCTCTTCCACGCGAAACATGACCGGAGAGCCGCGTGGGAGGTGGCGGTAGCCGGCAGCGAGGAAGAAGTTCGCCAGCTCCGTCAGGCCTCTCCACCTTGAGATGGCCCAAACGCGCAGGGTGTCCTCCACAACGACCCCGGCGGGGTACTGCATCTCCGGCACGGTGGCCGGCAGACGGTAGGTAGGGCCGTAGTACTGCATCTTGTCTTGGGCGGGATCTGGCTTTTGGAGAAGAAGAAGAAGGGGGCGCAGATGGATGTGAGATCGAGTTGAGACGAGGATGTAGACCTGGGGGGTGTTTAAATAGCCGCGGTGCGACGCGCCCATTTGAATGCGTTCACCGGTGCGACGCACCCATTTGAATGCGTTCATTGGAGCACGGCCTCCACTGATAATGGCAATAATAGCGCACCAGAGCCCTATGCGTTTTTCACACTGAATCGAGGCATGTCGATCGGTAAAGCTGCGTCCCTAGGCGGCACTAATTGTCCTGATGCGACGTAGCTACATCGGGTGGCTGCGCGCATGCATGGCAGGCTGAGACTTCGGCCTTCCTATGATGGCCCATCGGTCCGATGAGCGTGCCGCCATGAATGAATGCGTTTCAGAAAAGGTGTCCAGCCCGCGGCCCGTGGCCGCTGTCGCTTGTCCCTGTGCTGCCGCTGCCAGGTGGGCCACTCGCGTCTGCTCCAGCCCGTGGCCGCTGTTGCTTGTCCCTATGCTGCCGCTGCCAGGTGGGCCACTCATGTCCGCTCCAACCCGTCGCCGCTGTCGCTTGTCCCTGTGCTGCCGCTGCCAGGTGGGCCACTCACGTTCGCTCCAGCCCGTGGCCGCTGTCGCTTGTCCCAGTGCTGCCGCTGCCAGGTGGGCCACTCACGTCCGCTCTAGCCCGTGGCAGCTGTCGCTTGTTCCTGTGCTGCCACTGCCAGGTGGGGCACTCATGTCCACTCCAGCCCGTGGCCGCTGTCGCTTGTCCCTGTGATGCCGCTGCCAGGTGGGCCACTCACGTCCGCTCCAGCCAATCAGGCCTCCTCTCGCGGATCGACCATGGCATACCCTAGCGCCTTATCCAGACCGTCCCCGAACAGCGATCCAACGGCCCTGATGGTGCGGGGTTTTGAGAGGGTTTCAGAGGTTAGGGTTGAGCATAACAAATTCAAAAAAATTCAAAAAATATGAAACCTCCGAAAATCATCGTTTTATGTTACAAAGTTGCTAGGAAAAATAAGAAATCATGACTACAGATATTTTCATGAAATTCTCTTCACATAACTTAGCTATCACGGACAAGGTTGTATGGTTTTCAAGGGGAATGATCTAGGGTTTAGGGTTAACCATGGCATAGTTTGTCCAAACAATCCCATATTGGGCATGGGCCCTATATTTGTGCACTAGATGGTAAGGATTTTTTTTTGAGCTCATTTGGAGATGTTCGGAAAAAAGCTTAGAAATAGGGCTGTTTACCCTAGATTTGGAGCTCATTTTTCATGAATATGTGTTTTACTTCACAAAAGTGCTCGGATTGATCACCTAACGTGCATAAAAGTTAAGAATGCACTAGAACATCAATACACATCAAAGTACAAATTTGAAATGTGCCTCAAATTTGAAAGTCGGTTCAAAATTGAAATCTGGCTCAAATTTGGAACATGGCACGTAGTTTTCAAAGTACAGCACAAATCAAAATACAAGTAGCATTACATCACACAAAATGAGACTCATAGACCAATAGCTTTCACTTCTTACGACAGCTTGCTTTTGATTTCACAGCAAAAAGTTTAGTAATGCTCTTGGTTTTCTTCACTGGACTAACTGTAATAGGTTCAGTTTCTAGCACAACAGCTGGATTAGCTTCAGTTTGCAATGTTTCAGTAACCAGGGGCTGGTCTGCACACTTTTTCCTGACAAACAAAGCATGTCAGTTGGTTAGTAATTGAAAAAAACAACAAATCAAAAAACATCACAAACATGAACATACTTTGGCCTTTCAGGAGTGTAACGGCAATTTGAAGATCATTTTCGGTGCCCAAGTTCCTGGCACAACTTGCATCTATTTTTGTTACCTTTTTGGGACCTTTTAGGCTTTGGATCTTTCTCTCCCTTCTTAGTACTCTCACCTTTCTCAAACGATGCCTTGAATGCACTCTCCTTAGGCCTGCCAGCCTTTCTTTTCGTTAAGGGAGGACACATGGAAAATTCGATTTCCACTTCAGGCCACTGAGACTGATCTGTAAGTGCTGGAATTGGAGCTGCATACGCAGCCTTGAATCTTGCCACTGAGTAATATTCATGGAAATATTGGTGCATGTTTATATTCGGGCGGGAGGCCAAGAAAAGCATGGCATGCTCACATGGTTTCCCAGTGTGTTGCCACTCTAGGCAAGTGCAGTCATGCATTTCAGTGTTAGTAACATGCCGCCTTCCATACTTTGTATCTCTAACTTCAGCACCCCACATTGTAGATTTTTCAACAAAAAATGTGTAACATTTCTGCTCCTGTTAACCACCTGTTGTACCACTACAGGAAGCTTATCCCCTTGCAGACAATCACCAATCCTTCTTCTCAATTCCCACAAACACATGATCATGATCCTTATTTGGTCAACCATGTCATGCACAGGCAAGTTTATAAACTGCTTCATCTTGTTGTTAAAACTCTCTGCCAAGTTGTTGTTGATATAATCACACTTGATGGCAGTGTTAAATCCTGACCTGTACCATAACAGAGAATGGTATGTGTTCATCCATGGAACAAACTCACTGCATGCTGCCATTATCTTACCAAGATGATATGAATGTGTCTGAGTAGTGTAAGATCTTGCTACTGGCCACATGTGCTCAAATTCTTCCCCACTGAATTGTTTGATCAAATTCATCCACATATGGCCGAAGCACTCCCTCTGCTCAGCATGGGGAAAACATTCTTGACTGCAATTTCTAACTCTTTACATGCATCTGTGTGGAATGCCAAAGGTGACACTGGCCCTATGCATCTTTTCAATTGCATCATGAACCATGTCCATGAAACCTCTGTCTTTGACTGAAACAAGCCAATAGCAACAGGGAACATCCAATTGTGGCCATCTAGAGCATTGCATGCTACCAATTGACCATTCCACTTGCCAGTTAAAGAAGAAGAGCCTATGCTCAAATATGGACGGCACCCTACTTTGAAGCCATCGATGCAAGGCTTTAAAGCCATAAAGAACTTAGAGAAAACGACTTTGCCATCCTCTGTTACCTCTGTATCTATCTCAACAACACTGCCAGGTGACCTCTTCTCCACCTCTGCTTTGAAGTTATAAAGCATCCTAAAGGTATTTGCCCAATCACCATATAATTCTTTCATTGCCCTATGTTTTGCCTTCCACACTGTGGTATATTTCAGCTTAATGGGGTACTGATTTTCTAAGTCTACTAAAAGTTTCTTTGCAGTAGTGCTTGGTTTCTTGGCTAAAATAGGAGTGATCTTTTCTGCAACCCAAATGTGTGATGTCATGGTTGATACTCTCTGTGAACTTGTAATACAAGTATGTTGATGTGGAATTTTATTAACCCTGATGGTACTTCCATCAGGTTGGCGTCTAGCAGATATGTACCACTTGCAAGGCGTGGCGTTTTCATCAAAACCTCTGCACATCGCATAAAACTTCTTTCTATCAGTCCACTTAGTCTTGGCATCAAACTTATGCTTGACCGCATAAGTCTTGAAACACATCCTAAACTCATCCATGTTTGACCACAACTTCCCCACTTCAATAACAGGGTTTTCTTTGTCATAGACATTTACCATCTCATCATCATGTGCATCATCAACACCATCTGCAGCATCTTCCATCAACTGTCCATCCACATCTTCTGATGAATCTCTGTTAGCATCAGCAGGCAAACTAGATTCACCCCTCTCCTCATTATCTCTATCATCTACTGGAATGCCAAATTTTTTGCCATCTCAGTGTCGGCCATTGGTGCAGTGAACAATCTGTAGGGTCTTCTAATTCTACTGAATTCCAATCAACGGTAGCAACCCTTGCAGCACCATCCCCCCTGTTTGTCAATGCCGGTTCCATCTCGTTCAGCCCACCCGCGCCCCCACAATCTAGATTACAAAGCATTCGAAAACAGAGGCGCCGCGGTCAGATCTAAATCAACACGGAGTAGGGTTCCGAATTCACTCACCTCATCCGCCGCAGCCGAGAACGATAGCTCCAAAGCCCGCCGCCCGCCGCCGAGAAAGAACAGGGGAGCAGGGAGGGTTCAGTTGGGCACGGGGGACCCACCTGCCTTAACATAAGCTCATTCTGTTGACGAGCGTTTATCGCCTGGTCGTTACTTAGTTATTTCTGCCTTAAAACGTCGCACAACATCTTTTTTATTACCAACTGCGTCTCTTTCCTCCTATTACACGTAAAAAAATGCCACGTAGGACGTACGTTGCCCCACCTGTCAGGATATCACCCCGGCCCACTAGTCAGGAGGTAACGGTCAATGCCGTTGACTAGACGGCAGTGCTCCGTTTGGCCTTCTGTGAGCAGGTCGTGGAGTGGGGAGGGGAAAAGTGAGCAAAATTGCTTGCCTTGGACAAAACTGAGCACAACTAAGGAACCAGGGGCACGAAAATAGAAATCCCTAAAATCAAAAATACCTTGCTGTAATTTATTTACTTTTATTTTATTTAGTATTTTAGTTTATCTATCTATCTATCACTATCAGAATTAATCCTTGCAAATAACCGCTAAGAGGATTGACAACCCTCTTATTTGCATTGGGTGCAAGTGTTTGCTTTTGTGTGTGCAGGTGCGCTTAACGAGATTTTGCTTGGTTCTCCTACTGGATTGATAACTTTGGTTCTTAACTGAGGGAAATACTTATCTCTACTATACTGCATCATCCTCTCCTCTTCGGGGAAATCCAACGCAGTCTACAAATAGCAGGAAGAATTTCTGGCGCCGTTGCCGGGGAGACATCATCAAAATTACCAAGTACCTTCGCACAAACTATCATCCACTTGCATTTATTTTATTTGCCTTTTTATTTGCATTTGCATCTCGTTTTCATCTCCCCCACTTCTAATTTTTTTACAAAAACACAAAAATATTTTTTATTTGCTTGTTTGCTTTTTTTGACTTGCTTATAGTCGCCATCATGTTTGAGTTTGTTATTGAAAAGAGTGAGGATAGTAAAGTCCCTAAGATAGAAATTCCCTAAAATTTAGACTCAAAAAATTTTGTAGTAGGGAGTGGAAATATCATAGGGAAAAACATTATTCAAGAGTTCTTTAATTGCACAGGAACTTTGGTTTGCAATGATATTCCAATTCTTAAAAGAACCAACAGTTATGGGGAGGCTATCTCCGCACTTGTTCTTAAATTTGAAAGAAGATTTATTCATACTCATCCTACCTTGCAAAGATTGTTTTATGAGCTACCGGTTATAAACAACCCTAAGGCTAAAAAGATAGCTACTCTTATCCTTATGAATGAGTTTGATTATATAGTGCAAGAAGCTAGAGAGATCTTTGATTTCTATAATATGAGCCAAGAAAATCCTGTGATAGATGAAATTTTATATAATGAGGAATATATGTTGAGATATGTTTTCCATCATCACTGTGCTTTTGATGAAAATACTTAAAAGGAAGTGCCTCCTCTACATATCATCCAACAAGTTTTCAATGGTATTAATCAGAAATATTCTTGGATTGTAAAAGGGAACCAACAAGGGTTTGAAGAGAGTAGCCTTAATGACCCTAAAATTTTGGTTGATGATGTGCTCCCCATTTTTTTTGAGAAACTTCCTGAAAATCATACACCTAAGGATGACAACACTTGATACTATGCATTATGCCTAGCTAGGGGCATAAAACAATAGCGCTTGTTGGGAGGCAACCCAATGAATAAAATAATTTTTTTGTTTTACCTTCTGTTTTTGTGTTTTTACACAATTATAATCTCTGTTATGATTGTGTTTTTATCTTTTAATTAGTGTTTGTGCCAAGTAATGCCTTTCCGATGATGTAGATGATAGTATAATTGATGTTGTTTGGAAAACAGAAAGTTTCGCGTCCAGTGCTGGAATTTTGATTCTGTACTAGAGCGTCAGAAAAATCTGAAATTTTTACACAGTATTGGTATATGAATTATTTACGTTTTCCTAATTTTTCAGAATTTTTGGAGTTACAGAAGTATAGCTTCTAAATAGATCTTTACAGACTGTTCTGTTTTAGACAGATTCTGTTTTTGTTGCATAGTTTGCTTATTTTGATGAATCTATGGATCATATTGGGGGGTATGAGTCATGGAGAAGTTGGAGTACAGTAGCATTATGCCAATATTAAATATGAATCAATTTAAAACAGTACCTAAAGTTTAAGATTTGTTTGTTATACTAACGGATCTCACGAGGTTTTCTGTTGAGTTTTGTGTGCTGAAGTTTTCAAGTTTTGGGTGAGATTACGATGGATAAAGGAATAAGGAGCGGCAAGAGCCTAAGCTTGGGGATGCTCAAGGCACCTCAAGGTAATATTCAAGGAAGACTCAAGCGTCTAAGCTTGGGGATGCCCCGGAAGGCATCCCCTCTTTCGTCTACAATCTATCGGTAACTCACTTGGAGCTATATTTTTATTCATCACATGATATGTGTTTTACTTGGAGCGTCTTGTGATATTGTTTGTTTGCTTTTTAGTTTGTCACAATCATCTTTGTTGAACACACCTTTTTGAGAGGGACACACATTATTCGTGATTTGTTAGAATACTCTATGTGCTCCACTTATATCTTTTGAGCTAGGCAGTTGCTCTAGTGCTTCACTTATATCTTTTAGAGCACGGCGGTGGTTATATTTTAAAGAAATAGTTGCACTCTCATGCTTGTGACGGCCCCGACTTAATCGTGCACTAATCATACACGCAAATGCACACGATCAAGCCTAAGGACCCACTTGAAGATATCACAACACAACTCTAAACACAAATAAAAGTCATAAAAGCTTTATATTACAAGCCAGGGGCCTCAAGGGCTTGAATACATAAGCTCGATGTCATACAAGCATCATCGGAAGCATTAGATATCTGAGTACAGACATAAAGTTAAACAGATAGGCCTTTAAGAAGGCGGGGCAAAATAAAAACACTGGATCGAAAGGCACAGGCCTCCTGCCTGGGTGCCACCTAACTACTCTTGGTCGTCGGAGGGCTCCTCGTAGTAGTAGTATCCGCCAGAGGGGTAGTAGTGGTAGTAGTCGTCGACTGGGGCAGCTGGCTCCGGGGCTCCGTCATCAGGTCGCAATAATCGGGTATGGGGAAAAGGGGAAGCAAAGCAACCGTAAGTACTCATCCAAAGTACTCAGCAAGACTTACATCAGAACTAGTCTAGTTATGCAACATTATCAAAGGAAGGCTGTATATGTGGACTTGACTGCAGAAACGCCAGAATAGAGGGGAAGGCCTAGCCTATCGAAGACTGGCATCTTCAGCGGTCTTGCAGCATAAGAAGAGTGCAGATTAGTACATAAATATAGTAGTAGCAACAAGTAGCAACAATGCCCAGAAATCCTTCCTCGACTCCCTGCGAGAAAGCGATCCCGGAGCTAACATATTCAACCCATTTCTAGATGTAGAAGATCGGGATATTTTCCGAGCGTCCTGTTACCGTGGACACGGCTATTCGAATAGATATATTTCCCTGCAGGGGTGCACCAACTTATCCAACACGCTCGATTAACTCTGGCCGAACACACTTACTCGGTCCATGCCCGGCCTCGGCTGATCGACACGTCGTAGCCCTACCTAGGCTCAACAGAGAGGCCAGCACGCCGGTCTACATCCTAAGCACTCAGGGGTCTTGGGCCCATCGCCCTTTGCACTCCTACGCGTTGCGTACGCGGCCGGTGAGCAGACCTAGCCCCCTTAATACAAGTGCAGGCTTTACCAGTCCAACCCGGCGCGCACCGCTCAACTGCTGACGTCTGAAGAGCTTCGGCTGATACATACGACGCCGAGTACCCATATTATTCCCACGTGTTGGTTAGCGCAAAAAGGCCAGAGGACTACTCAGATCACATATCCTAACCCATTAGTGCGTTGGGAGCTCGCGGTGACAAGCAGAGACTCACGATCATGTGACCCCGTCGCCCCGTCTCGTGGACTTACGGCAAGGGCTAGGAATGCCCGGCCGTGCCACGTATTCATCTCTCGGGCACCCTCATGGTCAACCCGACTCCACATCACATCACTCGCGGGTACCCCTCGGGGCCGACCCGACTTTATCAGGTAACGGTAGCAAAGTCTAAGTAACCGTGAGTCTATCACATCAAGAAGGAATCCGAGGAATCACCCTCGTTGGATTCTCACTCGATGTATCCATCAAGGTGAACCCGGAGGAATCACCCTCGATGGTATTCACACTTGCGGAGTTGCACGACGGAAGCTTCAACGGAGGTGGTGGAAGAGGAATCACCCTCGGTAACCCACGACCGGCTAGCTGTACTACAGAGACGACATCGGGAGTGAGATAAGAGGTATCACCCTTGGCACTCGATGATAACTCTGTAGAGTCGAGCAACTTAGGGGTTGTGCGGTGATGTGCTGGTCTCAGCCTGTTCGATCACATCGATCGGGGAACAGGTACTAAAGCGAGGCAACTAGAGCAAGGAAGAGGGGCCACAGATGGTTCACTACCAACCTACACTAAGCATTTGGGATATCAGGTAAGTATCAACAGAAGTTACAAGAAACAGGCTATGCATCAGAATAGGATAATTCAACAGCAGTAGCAAATTCTAATACAAGCAGGAGGGAGAAAGAATAGGTGATATAGGCATGCGTCAAAGGGGGGTTGCTTGCCTGGAAGCTCTGCGGCAAAGGAGGGGTCGTCAGTGGTGTCGTCGGTCTCCGGAGCTGCGTCGGTCTCGGGGGCTATCGGATAAGAAGAGGGGGAAGAAACAATAAATGAAAGCAAACAGATGCAACACAATGCATGGCATGGCGGTATGCATTGCTGGTGGTGACCTAATGCAATGCTACATGTCGCAGACGAAGCGGGAAAATATCTAGGCGTTTAGACAGATTTCGGTATACTGAACCGGAGGGGAAGGTTTCATGTTCAGATTGATAGGAGTGATGGTCAAGCATTTTGACCACGTATTCGGATTCGTCTCGTTTTTCTGATCAACTCTCATGTAGAAAGTTTTTCGATCCGAGCTACGGTTGAATTTCTACGAATTTTCAAAGATTTAAACTATTTTCTGAAAATCCTGGAATTATTTTAATTAATTAAATCGCATTATCCAGAACAGTTACGGGTGATGTCAGCATGATGTCATCATGACGTCAGTGGTCAACCGCAGCTGTTCAGGTCAAACCTGACAGCTGGGTCCCACTGGTCAGTGTCACAGGACTAATTAGGGGTTAGTTTAAACTAATTCGGGTAATTAGCAGGTGGGGCCTACTATCAGTGACACATTAGTTAACTAATTAACTTAATTAGGATTAACAGTTTAATTAATTAGAAAATGGTTAAATAAATGAGCGGGGCCCACATGTTAGTGGCTGTAGCTGCCCAGTCAGCCGAGTTGACCAAGTCAACTCGTTCAACTGGGGCCCCTGGGCCCACTGGCAGTGACCCAGGGGGTGCCAGCGGGGCAGCCACGTAGGTGGTGGCCGGCGACGAGTCGGCGCCAATGAAAAACGCGGCGGCGCGGCTCGGACCTCGCCGGAAAACGCGCTCCGGCGGCCGTTTCACGCGCGGCTTGGCTCATTCGAACGAGCACTCGACCACGCGTCGTTTGGTGGTGGCGGTTAGGCCGGAACGGGCCGGAAACGGCGACGGCGAGCGGCGGAGGCGGCGCCGGAATTCGGGCAACGACGGATCCGGCGATATAGGGCGCTGCAGAGCGAACTAGCTAGCGCATCGGGGTCCTACGCGCGTGCTGAGCACGACTACAAGCTCGGGCGAGCTCAACGGCGAGCGAGGCCACGGCGGCGAGCTCTACGGCGGCGATGCGCTCGGGCACGGCGAAATCGGCCGCTCCGGGCACGGAGAAGGACAGAGAAGAGAGGGGAGAGGGGGAGAAGCTCACCGCGCTGCTCACGGTGGCCGGTGATGGGCTTATTAGCAGCAGAGGGCGCCGGAATCCGAGGAGCTCGCCGGAGACCCGAGGAGGAAGACGGCGGCGTGGATCCGCGCGATAGGGCTCCCTGGCTCGCGTACGAGGCCGTAGACGTCGTAGTCAACGACGGCGAGGACGACGGACACGGAGAGGCGGCGAGGCAAGGTCGTTGGCCGCGGTGGGGCAACGGCGCGGCGTCGACGGCATACTAGAGAGGAGGAGAGAGGGCGCGAGAGCGTGAGAGAGAGGGGGGAAATGGAGGAGGGCGTCCAGGGGGAGGAATGGCCTCGGCCTTATCCTCCTCGCGGCCGAGCGGCGGCAGGTGGCGGCCAGTGGCCGGAGCGAGCGCGCTCTGGCCATGGCGCGCGTGACACGGCGAGGGAGAGAGAGAGAGGAGGGATAAAGGGTCGGCTGGGCTGGGCCAAGTGCACTGTGCACTTAGGCCCAGTCAGTTTAGGCCGTTTTATTTTTCTTTTCTGTTTTTCTTTTTACAGAAGCTTTAGAAAAATAAAAGTGCTGCCAATTTGCATTTAGTAAAATGTGAAATTGGTCCACATAATTACTATGCTTTATTCTGCTCTGCCACACAAAGTTTCGGCAATTTTGGAATCCAGTTGAATTTTTCAAAAATGGAAATGGCATTTAAAGTGCTATTTTTGCACTGTTTTAATGCTCTAGCCCATATTTAGCGTTGATGGTGATGTTGTTTTTCTGAACATCATTTATTTTTGAATTTTTACTAAATGATGAACTTTTTCTCAGCAATATTTGAGCAACTTCAAATTTCACTTTGAATTTGAATTGAATTCAGTGGAGGAATTTGAAATGAGATATTATTCCAACATGATTAAACATTGCAAATCACAGTAGCTTAGCACAATCATGATGGATCACTGTTGCTCATTACACAGGGGTGTTACAATGCTTCACTTATATCCTTTTGAGAGTCTAATGATTAGCAATGGTAATATGCACGGGTTATGAATTTGGTCCTAATATGATAGTTATTCAAGAGGGATATAATAAAAACTTTCATGTAGATCACTGAATATGATAAGTTTGATTCCTTGCAATAGTTTTGCGATATTAAGATGGTAATACATGGGAGGTGCTAGTAGATAATTGTGGTTTAGTAAGAATATTGGTGTTAAGGTTTGTGATTCCTGAAGCATGCATGTATGATCTGTCGTTATGGTAGGAAGTTGGAGCATGATTTATTCTTGATTGTCTACCTTATGAGTGGCGGTCGGGGACGAGCGATGGTCTTTTCCTACCAATCTATCCCCCTAGGGGCATGCGTAGTAGTACTTTGCATCGAGTGCTAATAAACTTTCACAATAAGTATGTGAGTTCTTTATGACTAATGTGAGTCCATGGATTATACGCACTCTCACCTTTTCGCAATTTGCTAGCCACTTCAGTACCGTGCATTGCCCTTTCTCACATCGAGAGTTGGTGCAAACTTCGCCGGTGCATCCAAACCCCGTGGTATGATACGCTCTATCACACATAAGCCTCCTTATATCTTCCTCAAAACAGCCACCATACCTACCTATCATGGCATTTCCATAGCCATTCCGAGATATATTGCCATGCAACTTCCACCGTTCCGTTTTTATGACACACATCATCATTGTCATATTGCTTTGCATGATCATATAGCTGACATAGTATTTGTGGATCAGCCACCGTTCATCATTTTTATATATGTTACGCTAGTATCATTGCACATCCTAGTACACCGCGAGAGGCATTCATATAGAGTCATATTTGTTCTAGTATCGAGTTGTAATTTTGAGTTGTAAGTAAATAAAAGTGTGATGATCATCATTATTAGAGCATTGTCCCAGTGAGGAAAGGATGATGGAGACCATGATTCCCCCACAAGTTGGGATGAGACTCCGGACGAAAAAAAGAGAGGCCAAAAAGAGCCCATGAAAAAAAATGAGAGAAAAAGAGAGAAGGGGCAATGTTACTATCCTTTTTCCACACTTGTGCTTCAGAGTAGCACCATGTTTTTCATATAGAGAGTCTCCTATTTTGTCACTTTCATATACTAGTGGGAATTTTTCATTATAGAACTTGGCTTGTATATTCCGATGATGGGCTTCCTCAAATGCCCGAGGTCTTCATGAGCAAGCAAGTTGGATGCACACCCACTTAGTTTTCATGTTGAGCATTCATACACTTATAGCTCTTAGTGCATCTGTTGCATGGCAATCCCTACTCCTCGCATTGACATCAATTGATGGGCATCTCCATAGCCCGTTGATTAGCCTCGTTGATGTGAGACTATCTTCTTATTTTTTACTTCCACCTATTTACCTCTACCACCACACTCTATTCCACCCATAGTGCTATATCCATGGCTTGCGCTCATGTATTGCGTGGGGGTTGAAAACGCTGAAGCGCGTTAAAAAGTATGAACCAATTTCTCGGCTTGTCATCGGGGTAGTGCATGATAAATATTTTGTGTTAAGAAGATGGAGCATGACAGGATTATATAATTTTGTAGGGATAACGTTCTTTAGCATTTTTATTTTGAAAGACATGATTGTTTGTTAGTATGCCTGAGTATTGATGTCTTTATATCAAACTATAGACTATTGCTTTGAATCATTCGGACCTTATTATTCATACCGTAAGAGAAAGATTACATGATGAAACATGATAGGTAGCATTCCACATCAAAAATTCTATTTTTATCATTTACCTACTCGAGGACGAGCAGGAATTAAGCTTGGGGATGCTTGATATGTCTCTAACGTATCTATAATTTTTTTATTGTTCCATGCTATTATAGTATTAATCTTGGATGTTTTATATGCCATTATATATCATTTTTTGGGACTAACCTATTAACCCAGTGCCCAGTGCCAGTTGTTGTGTTTTGCTTGTTTTTGCCTTTTCAGAAAATCATTATCAAAAAGAGTCCAAACGAGAAAAAACTTTGGATTAATGTTTTCTGGACCAGAAGAGACCCACGAAGCTTCGGGAGAAGACCAGAAGAGCCACAAGGAGGCGACATGCCTGGAGGGCGCGCCCAGGGGGGTAGGCGCGCCCCCAGGCTTGTGGGCCCCTCGTAGCCCCTCCTGACCTAATTCCAGCGCTATAAATTCCCAAATATTCCCAATATACCAGAGAGACAGAAGGGAAAACCTTTCCACTACCGCAAGCCTCTGTTCTTCCGCGATCCCATCTGGAGGCCTTTTCCGGTACTCTGTCGGAGGGGGAATCGATCACGGAGGGCTTCTTCATCAACCTTGCTGCCTTTCCGATGATGTGTGAGTAGTTTACCACAGACCTACGGGTCCATAGCTAGTAGCTAGATGGCTTCTTCTCTCTCTTTGATCTTCAATATCATGTTCTCCTCGATGTTCTTGGAGTTCTACCTGATGTAATCTTCTTTTGCGGTGTGTTTGTTGGGATCCAATGAATTGTGAGTTTATGATCAGATTATTCATGAGAAATATTTGAGTCTTCTCTGAACTCTTTTATGCATGATTATTATAGCTTTGTATTTCTCTCCGATCTATCGATTTGGTTTGGCCAACTAAATTGGTTTATCTTGCAATGGGAGAGGTGCTTTGTGATGGGTTCAATCTTGCGGTGCTCAATCCCATTGATAGAAAGGGACATGACATGTATTTGTATTGTTGCCATTAAGGATAAAAAGATGGGGTTTAATCATATTCCTTGATGTCAGGCCCGTTTCTGGAATAAATCACATAATAGCCCCAAGTCACACCAGCCCCAAGATCAGAACAACTGGTGGACTTCCTTGATATAAATAACCAGTACATACATAATATTACACAGGGTTGAGTCAGAGTGCTCAACAATTATTACAAACTTGCCAATATACTACGATGGTGGAATAACACAGTGGTGCGGTGGTGGTACAACTCTGGTACAATAAAATAAAGTCAAGCGTCAGTGTGAGGCTTGGCTATTTTATTGGTGTAGCGGAAACACAGCGGATGATACATGTGGTAGACTCCAAGATCACAGGTTGACTGACTGGGACACCTCTAAGCGTCGGGCTCGCTAGTGCAATCTTCTTCCACAAGCTCGACTTCCTCCAGGTCTGGCCAAATTAACAAGCCAGGGACAAGCCTGTGAGTACGTTGGAATGTACTCGCAAACATTATGAACGAAAGATATACCGAATGCATATGCTCATGCTGGATTAAATGATATGCATATGTTGACCGATATTTAATCATGGCATGATAAACGTTAGCATGTGCAGAAGAATTAGTAAATAAAATTTTAGAGACAAAGAAAGAAAGTTAATGGAGAATCGGGCGAGCCAGGACCGCCCGAGAATCCCAAAAGAAAATATAAGGTGGAGAATCAGGCGAGACAGGACCGCCCGAGAATCCAAAAGAAATGCCAAATGGGTGTCTAAAAGCGACGCCATGAGAGGTCTTGAAAAGAAATGCCAAACGGGTGTCTAAATGCGACGCCACGAGAGGTCTTGAAAAGAAATGCCTAACGGGTGTCTGAAAGCGACGCCTCGAGAGTCTTGAAAATAAATGAGTGTCCCAGGTAGTCTAGCCATCCCAAGGGACCCTCAGAAAATAATAATGAATATCCCGGGTAGTCTGGCCATCCCAAGGGATATTCAGAAAGAAATAAAAATGAGTATCCAGGTGGTCTAGCCAACCATATGATACCGAGAAAAGAAAATAAAACTGAGTATCCAGGTGGTCTAGCCATCCATATGATACTCAGATTGCACATAGAAGAACAGAGTTAGTCCACAATAATATTTATGATAGCAGTAATATTCATGATTTCCTCAGTGGTGACAGTAATTATCCTGCAAAAATTTAATCATGATCAATTTAATTATTTCCTCCGAAGACCGACACCGGGACCGACACTTGACCCTGCCCAGCTAACGTCCTTGACCGTGGACACGGCTAGTCGAATAGATATAACTCTGCAAAGGGTGTACTCTTTACCCACATGTATGAGATTTCTTTAGTCAGCACCGTCACACTGGCTAACTCCCATTACGGTCTTTAGGTTGAAAACACGCCTGACCAGTACATACCAGATCAACTATCTGGATGCCTGGAATCACCCAAAGCATCGTTCAAGAAAAACTCTAAGTCGGGGAGACCAACGTCTCGACTAGCGTGGGATCACTATTAATACGTGCGGATTACAAGGGGTGCCCCCTCTCGGCCCAGCCGGATACACCGATGCCCCCTGACCAGATGACTGGCATTAGTCCATGGCCGTGGAACCCTCATCATGGCCTCTCTAAGTGGTGTGTACACGGAAAGGGGTTAGCAACTTACTGAGCCGTACTTCCCTCGCAGGAAGACCCGTGGTAGCACGGTATTTAGCTAGATGTGACAGAACAAGACTCGATCTAGGTCGACTTAGGAGGTGTTGTTATTATGACTGGCATGTCTCACATGCCACGGTGACACCGTCGTGTCATAACGCAGCCCGTGCCCACCGGCACGTCCAAGGCAGGAGATATACTCCTGGTTTCTTATCACACACTTCACGTTAGATGGATTGCTTGAATGCATGCAATAGTGCTCAAAATGACATGACCCAAGCATGCTCTTACTATTACTACATATATGGTGAAATCCAAACCGATGCAACCATGCATGCAATTCACCATATCCCAAGTTCAAAAATGCTTGCCTTGATCAAAGTAGTCAGAAAGTGATCCCTCGAAATTCCCGGTAAAGTCCCCCTCTTCTTTTTCTGGAAAATACAAATTCAAATTCAAATTAATTTTTTTTGCAGCAGTACCAAAAAGTTGTCTCAAAATATTTTTGAATAAATACTAAAAAAACTAGAGTGAAAAATAAGAATTTCAAAAAAAGAATCAACTAAAATAGAGTTGTGGTTAAAAAGTTATTAAAGTTTTAAAACCAGGGGCTTTTCTGCAAAAAGCAGGTCCCTGTGTGGTTTAAATAGAAAACGCTTCGGGCAAAAATGCGCTTTCTAGCGCAGAAAGCGTAACAGGGCGAAATACGCTTTCGGTTTAAAACCAGAAAAAGAAAAGAAAACAATGACGGGTGGGGTCCACCCGTCATGTTTAAATTTGAGCGCGCCTTGCGCGTGTGTATAGAGAGGAAGCGGCGATCACCAGCGATGATCGCCGGCGTATCAGCGGGCGGCGTTGGTTGGGTTGAGCTCGGGATGGACTTCCGCGTCGGTGGGAGGTGGTGGTGGTCGCCGGCGAGCACCAGAACAACGGCGAGGTCGTCTCCGGCGGGCGGCAGCGTCAGGTGGAGTTGGATCTCTCCGAAGAAGGCTCTTTACGTCGAATTGAAGCGGGGGATCGATCACATGGTGGATAAGAGGGATACTGATGAGATTTTAAGGGTGGAGATGGCCTAACGGCGACGAAAGCTTCTCGGGACCCGAAGCGGATCGAGCGGCCGGAGATGGAGAAGATAACCTTCTCGGGGTCAAGGGAGTGTGTGGGAGGTCGATTGAGATGATGGTGGAGTGGTGTTGTTGCTTAGAGAAGCTCGGGGAGGCCTTTTATAGGCGATCCGAGGATGGCCGGGGCGGAGCGGATCACGTCGGAGTTAATCCGGCCGGGGAGGTAGTTAGGGGCGGTGGTCATGGATGGTGAGTGATAAGAGAGGTTGACGGAGTACTCCAGAAGCATCAGCGGGGACGAGTTCGAGCTCCACGGCCTTATCCGCGGCGAGGTGCCCGTACGGGTGTGGCGGCCGTGCCCGTCTCCGGCGTCTGCCAGGCGGGGCCGGGATGGTGCGGCCGGCGTGCGAGGATGCGGAGGAGGGTGACGCGTGGAGCGGGGTAGGTGGAGGGAGCAGTAGCAGCAGTGAAGGCGGCCAGTGGCTGTGTCATCCGCTTGGCCGCCGCGAATGAGGATGGTGGCCGCTGCACCAGCCAACACTGTGCTGTCGGTGGCGAGCCACTGACGAGGAGGGTCCGGGGTGGCTCATTGATGAACGAGGGAGGCGTGGATGAGAAGGAGAGGCGATGGAGTGGAGTGCACGGCGCCGTTTCCCCCTCCCTCTGAATCTTCTGCTTTTCTGATTTTTTTTTACAGTATGAACAGTGCGCCCACCATGTGTATGATGAAATGCCAGAGGGTGCTAGGGATTTTAGGAATTTTAGGGAATTTTTGTGGTGAGGTGTTGATGCATAAAAGAGAGGCTGGCAAAGTTTCAGAATTTTTGGAGCAATTTAAATTGGGTTTTGATCATGGAGTTTGAATCTGGTCCAAATTTGAACTGGATAAAATTTGAAAATTTTGAACTATGGAACCCAAAGTTTTTGGTGAAATGGGTTGTGGGTACTGTCTAGTAGCTAGGATAATTTTTTGGGGTGCAGATGAGTTATAGAAAATATGGTTCCTTTATAAACCAAAGAAACTAGGATAAATATAAATTCCAACATTGGAATTTATTTAGAATGGTAGAAATATTTTTGTGGAGAGGAAAAATATTGGACACTGTCCTAGAATGTGAGAATGACTTGAGGGATAATTTAGAAGTGACAAAAAAATTATTGGAGGAATTTAGAAGTGCTTGAAAGGAGTGAAATGGCCATTTTCATGGAAAATTTTAATTATCCAAAACTTTTCTAAATGAAAAATATTTTTGATCTTTCAAAAATAATTACTAAATTAATAAACCATCCAAAACAGAACCATTTAAATTTTTCAAACCCAATAAAAAAATAAAAAAAGATTTTCAGAACAGAAGGAGGAGAAGAAGAAAAAGGCCATAATAATTCAAAGTATTTTATTTTGAAGAAAAGATTTTAAAAATCCAAAGGAAATATTTTGGGGTGTTACAACACCTACCCCCCTTAAGAAAAATCTCGTCCCCGAGATTCCAGCTATCCTTCAAACAGGTACGGATATTCAGTCCTCAGGTGATCCTCTCTTTCCCATGTTGCTTCTTCCTCGGTGTGATTACTTGACTGAACTTTGTAAACTTTTATCACGCTCTGTCGGGTTCTCCGTTCAGACTCCTCCAAAATCTTTATAGGACGTTCCTTATATGTAAGATCTGGTTGGATATCCAGGTCTTGATGTTGGACTTGCTTTTCTGGGTTACTGACACATCTCCTTAGTTGTGACACGTGAAATACATCATGAACATCTGATAATTCTGCTGGTAATTCCAGTTGGTAGGCAACCTTGCCTCTCGTTGCAATTATTCTAAATGGTCCAATAAACATCGGTGCCAATTTTCCTTTGACCTTAAATCTCTGTATCCCCCTCATTGGGGATACTCTGAGATACACGTATTCATCGGGTTCAAAACTGATCTGATGGTGCTTCTGGTCATAATAGCTTTTCTGACGGCTCTGAGCTGCTTTCAGTCTGTCTCGGATAAGTTTTACCTTCGTTTCCGCTTCTTTGAGAATTTCCGGGCCGAAGATTCGGCTATCTCCGGTTTCAGACCAATTGAGTGGGTACGACATCTCCGTCCGTATAGGGCCTCAAAGGGTGACATTTTTAAACTGGCTTGATAATTGTTGTTGTATGAAAATTCCGCATATGTCAAACTGTCTTCCCAGCTGGCTCCATAGGTAAGCACACATGCTCTCAGCATGTCCTCCAATATTTGATTTACCCGTTCAGTCTGTCCTCCTGTCTGTGGGTGATATGTTGTACTGAATACCAGTTGAGTCCCTAAGGCTTGCTGCAGGTGCTCCCAAAACCTAGAGATGAACTGAGTGCCTCTGTCAGAGACTATGGTCTTGGGTACTCCGTGTAAGCAAACAATTCGGGAGAGGTATAACCTAGCAAGCCTCTGTGTCGAATACGTTGTTTTTACCGGAATGAAGTGTGCCGCCTTGGTTAATAAATCCGTGATAACCCAGATAGCATCATTCCCATGTCGTGACCATGGTAAACCCACAGTAAAATCCATTCCTATTTCATCCCATTTCCATTCAGCCACTCTGAGCGGCTGTAATAATCCTGCTGGCCTCTGGTGTTCTACCTTTATACGCTGACAGGAGTCGCACCGCGCGACATATACGGCTATGTCCCTTTTCATCCCGTGCCACCAAATTTTTTCCTGTAGATCCTTGTACATCTTGGTTTCGCCTAGGTGAATGGAGTACAGGGTGGTATGAGCTTCTGCCAAAATTTGTTGCTTTAGCTCTTCCTTATTACGCACAGCCTTTTTCCGTACCATAGGATTCCCTGATTGTCAATGGTAAACTCAGATGCCTTGCCTAAATTTACCTTCCTTTTAATTCCTTCGATGCTGGGGTGTCCTTTCTGAGCTTCTTTGATCTGATCTTCCAGTGTTGATTTCACTTCTAAACGGGCAATGGTTCCTTCCGTGACTAGAACCATATTCAGTTTGGCAAATTCTCGGTTGAATTCATGTTGAGAGAATTGCACACTGTCATTGTCGGTGCATGGATTTCGGCTGAGAGCATCTGCCACAACATTTGCTTTACCCGGATGGTAATGAATTCCCACATCATAATCCTTAATTAATTCAAGCCAGCGACGCTGTCGCAAGTTTAATTCTGGCTGGGTGAAGATATACTTGAGACTTTTATGGTCCGTGTATATCTCGCGTCGATTACCAAGAAGGTAATGTCGCCATTCCTTGAGTGCGTGTATTACTGCTGCTAACTCCAAATCATGGGTAGGGTAATTTTCTTCATGTTGTCGTAGCTGTCTTGAAGCATATGCTATGACCTTTCCTTCTTGCATTAATACACATCCAAGTCCCTTCCTGGAAGCGTCACAATATATTTCAAAATTCTTGTGCACATCTGGCACGATCAGAACAGGTGCCGTGGTCAACCTTTTCTTTAATTCTTGGAAACTTTTCTCGCAAGCTTTGGTCCATTCAAACTTTTTATCTTTCTTGAGTAGCTGAGTCATGGGTTTGGCTATGGTGGAGAATCCTTGATAAATCATCGGTAGTAGCCAGCCAAACCGAGAAAACTCCTGACCTCAGTCATGTTGGTGGGTTGCTTCCACCCTAAGACATCCTTTACTTTACTCGGGTCCACTGCTATTCCATCCTGTGTCAGTATGTGTCCCAGAAAACCAACTTCTCATAACCAAAATTCACACTTACTGAATTTGGCATATAGTTGATTTTTCCGTAATTCTTCCAGGACTATCCGAAGATGTTGCTCATGTTCTTCTGGCGTCTTGGAATAAATAAGTATATCATCGATGAACACAACCACGAACTTGTCCAAATATTTCATGAAGACCTTGTTCATGAGTTGTACAAAATAAGCATGAGCGTTGGTTAACCCGAAAGGCATCACTGTGAACTCATATAATTCGTATCTAGTGGTAAAGGCAGTCTTGGGTATATCTGACGATCGGATTCTTAATTGATGGTAGCCTGATCTCAGGTCTATTTTTGAGAAAACCTTGGCTTCTGCCAGTTGGTCGAACAGGTCATTGATTCTTGGTAGTGGATATTTATTTTTGATGGTAACCATATTGAGTGCCCTGTAGTCAGTACATAACCTCAGGGTCCCATCCTTTTTCTTAGCAAATAAAACTGGTGATCCCCATGGTGATGAGATGGGTTGAACATAACCTTTTTCCATTAATTCCTTAATTTGTTTCTTCAGCTCAACCAATTCCGTCGGAGCCATTCGATAAGGCTTCTTGTAAATGGGTGCCGTCCCGGGTGCTAGTTCAATAACAAACTCAATTTCACGATCAGGTGGCATGCCTGGTAGCTCCTCCGGAAATACATCGGGGTATTCACATACCACCGGAACCTTGCTTAATTCTGTCATATCCACTTGATTTAATTTTCCCTGTGAAGTAGAAATCTTCCTTGTGCCAAATTTTATTGTCTTCCCTTGAAAATTAGTGAGAGTCACTGTGCGGTTGTAGCAGTCTATGAAGCCTTTATTTGTGGTCAACCAGTCCATTCCCAAAATAACATCCAGATCGACTCCTTCCAATACAATAAGATTTGCTAAAAACATCATCCCCTGTATTTCAATATTCACATCCTTGCAGTACCATTGTGTACTTTGCTTTGATCCCGGGGACTGAATAACCATTGAATTTTTCAAAGGCGAAAGAGAAAATTGATTCTTCGAGGCAAATCCTTTAGAGATGCACGAATGGGAAGCTCCATAATCAAATAAAATTGTAGCATTAATTGTGTTGACAGGAAACGTACCAAACGCGATGTCCGGTGCATTTTGTGCTTCCTCAAAGGTCACGTGGTTAACCTGCCCCTTTTTATGGTTGTTGTTGAAGTTGTTGTGTCGCGGGGCTGCGTTGGTGTTGCGGCCATTGTTGTTGGGTTTGGGGGCATTATTGTTCCCCTGTTTTGGGCATTGCCTGGCATAATGCCCTTCTTCTCCGCAGGCAAAACATGTAACGCCAGGATGGAACATTGCGTCCTTGGTCCTGTTATTGAATGTACTGCAGTTCTGCTGCGGTCGTGGAGCTGGAATTGCTGGTCGTGGTGCTACAGGCCTCTGAAATTCATTTTGGGGCCTGTTGTTGCGAACCTGCACTGACTGGGTCATACGGCGTTTATGAATTTCATTCATGTTGCGGTGCTCGTTCTCCAGTATAATTGCCTTATCTACCAGTGTCTTGAAATCTAGAAAAGTATGAACCACCAGTTGGCACTTTAGAGATGGAACAAGTCCATCAAGAAATTTCTCCATCTTTTTGTTTTCTGTCATGTACTCATCATTGGCGTACCGGGCTAGCTGAGTAAACTGGTCCAGGTACTGAGTTACCGTGGTACCTCGTTGCTTGAGATCCTCAAATTCCATTTTCTTCAATTTCATAATATTGTTGGGGATATGTGCTCCCCGAAAACTTTCCTTAAACTGCTCCCATGTCATATCTGCTCCATTGGGATGCGTGTGGCATATATTTTCCCACCATGATGCTGTTGTACCAGAAAAATAGTGTGGAGCATATAGCACTTTTTCTTGGTCCATACACTGAGCTATGACCAACTTCCTTTCAATATCACGTAGCCAATCGTCTGCCTCCAGAGGTTAGTCTGTGTGAGAAAAGACAGTTGGATTGGTCCTCTGGAGCTCAGATAATTTTGATCTGGACTGATTCTGTCCTTGGTGATTCCCCATATTTATTAAGTGCTGCATCATTTCCTGGTGCTGCTGCTGGCTTTGTTCATACAGACGACATACTTGTGAAAATGCTGAATCATTGCTTTGCTGACTTGCCTGTCCTGGTGTGAAATTATTTCCCATTTGTGCAAAGTTGTCCTCGGGCGGACTGGGCATAGAACGGGTCCAGGGACAATGCATTTTCTTTCTGGGGTATTTGTGTAACACCGATGAGAAAAGAAATTATAAAGGAAGGAAATAAATTTTTAAGAGACTGAAAATAACTTCCCTCCCAAAAATGTAAGTGCATGGACGTAACAGGTTATAATACACATGCAGATTTAATTATACAAGCAGGATTAATTTACATGCAAGATTTAGTTATACATGCAAGATTTAATTATACAACATGCTTGCCGTAGCTGTATACTACATGACCACTTATTTAAACTAGTGCGCTACTCCGTCCACGTAGCACGCTGCGGTCCAAGTCTACTACTTGCCATCTTACAAAAAAAAGAAACAGAAAATAAGTATTTTACAACAGCTCTCTCATAAAAGACGACTGTGGTGTGGATGCCTCGTCTGCCATCACGGAGTGTCCGAAACATCGTAGGCCCTGCTGAGGGTAAGTCCCAGATGAGGTGCTGAAGACTTGACCTCCTCCTCCTCCTCGGGTATGGTCACCAGTCGGGCAAATGTCGATGCCACGCCCGCTCGTGGTGGCACTGTGCTCGTGGGTGGTGAAGCTCTAACGGGAATGGGTGCAGCCAAGCGACTGGACTCAATACTCGGAGATGAGCGTCGAATCGCGGGACTAGTAGGAGGGTCATATGGTGGAGTCGGGATGCGAGGAGCGCGTGGCGAAGGAGAACGGTACTCACTCCTGCGAGGAACCCTCGCACGAACCAAGTCCATCTGTGCAATGAGATAGTCGTCCACCAGTGAGGTGAAGACTGACTCTAAAGCCATGATGTACTGAACCATAGGCTCAATCGCATCGTTCCTTTCTCCCGCGGTGCAGGAGAAAGCATAGTGACTAGTGTATGGAACATGGCATGGTAGGTAGTGATAGGGACATGTCTGCATGATCGGAAGGATGTCCCTAAGACGAGCGATGGCCTCTCGGGCAGCCATCTGGATAGCATGCCTCTCAGTAGGCATGGCTCTCCCCACAAAACGGTAGTTGCGGTGAGACTCAGCTAATCCACCCCGAATATATACCGAGGCCTGGTACATAATCAGGGTGTCTGTGATCCTGTCGGGGTAGACGGTGTACTCCGGACTGCTCGGAGATCTCATCGCGACTCTAGCGATGACATCGAGAAGACGGGAAAATCCCGCAGGCTCATTGGTGAAAATCTGGGACGGACAGCTGCCGCCAAACATCTACAACAGTAGACAAAAAAATCCAAATAGTCATATCATAAGTATATGATGACCAAGGAAAATTTGTTACAATGCATGAGATGCATGCTAAAAATGTTAGTACTGACTCGAGTGCTAGCGATCGCGCCTAGGGCTTCCTATAGTCAGCCTGGCTCTGATACCAAGGTTTGTCAGGTCCGTTTCTGGAATAAATCACAGAATAGCCCCAAGTCACACCAGCCCCAAGATCAGAACAACTGGTGGACTTCCTTGATATAGATAACCAGTACATACATAATATTACACAGGGTTGAGTCAGAGTGCTCAACAATTATTACAAACTTGCCAATATACTACGATGGTGGAATAACACAATGGTGTGGTGGTGGTACAACACTGGTACAATAAAATAAAGTCAAGCATCAGTGTGAGGCTTGGCTATTTTATTGGTGTAGCGGAAACACAGCGGATGATACATGTGGTAGACTCCAAGATCACAGGTTGACTGACTGGGACACCTCTAAGCGTCGGGCTCGCTAGCGCAATCTTCTTCCACAAGCTCGTCTTCCTCCAGGTCTAGCCAAATTAACAAGCCAGGGACAAGCCTGTGAGTACGTTGGAATGTACTCGCAAACATTATGAACGAAAGATATACTGAATACATATGCTCATGATGGATTAAATGATATGCATATGTTAACCGATATTTAATCATGGCATGATAAATGTTAGCATATGTAGAAGAATTAGTAAATAAAATTTTAGTGACAAACAAAGAAAGTTAATGGAGAATCGGGCGAGCCAGGACCGCTCGAGAATCCCAAAAGAAAATATAAGGTGGAGAATCGGGCGAGACAGGACCGCCCGAGAATCCAAAAGAAATGCCAAACGGGTGTCTAAAAGCGACGCCACGAGAGGTCTTGAAAAGAAATGCCAAACGGGTGTCTAAATGCGACGCCACGAGAGGTCTTGAAAAGAAATGCCTAACGGGTGTCTGAAAGCGACGCCTCGAGAGGTCTTGAAAATAAATGAGTGTCCCGGGTAATCTAGCCATCCCAAGGGACCCTCAGAAAATAATAATGAATATCCCGGGTAGTCTGGCCATCCCAAGGGATATTCAGAAAGAAATAAAAATGAGTATCCAGGTGGTCTAGCCATCCATATGATACCCAGAAAAGAAAATAAAACTGAGTATCCAAGTGGTCTAGCCATCCATATGATACTCAGATTGCACATAGAAGAACAGAGTTAGTCCACAATAATATTTATGATAGCAGTAATATTCATGATTTCCTCAGTGGTGACAGTAATTATCCTGCAAAAATTTAATCATGATCAATTTAATTATTTCCTCCGAAGACCGACACCGGGACCGACACTTGACCCTGCCCAGCTAACGTCCTTGACCGTGGACACGGCTATTCAAATAGATATAACTCTGCAAAGGGTGTACTCTTTACCCACGTGTATGAGATTTCTTTAGTCAGCACCGTGACACTGGCTAATTCCCATTACGGTCTTTGGGTTGAAAACACGCCTGACCAGTACACACCAGATCAACTTTCCGGATGCCTGGAATCACCCAAAGCATCGTTCAAGAAAAACTCTAAGTCGGGGAGACCAACGTCTCGACTAGCATGGGATCACTATTCATACACGCGGATTACAAGGGGTGCCCCCCTCTCGGCCCAGCCGGATACACCCATGCCCCCTGACCAGATGACTGGCATTAGTCCATGGCCGTGGAACCCTCATCATGGCCTCTCTAAGTGGTGTGTACACGGAAAGGGGTTAGCAACTTACTGAGCCGTACTTCCCTCCCAGGAAGACCCGTGGCAGCACGGTATTTAGCTAGATGTGACAGAACAAGGCTCGATCTAGGTCGACTCAGGAGGTGTTGTTATTATGACTGACATGTCTCACATGCCATGGTGACACCGTCGTGTCATAACGCAACCCATGCCCACAGGCACGTCCAAGGCAGGAGATATACTCTTGGTTTCTTATCACACACTTCATGGTAGATGGATTGCTTGAATGCATGCAATAGTGCTCAGAGAGGAAGCGACGATCACCGGCGTATCAGCGGGCGGCGTTGGTCGGGTTGAGCTCGGGATGGACTTCCGCGTCGGTGGGTGGTGGTGGTGGTCACCGGCGAGCACCAGAACAACGGCGAGGTCGTCTCCGGCGGGCGGCGGCGTTGGGTGGAGTTGGATCTCTCCGGAGAGGGCTCTTTACGTCGAATTGAAGCGGGGGATCGATCACATGGTGGATAAGAGGGATACTGACGAGGTTTTAGGGGTGGAGATGACCTAACGGCGACGAAAGCTTCTCGGGACCCGAAGCAGATCGGGCGGCCGAAGATGGAGAAGATGACCTTCTCGGGGTCGAGGGAGTGTGTGGGAGGTCGATTGAGATGATGGTGGAGTGGTGTTGTTGCTTAGAGAAGCTCGGGGAGGCCTTTTATAGGCGATCCGAGGATGGCCGAGGCGGAGCGGATCACGTCGGAGTTAATCCGGCCGGCGAGGTAGTTAGGGGCGGTGGTCATGGATGGTGAGTGATAAGAGAGGTTGACGGAGTACTCCAGAAGCATCAGCGGGGACGAGTTCGAGCTCCACGGCCTTATCCGCGGCGAGGTGCCCGTACGGGTGTGGCGGCCGTGCCCGTCTCCGGCGACTGCCAGGCGGGACCGGGATGGTGCGGACGGCGTGCGAGGATGCGGAGGAGGGTGACGCGTGGAGCGGGGTAGGCGGAGAGAGCAGTAGCAGCAGTGAAGGCAGTCAGTGGCTGTGTCATCCGCTCGGCCGCCGCGGATGAGGATGGTGGCCGCCGCACCGGCCAGCACTGTGGTGTCGGCGGCGAGCCACTGACGAGGAGGGTCCGGGGTGGCTCATTGATGAGCGAGGGAGGCGTGGATGAGAAGGAGAGGCGATGGAGTGGAGTGCACGGCGCCGTTTCCCCCTCCCTCTGAATCTTCTGCTTTTCTGAATTTTTTTGACAGTATGAACAGTGCACCCACCATGTGTATGATGAAATGCCAGAGGGTGCTAGGGATTTTAGGAATTTTAGGGAATTTTTGTGGTGAGGTGTTGATGCATAAAAGAGAGGCTGGCAAAGTTTCAGAATTTTTGGAGCAATTTAAATTGGGTTTTGATCATGGAGTTTGAATCTGGTTCAAATTTGAACTGGATAAAATTTGAAAATTTTGAACTGTGGAACCCAAAGTTTTTGGTGAAATGGGTTGTGGGTACTGTCTAGTAGCTAGGATAATTTTTGTGGGTGCAGATGAGTTATAGAAAATATGGTTCCTTTGTAAACCAAAGAAACTAGGATAAATATAAATTCCAACTTTGGAATTTATTTAGAAAGGGAGAAATATTTTTGTGGAGAGCAAAAATATTGGACACTGTCCTAGAATGTGAGAATGACTTGAGGGATAATTTAGAAGTGACAGAAAAATTATTGGAGGAATTTAGAAGTGCCTGAAAGGAGTGAAATGGCCATTTTCATGGAAAATTTGAATTATCCAAAACTTTTCTAAATGAAAAATATTTTTGATCTTTCAAAAATAATTACTAAATTAATAAACCATCCAAAACAGAACCATTTAAAATTTTGAAACCCAATTAAAAATTAAAAAAAAGATTTTCAGAACAGAAGGAGGAGAAGAAGAAAAAGGCCATAATAATACAAAGTATTTTATTTTGAAGAAAAGATTTTAAAAATCCAAAGGAAATATTTTGGGGTGTTACACTTGAGTTTACTTTGTCTACATCATGTCATCTTGCTTAAGGCGTTACTCTGTTTCATACTTAATACCCTAGATGCATGCTGGATAGCGGTCGATGGGTGGAGTAATACTAGTAGATGAAGGCAGGAGTCGGTCTACTTGTCTCGGACGTGATGCCTATATACATGATCATTGCCATGAATCCGTCATAATTATTCGCTTTTCTATCAATTGCCCAATAGTAATTTGTTTACCCACCGTATGCTATGTGTTCGAGAGAGAAGCCTCTAGTGAAAACTATGGCCCCCGGGTCTATTTTTATCATATATTAAAATCAAAAATACCTTGCTGCAATTTATTTACTTTTATTTTATTTAGTATTTTAGTTTATCTATCTATCACTATCAGAATTAATCCTTGCAAATAACCGCTAAGAGGATTGAAAACCCTCTTATTTGCGTTAGGTGCAAGTGTTTGCTTTTGTGTGTGTAGGTGCACTTAACGAGATTTTGCTTGGTTCTCCTACTGGATTGATAACCTTGGTTCTTAACCGAGGGAAATACTTATCTCTACTATACTGCATCATCCTCTCCTCTTCGAGGAAATACCAACGCAGTCTACAAGTAGCAGCACCCTCAAACCATGGAGTTCCGTGATGGGGTGATCCATGTCGGGGATGTTCAGGGCCCGAAGAAGGAGGGGAGCGAGAAGGCCAGGCTTAAGGCAGCGGAACATGAAATTTTCAAGTGTCAAGGGATGGTGGAACGCAGACTCAGCGCCAACCACTCCATGATCACGGATTTTATTCGTGAACATAAGTAGGACAACAAGGATATTGGAGAAGCCATCTTCAAACTACAAGACCGGATTGATCATCTTCAAGCTCAAATATATGACCTGCAGAACCAAAACTATGAGTATGAATCTAAATTCAAACGGATGAGCCTCACTGCAAATTTCAGGATTCCAGAAACACGTTCATCCTTTTATGATGGAGAGCCCATGCCTTGGAAATTGGAAGACAAGCCTACTACTTCATCACCACCATCGCCCAAGAAAGAAACTTGAGTACGCGGGTATATGGGCACCACCCTTGGCTTGTCCCAAGCTTGGGGGAGGTGCCCTGGTATCGTATCACCATCACTTTTTATCATCATTATCTATCTTAGTTCGATCCTTAGTTATTTCGTGATTTAGAAGAATAAAGTTTTAGTACGATCTAGCTTCGAGTGCTTGTTTCGTGATCTATCTATGTAATCATGTGTGAGAGTTATATAATAAAGAGTAGTTTGAGTTTTGTTGCTTTGCTTTCCTTATCCAAGTTTAGCAAGAAAAGGTATAATAATGAAAGGTCATATGCTAATCCCATAGGGAGTAATAACTTCACACATAAGGGGTATGACGAAATTTATTGGGATCTAACAAACGTAGCATTGGTCATGGATGCAATTCATGAAAAAGTAATAAGGGAAGAGAGGTCTCACATATAAATATACTATCTTGGACATCTTTTATGATTGTGAGCCCCCATCAAATATTCTTTGCTTGATCAAATAGTTGATGTTGGACAAGGAAGACAACGTAATGAATTATGTTTGCTCATATTCACATAGAAGTTATATTGTCATGGATCCTCTAACATGTGGTGCTTGCTCATAATCTTTTGCTAGACAAAATTTCGTACTAAGTAGAAATACTACTTGTGCATCCAAAACCCTTGAGCCAAGTTTCTTGTTATGAGAGTCCACCATACCTACCTATAGATTGAGTAAGATCCTTCAAGTAAGTTGTCATCAGTGCAAAGCAATAAGAATTGCTCCTAAATATGTATGATCTTTTATTGTAAGGGAAAATAAGCTTTGTACGATCTTGTGATGGAAAAGAAATAAAAGCGATGGACTGCATAATAAAGGTTGCTATCACAAGGGGCAATATAAAGTGACGTTCCTTTCCATTAAGAGTTTGCACATCCCAAATAAAAGGCGCATGACAACCTCTGCTTCCCTCTGCGAAGGGCCCGTCTTTTACTTTTTAGTTTTTACTTGTATGCAAGAGTCAATAATGTTCATCCTTGTTTCATTCTTATTTATTCCCTACTTTGCAAGAATCATGTGGTAGGGAAAGATCCAGACACATATATCCAATTGAATGTAGGTAATCATGAGTTATTATTGTTGACATTATCCTCGTGGTAAATAAGTTGGGAGGTGGAAACAATAAACCCTCATCTTCCTATGTGTCCGACTGAAACTTTTGTTCCAAAAATATGTCGTGAGTGCTAGCAATCGTAGAAGGTTATATGATGGTTGAGTATGTGGACTTGCTAGACCAAAGGGCTCTTATATAAACTCTTCCTGAAAATATGATGAATTGTGATTGCTTTTATGACTGAAAACACAGTTTGCTAGTTGTCAATAAAGTTTATCTCTCATACTTTAAACATTGTGGATGAATTGTTACTTGTTCATGAGAAGTTTTATGATAATTCCTTGTTGCTATAATAATGATCATGATGCTACCATGTCCGTATTTTGTTTTTATCGACACCTCTCTCCATAAACATGTGGTCATGATTATCTAGTTCAGTATTCGCTTGAGGACAAGCGAGGTCTAAGCTTGGGGAGTTGATACGTCCATTTTGCATCATGTTTTCTTACTAATATTTATAATGTTTTTGGTCTTTATTTCACTTTATGAAGCAATCCTAATGCCCTTTCTCTCTTATTTTGCAAGTTTCACATGAAGAGAAGGATTGCCGGCAGCTGGAATTCTGGACCTGAAAAGGCGACAGCAGAGATAGATATTCTCCAGAGCTCCAAATGACCTGAAAACTTACGGAGAATTATTTTGGAATTAATAAAAAATATTGGAAGAAGAATCTTCGGGAGGGGGCCCACCAGTGAGTCACGAGCACAGGTGGCGCCCCCCTCCCTAGGGCGCGCCACGTGAGCTCGTGGCTCCACCAGCAGGCCTCCGGAGTCCATCTTCTCCTATATGAAGCCATTTGCCCTAGAAAAAAAATCAGAAGAAGACTTTCGGGACAAAGCGCCGCCGTCTCGAGGCGGAACCTGGGCAGGAGCACTTTTGCTCTCCGGCGGAGCGATTCCACCGGGGATACTTCCCTCCGGGAGGGGGAAATTGAAGCCATTGACATCACCAACGTTCCTCTCATTGTGGGAGGGCCAATCTTCATCAACATCTTCACTAACATCATCTCATCTCAAACCCTAGTTCATCTCTTGTATTCGATCTTTGTCTCAAAACCTCAGATTGGTACCTGTGGGTTGCTAGTAGTGTTGATTACATCTTGCAGTTGATGCTAATTGGTTTATTTGGTGGAAGATTAAATGTTCAGATCCTTAAGCATATTCAATACCCCTCTGATCTTGAACATGAATATGATTTGTGAGTACTTTTGTTCTTGAGGACATGAGAGAAGTCTTGTTATAAGTAATCATGTGAAGTTGGCATTCGTTCAATATTTTGATGATATGTATGTTGTTATTCCTCTAGTGGTGTCATGTGAACGTCGACTACATGACACTTCACCATACTTGGGCCTAGGGGAAGGCATTGGGGAGTAATAAGTAGATGATGGGTTGCGAGAGTGACAGAAACTTAAACCCTAGTTTATGCATTATTCCATAAGGGGCTGATTTGGATCCCTATGTTTCATGGTATGGTTAGATTTATCTTAATTCTTCTTTCATAGTTGCGGATGCTTGCGAGAGGGGGTAATCATAAGAGGGTTGCTTGTTCAAGTAAGAAAATCACCCTAGCACCGGTCCACCCACATATCAAATTATCAAAGTAGTGAACGCGAATCAACTAAGCATGATGAACGTGACTAGACAAGAATCCCCATGTGTCCTCGAGAACGCTTTGCTTACTATAAGAGAACTTTCCGGCTTGTCCTTTGCTATAAAAAGGATTGGGCCACCTTGCTGCACTTTGTTACTATTGTCACTTGTTACTTGTTACGAATCAACTTGCTACAAAACTATCAGTTACTACTGTTTACAGCACTTGCAGAGAATACCTTGCTGAAAACCACTTGTCATTTCCTTCTGCTCCTCGTTGGGTTCGACACTCTTACTTATCGAAAGGACTACGATTGATCTCCTATAATTGTGGGTCATCACTTAACCAAATAATTCCAAGTCGTATAAGAAATACACTCTCTATTCCTATTAATCTGCCAAAACATCTTACATTTTAGAACATAGGTAGTAAAAAAGATGAGATGTTCGTGATTGATTACCTGCCAAAGCATGAAGACGTTGCATGGGTAATGATGGAAGTAATTAATCTCCATGGCATATCCCTAATGATTCCTTTGCCGAGTAAAAAATTGCATGAATCTATGTTACCTGGAGTATTTGGCCACTGGGAGAAAGGAATAGAAGAAAAGGATTGCTTGGTTGCTAGTGCATGCTTGGGCCTATCCTTTTCTGGGCTCATTTGCTAATCATTAAGCCGAGGTGATCGAAGACCGACCGCACACAACAAAAGCGATTAAACATGTTAGTAGCTTTCAACAGAACCACATAGCACACAATATATCAAAAGTTCGTAATGTTCACTATATAATTTCTAAAATGAGATATTCTACGTGATGCAGAACAACAGAAATTCAACGTTCCTTAGTTTATGAGGAGAAAACAACAGTTGAAGTATTAATCAAAGTTTCATTTGTTTGAACTAGACTAGATGTTCAAGGCTTCAAGTCAAATGGATCATTTATGATGTACACAGAATTTGAGGATTGACTGATGGAGATGTTAAAAACTCTTCCAACATAGCAAAAGGAGAAAGAACCAATAATGACTATCATCATCACTACCAGAGGAGAATTAGAACATTGAAATGTAATGAAGAACTTATAGACACAAAGGCCCTACTAAGTTTGTGACTCAACGTACATGGGGAATGTAAGTCTCTATAGTGGTTGGACGTATTCTGCACACATCAGAAACAAAAACTTTGTTTTACCTTGCGAGTGATGGCACTTTTAAGTAGAATATATATGATCATGAACCAAAGTATGCCCATTCTTGGTTCGTATGAGTGTAACAAGTTAATGATGTGCCATTATGTAACTCAATAAAGTTTAATCGTACTTTTTTTAGGGTAAGTTTAATTGTACTTGAAAGTAAATGATCAATCAAAAGGTCCACAAGCATATGACTCAAGCAGGGCAAACCCACGTCACCCGTGTGGCAAACCCACGTCAAAACCGCTTGGTCTCCACTTCCATCCTCCCCTCCTCGCCGACTCTCCTTTAGCCGAGACGTAGCCACGGAGAACTGAGAATACACACATAACATGTAATTTTTTTGTTCTGGGCTACATATTTCTATCCATTTTCAGCTTAGGCCAGGAATTTCAGAAAACCGAACGACAAATCGGCCCTGTAGCAAAATCGTTCGTTGCAAAGCGTATCCCTGTCTCCCCCAACTGTACGCCTTCGCCTCTGGATCACGCAGAGCCTGCTTTAACCGTTTCCCCCGCGGCCACAGTGAGCAGGCCCCACCGGCAGTGTCACTCCCTTCCCTTAAACCCTCGTCAAAACCGCTTGGCAAAATAAACATTTCCATTTCTACCCTCCCCTCCCCTCCTCGTCTCCTCCCTCCGCCGCCGCCGACGCCGTAGCCATGGCGACGCGGCGATGCCTCCTCAGCCTCCTGACGCGCGGCCTCGTTCCGCACGGACCCCAGCCCCTCGCGCCGGCCTCAATCGCGGCCCGGACCCTGACCTCCCTGCCCCGGCCCCTCGCTCCCCGCGCCGCCGCCGCCTCGCTCCGGCTCTTCCCCCCGCGCTGCCACTTCGCGACCCGCTCGTCCGACGACGAGGGGGACGACGAGGAGCACTACGAGGATGAGGAGGACGGGAGCGGGGACGAGTGGGGGGACGACGAGGAGGAGACGCCGGCCGCGAAGCCACCGAGCGGGAAGACGGAGGAGGAGAAGCTGGCGGAGGCGAACGAGATCGGGTACAAGGTGGTGGGCCCGCTCGGCGCCGACGAGAAGCCCTTCAAGCCCTACGAGCCCGTCTTCGCCGTCGTCCAGGTCTGGCCGGAATCTTCATCCGTTTCGCGCTTTGGTTCGGCTCCGCTCGGGGCGTGCAGTGGATCTGGTTGGTGATCTGGGTGCGCGTTGATTGTTCCTGCAGATTGGTTCGCATCAGTTCAAGGTGAGCAATGGCGACTCCATCTTCACGGAGAGGCTCAAGTTCTGCGATGTGAATGACAAGGTAATGTGACACATGGGCGGAACTATTTCGATTGAATGTTGTTTCCTCAATTCAAGCTGCAACCTATGACTAAGACTAATAGGGTAGCCGCTGTGATTACAAGCTCTCAAGTTGTAGTATGCAGGCTTATCTTCTGTTCATTTGCTGATGGATTATATCACTATGGTCAAACCTCAAATTCTGAGCTGATTAGAGAATTTTATGCAATTCATGATTAGTCTTGGTATTGTGTGCCCATTGTTATCTCGGGATATCCCATAGCACTTTGGTCCGCTTGATTTTGACCTATGTATGTTGGGAACTGGAAACTTAAGAGTATTGGTTCAAATTAGTCGTTCAATCAAGTATGGTAACTTTTATATTCATCTTTCCTCATGGAAGCTGCTTAAGAGGTTGCTGTATAATGTACCCAGAATTGAATTTTAAGCTTGCTGAAGTGTATGGAGTATGGACTTGTTGAAAACATGAATTGTTGTGGTTGACAGGTTGAGTAGAACTATCGTTAGGGGCCTTCTTATTTTAGTTGCATTAGTGTCACGAGCCACAACTCCTCATCCTTATCATACTTTTCTTAAACCCACCATTTTTCAAACCAAGATGATGGAGCAACTGCAGTGAACCAGTGACTAGTTGATAAAATTCTTTTAATGATTCCAGTAGCAAACATAGTTCTCTGCTTGCTTGTGCTTCTCAGTCCGTTGGTAATTTTGCTGATGCTGTTGTCATTTGAATCACTTGGTGCAGTTAGTTTTAAATCGAGTTCTCATGCTTGGCTCACAAGCTCAAACAATAATCGGGAGGCCAACTCTTACTGATGCTACTGTTCATGCTGTCGTCGAAGAGCATGTAAGGATGACACTTCTTTGATCTATCTTTTTTTCTGTCATGTTCATTAGAATGAAGTCCATGGAATGGTTTATGAACTCTGTTTCTTGGAGCAAGTTCGTAAGTGTGTCTGATTAAATGTTATGCCTGCATTCTACAAACTATGCACTAGGCAATATGTATGCAGATTTTAGCTTTATCTGAATATCCTTGTCTTAACATATTGCATGGCAATCTTCTTATTCACTGCCTAGTTACTGATCTGATCACTGCACTTGAAAGCTGATGTACTCATCTATTGTGCTACCATCATTAAGACTGGCAATGTTCCCAATAACAGGATTATTTACACTAAAAATTATAAATTCTTTTATTTATCCCATTACACTTCCCTTGGTTACGCCACCGTTAACTGCTGATATTAACATGCTAGTGTTGCGAAGTCCAATTGGATGTTTGCTCAGCCTATATACCAATATGGACCTTTTTTGGTCCCTCTTTTAGGACCTGAACTAATTCATTGGGCATCACATTGGATTGCATTGATCCCCCCAAACTATCAAAATGTAACAGAAATGACATGCTTATAAGTTCATGGAAAACGTCTAGTGATTGGCCCTCCTACCTCTGCTACTTTTTTATTGTACTGGCATTATGTGCTCAAACATGTACAGCAACACTGATAAGAATGACGAGTGTCTATGCCCCAACCTTTACTGTTGCAGTCTTGCAGTTAGTACATATACTTTTTATAATTACTCAACCAGAACCCGGTTTTGGTATTACTAGGGTCTTATTGTAAATATATTACTGCACAATTCTGAGGTCATTTCTCTTGACAATCTTTCTTAGGCTCTAGATGCAAAAGTTATTATATTCAAGAAGAAAAGGAGGAAAAATTACCGCCGAACAAGGGGACACCGTCAGGTATTTCATACCGTTTCAGTTCTCAGTCATTACATGACATTATGGACATTATCCTCTCGATATGTTCTTCTTACTGTCTGCTGTGACAATTCCAGGAATTGACAAAGCTGAGGATAACCAACATCGAAGGAATAGACAAGTCCTTTATTCAACAAGAAGGAACAGATAAGCCAGAGAGTGCCGCTGTTGCTGCTTAAATTAAGATGATGAATCAAGGAAGGTTGCTGTTTTGTGTTCATGTCGACAATACCAAGCGATCCTTGATGCTGGTGTTGGACATTCCTCGGTCAATTCTCAATACATGTCCGTTGCTTTTGTTCTCCTTAGCTAATTCAAAGATTGAGTCGAAGCTGAAGGCCCTGTCTCTGTATCGTCATTTTAACGCACAAGTCTCTCGAGCTATGCCTCTCATGTAATCAGCTCCAGTGTCTTGATAAGTTTAGAATCTGGATACCCTGGTGTGGATCAGCTCCTGTAGTTTATAGAGCTACACTGATTTTCCATTTTTTGTTTCCTTCACCATACGCTGTTGAATGTGTTCTGATACACATCCCTGCCATGTCCACTGTCTACTCTTCAATGCATAAATAATGAAACTGAAATGTTTAGTTTCCACCTGGTCCGAGATCTCACGCCGTACGGGCTTCTGCAGGTGTAACTGAAATGTTGTGTTTGTAGTTATGCATCAGTTTGACAATCTAGTCTTTCACAAACAATGCACTGTTAGTGCTTATCCTTTATATACTTACCAAAGGCGTTTTTCACTAGTAACCGGAAAGCGGGCGAGTTATCCATTCATTCACTCACCAAAGTTGATGCATTGCTAGAGCTTATCCTTTATACTTACCAAAGGCATTTTTTTACCAGTAATCTGATCATGGTTACTCCATCAGGAGTTATCCATCCATTCCCTCAACAAAGTTGAGCATCATTTCACAGTAGAGAGTAGATCCGTTTTGATCCTGAAGGCGCAGCAGCCAGACGTAGTGTGGCACTAACTCCTGGGACAGGGAATAAACCTTCAGTTTACTCTCAGTGGGCATGAGGAATAATCATTTGCCTCCTCTCACTTTCCATGGATAATTATACTCCCATTTCCTTTTGATATGCCCATCAATCCTACGGAGACCACCGATCTACCTGTAGTACACAACAAAATTGGAAACCAACCAGTATATGTCCTCTCACGTTCACTCGAGTCAACTTGGCGATTATAATTTTAGAAGCAAATGTGCAAAGGGTTTGCACATCGTCTTTTGTTAAGAAACATCAGCTCGGCCACAACTCGATTCACCGTAGCTTTCTTCTTCCCTAGGCATTCACTTTCCAAGGCAATATATAGAAATGGTGCGAGTGGAGCTAGCACCGAAGGATGCTTTCAGTTAATCTAATCCTTGTGTGTGATAATTTTCTTTCGCCTCCGGTTCAGTAGTTTTAGTTTTAATCCGAGGCACTTAATGGTGAACTTTGGTGATTACTCTGGTGGTTCTGACTTTTGGTTTGCGTTCTCTTTTGCTTGGAGCAATTTTTGTGGTTGTGGTTCTGCCGATTTGCAGCCTGCTTTTGCTTGGTTTCACATAGGCAAGTCCCTTTCAGATAGCAACACCAATGCAGACCAAAGGATATCATAGACATGCATGAAATTCCAGGCCTTCAGTGTGGATAAACAATTGAGTTTGTGCTACCATGATGCTAAGCCGACAAATTTATCAACATATGTTCATCCTAAGCACTAACAGAACTGGAGGAAATCCCCATCTAACCATGATCTTTGTAGATCCCACACTGAAAGCTAATCGCCGAGACTTTAATTAATCGAACCATGTTCATCTACATAGCCTCCACCAATCCAAAGTTGCCAACAACACCTAAAGAAAGAAAGGCAGGGAGGTTGGGGGCAATGATGCATGCACAAAGGCACTTTACACCAAAGGCAAAGCCATGCCATGGCACCATTGGTGGGTGCCATTGCTTGCAGGTCACAAACAAAGCACTTGCTGGGCCTGTAATGGAGGAACTGTTCCCAGCATTCACATTGGGGCATATCCTCTTCAAGTTCCTTTCTAGGTGTCATCTCCCATCCCCCACTTTGTGTCTTGGAATGGAAATAGAGCTTATCCAATCCCTCCTCCTCCCTTGTTGCAATCTGTTCATCTATCTCTATATCTATATCTGTCACAGGCCTGTCTTGTGACAAGAAAAAGGCCATGATCCTCCCTTCCTATGGTTCAAATCAAGCTTAAAGGGGACATAAGTATATGCTGCAATAGTGGTTTTAACCTTTTTTTTTCTTTTTCTTGTGAGGTTCCATTCACTCAATCTCGACCTGTTTTGCCTAGATTGGAAGGCTAAAGTGTGCAACGAATATGCCGAAATAGTGGCCTAAGCCTTTTTACTTTGTAAAGCTTTGCCTCAAGAAGATTCCGAAATATCCTAATCTGATGTTTATTTGAGTAAGCTTCCATTCAGAAAACATTAGTCCGATGAACAGTTGTAAAATGAGTTCTTTCAATGGAATGATACACAAAGCTTTTGCACGTTCACAAAAATATATGAACACTTGGACTCTGAAGAAAGTTCCTGGGTACATAGCATGGCATATACTGCAAGACTAACCGGTACTTTAGCCATAAAGTTTAGCACAAAGACTCTAAAACCCTTCTTTTATAAACTCGTGTTATCAGTTGTACAACAACATGAACTGTACCGCCTTTCTATGCTCGAACTCATCATAATTGATATACCATGAACACCAATATCATATATCGATGGACAGATGGAGTGTTTCCAAATTCCTTTGAACTATTTTCACCGGTCCATTGCCATTACAATATACAAACCTTCTTCTAATACTTTGAAACAAAAGCTTAGATAAATATTGTAATTAGGTGCGGTTAACCTATTTTTCAAACATATATCTATATCTAATCTCCAGTTCAACTTATTACCCACGTCGGTATAGATTTTCCATCGTCCACTCCTCCACTGTGCTTTAAGATCCGTAAACTTTACCAACACGCATCGAAGCAAATCGAATCCCGAATCAGGCAAAACAGCTGTCAAGATCTGGGAGGACGGAGAAGGAAGAACAAGCACACACACGCTGACCTGACTTGAGTAGCCCCATTAGTTTTGACCTTGTGGCTACAAGATCTAGTGTACTAGTGCTAGTGGGGGTTGCTTAATGGAGCACTGTTTTTGTGCCATTTATTCTGTGAAACTTTGGTGGAGACTTGATGTTGAGGGGGAAAATGGAATTGTGGAAGCAGCAGTGCAGCACTATAAACAGTAGCACAGTCCTGCCATTGCTCAAAGATTGTCATCTGTTACTCTGTTAGACACGCTATATGGTCTTGATATGGCCCTCAAGAACTGTAATTGAGGTTCCCTAAACTATAGCACTATACACGCAATCTGGCAGCTTGTCAGGGCCGGCCCTATGTTTCGGGAGACCCTAGGCGAACTCGACGACATGGCCCCTGTGTTTCAGATCACTTTTTACTTTTTTCTCCTTTTTTCAGCACCCGACAAATTCTTCTTCTTAGGCAACATGGCAGGCTAATGTCCTAAAATTATGAAGAAAAGAGGATACAAAGAATTAGAAATTCCTACATCGGATGATTGGAACCCTAGACATGTACACATCATGACAAAAAATTAGGATGGACCATGGACCTACATGCACAAGAAACTTATACGTCCATATGCCTGCTTATTGTTCTTTGATCAAAATATTGTAGGGGAAGTTGCTACATTGTGATTTACAAGCTCACAAGGTATTTACATGGCTACCTGCCAAATAAAAAAAATCAAGGAAACAACAAACAAAGTTGAAAATAAGGACATGAACTTTTTTCGAAAATTTCTGATGACATGGATACCTCAAAAATCAGGACATGGACATTTCTTTCTAAATTAAGAAGTAACTAGTAAAGAACATTCTTTAAGCATGAGAAACATCAAAAAGTTTCATGCATGCTAGTTGCAATTGGGAAGTAATTAAGAGGCAATAACCATGTTTAGGAGGCAAGAAATATATTATGTATGTGTTATCAAGGGAGATCCAGACTAATCTTCATCCACAACCATTGGATGGTGGCTGGGAGGGGTTTACACCTGCAACCCAACTAACTAGAGAGTACAACACGGCTTATAAACTGGTGATGTGCCAATGCTTGAAATAAAATTTGGCGATGTGTGAATACCAACTAAGACTAAGCAAACCCAACTAAAACGACACATCTGACGTGTCAACACCTCAATGAAGCAACACCTACACGAGTGCATTTCTGTTCTCCACGCTGGCCCTTTCCCTGATCGGATCCCTTTTAATTAGCACTAAGCTAAGCTGGCTACTTTTGGATTTTCAGACAATGACACAAGAAGAGTGCATGCATTTCATATTTGCTAAATGGAGCAATAGACTACCCATCGCCTCTACCTACTCCACCCACAAGTGCGCCGCTAGTGGGGAAGTGACGACGCAGCTGCTAATCAAACACTAAACCTTACACAGATGTCATACTAAAACCCCGCAAAAAAAAAGATGTCATACTAAAAAAACACTAAACCTTACGAAAATAAATAATAATAACAACTTGGATGATGTTTGATCGGAACCAAATATGTTTACTTACAATGCACGCTTCATGGGATTGTGGAAGTGTGCCTCGCCAATCGAAGAAGTGCGTCTTGCCCCCACCCGCTAGGTGTACTTTAGCCTTACAATATTATGTCATTTCAAAGTGTTTTTGCGGTGTCGTGCATGTTATATTTGAACTATGTGTGGAAATACCTTTTATGGACCAAGTTCTTCTGTTTTCCAATGGTCGGTAGCCGAACAAAGTTTTCAAAAAGAGTGGATTATGCATGACAATGCAGAGAAAGAAAGGGATTTACACACATGGTAATGCGGTCAAGAAAAGATAGGCGCCTCCCGGCAGAACCGCCGCCATGACTCCTCCTCCCCCTTTGTCGGGTTTGGTGGGGCCATGCTCGGAAAGTCAAGACACGGCTTTACGCGTTGCATGACGCCGTGGTTCAAACAAACAAGTTAAAAGACGACCATATCTAATAGGCGAACCAGAAAAGGCAGGAGCGTAGCGTACTTACAAACCCGCGCTCTCATGTGACAAGCTCCGGTGATCAAATAGGGGGGGTATATCCTATAGGTTATCCCCCTCCTTTCGCCGTCGACGCCGACGCTTAATCCCTCCAATGCATGCATGTTCCCCAGAATATCCTTAAAAAGGAGCCGGAGAGACATCACGAGCTCCCATGAATGAACATGCGTGTATGGTAGCCAGCACATGAAACTTGATGAAAATTATCACAAGAAAGTGCAAGCAGCTACTCGCCACGTGAAAACCACTGCTTAGCAATAGTTGCAGTGGTGGTTAAGCAAAGCCACCTGGTCAAAACCGGAAAATCTGTGACCGGAACTAAACATGTTCTTTAAAAAAAAACTCAACATTTTTACTTACCATGCACGCTTCATGGGATTGTGGAAGCGTGTCTTGCCTCTCCACCCGCTAGGTGTATTTTAGCCTTACAATATTATGGCATTTCAAAGTGTTTTTTGCGGTCGTGCACGTTATATTTGAATTATGCAGGAAAATATACTTTATATGGACCGAGTTCTTCTGTTTTCTAATGGTCGGTAACCAAAGCAAAGTCTTCTGCAAGAGCGGATTTATGCATAAAAATGTCCCGGGAAATAGAAGGATTTACACACACGGCAACACGGTTAACGGGTTAAGAAAAGATAGACGTCTCCCGGCAAAACCGCCTCCAGGACTCCTCTTCCCCCTTGTCGGGTGTGGTGGGACCATGTCCGGAAAGTCGAGGCACGGCTTTACGCGTTGCGTGACGCCGTGGTTCAAACAAACAAGTTGAAAGACGAACATATCTTATAGGCGAACCAAAAAAGGCACGGATGTACTTTCAATGGTCGGTGACCGAAACAAAGCCTTTTGAAAGAGTGGATTTATACATAAGAATGTCCCCAGAAACAAAAAGGATTTACACACACGGCAATGCGGTTAGCGGGTTAAGAAAAGATAGACGTCTCCCGGCAAAACCGCCGCCAGGACTCCTCCTCCCCGTTGTCAGGTTTGGTGGGACCATGTTCGGAAAGTCGAGACACGGCTTTACGCGTTGCGTGACGCGGTGGTTCAAACAAGCAAGTTGAAAGACGACCATATCTAATAGGCGAACCAGAAAAGGTACGAATGTACTTTCAAACAATGTGACAAGCTTCGATGATTCGAATAGGGGGTATATCCTGTAGGTTATCCCCTCTCCTTTTGCCATCGACGCCGACGCCTAATCCCTCTCCCATGCATGCATGCATGCATGTTCCCCGGAATATCCCGCCGAGATACCTTACAAAGAGACCGGAGAGACATCACGAGCTCCCATGAACGAACATGGACGATAGCCAGCACATGAAAAAGTTGAGCATTGTCACATGAAAGTGCAAGGGGCCTTTCAGTTACTCGCCACGTCAAAACCACTAATAAAATTAAATTATGGAACCAATGCTTAGCAATAGCTATAGTAGCCAAGCAAGGCCACCTGAGCCAAGACCGGAAAATTTGTGACCGGTATTTGTGCAGAAAGCTGAGGGATACAGTGACCGACCAAACAATGGCTGGCTGGCTTTTTGGATGTGGTGGCTGCTGCACTTTGAATGGCGTACGCAGCAGCAGCGGCAGCCGTGTGGAGGGATATTCTGCATGAGATCCCGGGATCCTGTAAAGGGATGATGCATGCAAATGCAATGGGCGCAGGCAGCACTTTGAGGGGCAGGAACGTTCGGCGGCCATGCCTTGAGATGTCTAACGTTTTCTCTCTTTTAATAACGAGAGTGCAGTGCTTCCGCTGGACTTTGTGTTCTTTAAAGAAATAAAACAGCCAGCGTACTATTCAAGGCTTACTTGAAATGCATGCATTTTTTTTCCCGGGAGAAACTTCCAATCTATTACATACATCGGATAGAAACGGGAAGACAAATTGACATTTCCGTGGGGGCTGCAACCCCCCTCCCCGACGATTGGGGGTCCCTCTGGATCTTGCGATTAAAGGATTTTCGTAGAATTTTTTTGAAAGATTTGAATCCTCGTAAACTTTTTTTCTTCTGCGAAAGCCCTTTGAATCATATGATTAAGGTTACCATATTCCTACAAAACCCATTCTTATGCCCTTGTTCCATAGAAATTTCAACATGAGCTTAAATCACTTTTTAAGGCTCCTTTGATTCAAGGGAATTCAATAGGATTTGGATCCTTAGGATTTTCCTCTATGAGGGCATCTCCAAGGCTGACCCGCAAACCGCCCGCATCCGTCCAGACCGCGTGAGCCATCCAACGCCGACCTGTATCGGTCCGCGGGGTGGTCCGGACGCGATTTCTCCAGCAAAACGGAGACAAACGTGGGGGAGTTTTGCGGGAGTCTGGACCGATCCCAAGCCCGCTTCTGACCGCCCTGGCCCACCAACCCCCCTCCCGCGCGTTTTCGGTCAGCGCCGCTCCAGAGCATCAGCGCCCGCATTCATGCCTGGACAGAGAGGACGTGACCGCTCACTGGCGCCGGCATTGAAGCGGCGCGCTGGTCGAGAGAGCGCCGCCCGCGCCGCTTTCCGGTGCAGGCGACTGCCGCACGTTCAAACGACACCACGGCCGCCCGTCCGTCCGTCTGCCGCCCGCATTGATGGCACGCGGTTGACATTTCCGTGGGGGTTGCAACCCCCTCCCCGACGATTAGGGGTCTCATTGGATCCTGCGATTAAAGGATTTTCGTAGAATTTTTGAAGGATTTGAATCCTAATAAAGAAAATTGTTCTGCGAAAGCCCTTTGAATCATATGATTAAGGTTACCATATTCCTATAAAACCCATTCTTATGCCCTTGTTCCATAGAAATTTCAACATGAGCTTAAATCACTTTTTAAGGCTCCTTCGATTCAAGGGAATTCAATAGGATTTGGATCCTTAGGATTTTTCCCTATGATGGTCATTTGATTCACATGATTGAAATCCTTAGAATTTTTCTCATAGGATTCATTTGTGCTACTCAAACCTCTTGGTATAATTTTTTTGTTTTTCTATGCTAGACTACTCTCGTATCAAATACAGTACTACCGTTCAAACATATTTTTCTATATTAGTTAATTCTTTGGCATGCAGTACACTAGCTCATGTCTCAACCATCATCTTAGGCTCTGTTGGAAAAAAGTGATGCCTAGGTTGCGCTAGGAACTCGCGTAGAGCATCTACAGCCGCATATGGCAAATCCGGCCCCTAAAACGCCCGCGGACGCGCCCGGACGCATCCGCGGGCACTGACCGGGCACGCTTCATATGTTGCCTTCCACACCCACGTCCCTCATATCCGAAACCTCAAACACATGCAATCCATGCAACGCTATGTATAAGTATAAACACGATCAAACTAGCCGGATCATCATTGCATCGCCAGACAAAAGCACATAGTTCATCGAAGGTTCATCGGCGGACACGGCAAATTCATACTACAAACAACTTAGAACATAGTTAAAATATAAACAGAACGGACCCCTTCCCCTTCCGGTCGTCGGCGCGGCTGTGCCCCTCCTCCGTGTAGGCGTCGACATGCGGAGGCGCGTCGTCATCGGAGCTGGAGCTGTCGGTGGAGTCGTCCGTCAGGTTGGAGTCGGAGCTACACCTCATGCCCGACAACCTGCGAAGCAGGCGGTCCTGCTCCTTGGCATGGCGGGCCGCCTTCGCCTTCGCCGCCGCCTCCTTGTTTGCCTCGCGCTCCCACAACTCGATGGCGAGTCCGAGCGCCTTGGCATTCTTGCGACGGAGGCGCCGTGCATCCGTCTCCGCCGTCGTGAGAGAGCGGCGGAGGACCGACGCAAGGAGCGCGGCCTCGGGATCGACCGGCGCGCTCGCATGCGAACGGCGCGCGGACATTGCCTCCCCCCTCTCCCTCGCCTGTTGCCGCTCGCGCCGGGCTGCACGTGCCTCGGACTCGGGCGTCTTCGTGCGCGCCGGCCCCGTTGCGGGCACGAGGACCCACCGGTGGCCGGGTACCACTTCCGGAACAGAGGGTGGTGGAGGTGGGCGGCGTACCTGGAGGAGCAGAGCGGAGCTGCCAGAGCTGCGCGCCGGGCGGTAAGGGCCGGCGACGTCGCCGGCGCTGCGTCGACGGGCGACGGGCGCTGACGAAGAAGATCCGCCGCTGTCGAGGCCGCCTTGCTCGAGCAGCGACCTCCTCAATGCGATGCGGAGGGCCACCTCCTCCACGTCGATGTTTGAGCCGTCGGATTCTGCACCAGAGCCACCGCTGCTTCCGTCGCCGGCCATCGGATCGGAGGGGAGGGGATCGGAAGTGGAGTGGACGGAGAGGGAGTGAAGTGGGATTGACCGGTGTCTAGGGTTTGCCGGATGAGGATATTTGTGGGCTCGGGGTGGGCCGGGCTGGCGTGGCGGACGCGCCCGGACGTGCCCGGGCCGCCTCATATCCGCCCCATATTTGGTTTGGATATGAGGGGTGCCGGTCAGCCCGGGCGTTTGAGGCCCGTTTGAGGCGCCCATCTGGATCACATTTTCGTGACCGATCAGTGACCGGAAAGGCCGCCCGGACATTTGAGGGCGGTTTAGGGCGCCCGACTGTAGATGCTCTTAGATGCTAGGCAGCAGCCAAACCGCTCGCCTAAGACAAAGCCAGAATTTTAGGTGGGGCAAGCAAAAAATTGATTACTCCAACAAGAAGTCATCCCATATCACACTGACGGGCGAATGAGCCTATTGGCCATATTTCAATGGACAATACATGGTAGTTTATCCATTTTCATGTTGTAAATTAATCTCTATATGCGCATAATACCACAAATAAATCCCTGATAGTGAAACATGTACGGCGGCTGTCTCGCTCACGCCTATCACTTTTTCCAACCTTAATCTTGAGGAAATTAAACGTACATCTTTTGGGTCATCGCAAGTTTGCTTCCTATAAGATTGATAGGGAGCGAAATGGAGTCGCAAATAGTTTAGCTAAGAGCATCTACAATCGAATGCGGACAGTGACTGGTTACCACTCATTTTGCTGCCTCAAAAACCGGGTACCTCATTAACATATTCTCAAATCCATGCAATCACATGTAACATAAAATTAACTCTACGTAAACATCTTGATCCCACACATTGCATCTGGCTACTTTATCGTGCATGCCATCAGACTATCGAACATTGGCATTCTCTACTACATCATACGTGTCATCAGACTACAAAAAATTGGCACGTTCTACATACTAATGGAGAATGTTCATCCATGGTTACCGCCTCCTCCTCTTTGGGGGGGAGGGGGGGCAGTCCGACCATGGCAGCCAGTTTTGCTCCCGGGTGCGCGTCGCCCTTTTTTGCCGCTTCTCGAGGATGCGGGCACGGATGGCTTCGTCGTCCAAGGCAACGTGCGACTCTGCCTCTGCTGCCTCGGCCTCGAGGGGTGTTGCGGCCTCGCGCGCCCTTTGCCTCGCATGTTAGGCACGTCGTACCATAGCACTGGATGGCCCGTCACACATGCCTGCATTGATCTCCGACAAGAAGTCCGACGCCACGGGGACGAAGCGCCACCGGAGAGGTTGTGCCGCCACCTCGGGGTTGGGCTGTCAGGCGGTGGTCACCGCGTCCGATGAGGCCGCGGTCACGCACCTCGAGCCTCCGACGCCGGTGGATCCAAGCGTCATGTGCGCGGACTCAACGGATTCCTGCCGGATTGAGTCCGACCGCGGTCGGGCGCACTCCTCCCGGGAGCGGCGGAGAGCCATGCGGACGGCCATCTCCTCATTGTCCCCGGATAGGACGAGCTCCCAGTCGACGGATTGAGAGAACTCGGAGTCGGATCCGCTGCCCGTCATGCCGGAGAAGGTCGGGAACGCCGAAACAGAGCTTGGGGAGGGGGCGGATTAGAGTGGAGTGTCTAGGGTTTTCGTCCAGGATGTGGATAGGGACGAATATATGTGGGATCAGGGTGACCCAGCGTGGACCGGATCTGATGTGACGTACACACCGGGCACGTCCAGGCCTCTCCATATCACCCAGACATGGGCTGGATATGAGGGGTGTCGGCCAGTCTAGGCGTATAGGTTGAGATTTTACGACCGGTCACTGACCGAACCGTCCAGACGGACGTATAAACAACGTTTGAGGAGTCCGGCTGTAGATGCTGGTAGCCACGTGTGGGTCGTAACGTGTCAGTGGCTTTGCTTGATAACTGCTCCCTTCGTCCCATAATATAAGACGTTATTACATTTAAATATGTGTTTAGATTGTAACCCTCAAATCCACCTTTGCTCCCTCGTTCATTGATTTACCGGTTTATCTACCGAGTTACAGCAGATGTTAGGCACACATTATTTTCGAGTCGTCGAGTCGAGTCAAGTACTACATAGATACTCCCTCCGTTTCAAAATATAGTGCGTTCTCGGTTTCCGCGCTTTAACTTTGACCATATATTTAACCAACGAGACCGACTGCGGCGAGAGCAAAAATTATACCAGTGAATTCGTATTCGAAAGAAGTTTTCAATTATATAATTTTTGCTCCCGCAGTAGTCGGTCTCGTTGGTTAAATTTATGGTCAAAGTTAAACCTCGGAAAGCGCGGACGCACTATATTTTGAAACGGAGGGAGTAGCTGTTTTCATTCTTGAGAACAGGGGGCGAGTGGCAGGTGAAAGCAGAGAAAGCACGTTGGGGAAAAAGAGGAGCGGGGCGTTAATAAAGTGAGAGACAGGTTGCGCAAAAAAAAAAAGTGAGAGACAGGGAGGAATCCCATTAGCGCAAAGGAATTTACTCCCAGCAGGGCGTTAATAAAGTGAGAGACAGGGAGGAATCCCATTAGCGCAAAGGAATTTACTCCCTTTGTATCGGTGTATAAGTCATATTACGAAAACCAAATAATCCCAAAACTATTAGGCGTGGTGCATTAATTACGCACCTCGTTTCTTGTTTTTTGCCAAGAAAAAAAGAAATCAGCCAATAAGAGACATGGGCGTGTATGCATTCAATGACTTGAAACTACTTAGCACAACATGCAATGATCAATTCTCTGCATGTAATAGTATTAATTAGCAAATAAACATCAAATTCTCTCGTTTTTCTCTCATTTTGGTCACGGTGCATAACCTAAGATGACTAATACACCGGTACGGAAGAAGTAGGAGGATTTCGATTTAGTTTAGGCGCGCACCCCGATTAAACAAAGCAAAAGAATCGGAAAGACGAGGCCTTGCGCACCGTAGAAATTGCCCGGCCAGCCCCATCGCCACCACCATTCACGAGCAGCGCCGAGCACCGAGCAGAGAAGCCTTCCGTTCCCTCTCTCTTTCTCCCTCTCCCTCCAGGCGCGCGTTCTCTCTCTCTCTCTCGGTCTCTCCTCCTCCCGCCGCCGTGCTGAGATTTGGTCCGAGGAGGAGGAGGAGGAGCAGGCGGCGGCGGCGGCTGCTCTGGTCGTTTCTTGGAGGGGGGTGGAGGGGCGCGGGCTTGCTGGCCATGGTCGACGGGCCCGGGAATGGACTGAGGCGCGGGGGGAGGGGAGGCCTGCTCCCTCTTCTTCGGTGATTGGCTCAGCCATGGCGGCGGGCTGGGCTTGGCACAGGTACTGCTGCCATTCTTAGCTCACCTTTTTCCTGTTCATTTAGCATTGCGGCAGAGGCGCCTCCCTCGCCCCCGCCTTCCCGGCCGGCGGCCGCCCTACCGCGCCGCCCCTTTCTTTCTCTGCACCCATGTGCTTGTTTATAAGGAGGATGCGTGCACTCAATGTCCGATTTCCTAGTACAGTATATTAAACTCGCACCGTCAGTGTCATGCCTGCAGGGCGAAATTTAGTCAAAACGATGCATGCCAATTCAAAGACATGGCCATCACTACGCCAGCCCGATTCCTCGGAATTAGGAATATGCTTCAAGATGCCATTTGGATCCATCTTCCTCCAATTATCCTGCAACCCCCAACTACAACTGTCCCTGTCTTCAGTCTTGACTATGTGTAATCAAACAATATTATTAGCTTGGGTCAGCCCAGATCGATTGGACATAAGCAGGAGGCTCTGGTTGAGCACAGCAGTAGCTCAAGTGCTGAACAAAGCTCCGGCGGCCTATTCGTGGCGAAGGCGAAGGTGTCTCCAACTAGTAAAATTGGGTGGCTCAGGTGTTATGTCGTTAGCTTTTTACAGTTTGTAGTGAAACATCTGTGTTTTTATGGCCGGCGTAATGATCGTTCGAGTGGATGATATTTTGCCGTTTTTGGGTGTGGTGGTATGGGGTGCAAGGTTTTAGTTTGTTGCTTTTTGTTTGCCGGTTTTAGGAGATCATAATGAGCACGGAAGGTGTTGTTTTGTTCTGATTTGTTTGGCAGCCTTATCCATAGGTAGGTTGTTTTTTAGCTGTTTTCGGATCGACTATGATGCTGAACTATGTGCGGTTTGTCATCTTCGTTGTTGTTGCTATGAAAAGATCCAAAACTTCTGTGTCGAAATAAGGAATCAAAGTTTGCTAGCTAAAACTAGATTCCTCAGATCATACTGATTATACCTAGCCATGTAATTGATTACATAGTTTTGATACTCCGATCTGGATTTTTTCAGTTATGCTTTAGCATGGCTTTCAGATGTTCCATTTTTTTCAGTTTTCATTTTGCCCTGCCTACTCAGGCATTTTAAGGCATCCTAACATCTGTTGGTGAAATAAACTTTTACCAGTTTATGTATGAAATTTTTAGCGATGTAAGCAGGCAAGCAGCATTAAAAGATAAACACACCATTTTGAACAAATTTTAGTTCTTGTCCACTGTGGGATTGATCCTTGTGACACAAACTGGCTCTTGTGCCTTGTATATGATTTTTTGGATCCACAGAAACGCATAGATTCTTCTCGTTTTGGGTCCAATTGACATCCTCTTTTGTGATTTAGAGTTTCTTGGACATCTTATTTTTGAATAAACCATTAGTTAGCTATTTCTAGTATCTATATATGAATAAGACTTTGCATGATTATTAGCATGGCGATTGCGGCGAATCTTTGGAAAGCATGCAACTCGATTTACTTTTTTATTATTAGATATCATAAACGTCTCTACTATTATATGCTAGAATGTTGCTAACAAATAAAATGACCCCGATCCCTGCAGTTTCTTTTCAGCATGGCTTTTAATTAAGCAATTGGATTAACTTATATCCGTGTTTATTGAGATTATGCAAACACATTAGTCTATTTCTCAACTTGAATTGTGTTCTTCTATTAAGAAGATGAACAGTTGGATTAACATTCTTGTGATATGGTTTGCAGGATCAGCTAATCTGAACAGTCGTTGGTTGCTCTCGGGACGACTACATTGGGTGGTGGCATATTCTCTGATGACTTCTCCTGTCTGGTGATCATCGAAAGCAAACACCATTCAGTTGGACTTTCCACTGGAAATCATTTCCTGTGACAAGCCATTCCTAGTTTTAGGGCAAATCTCCTTTGGCGTTGAACATTTCAGACAGTGACTGTTCTGTAGTTCTTCTGGAATCTCCCTTGACACTGAACATTTCAGACAGCGACTGTTCTGCAGTTCTTCTGGAATCTCCCTTGGCACTGGACATTTCAGACAGCGACTGTTCAGTAGTTCTGGGCAAATCTCCTTTGGCAAAACCTACCGATAGTTCTGGGCAAATCTCCTTTTGGCAAAACCTACCTATCCTATAGTTCTCGGCAAATCTCCTTTGGCAAATCTACCTAGTTCTTCTGATCTCCTTCCTTACATATGCTTTTGCTTCCGATTGCTCCCTGGACAGATCTCCTTTGGCATTAGCTTTAGCTATCGATTGCTACCTCGGCACTTCTCCTTTGGCACTAGGTTTAGCTTCAGTACTGTCTGGGCAAATCTCCTTTGACACTAAATCTTACTGTTTCTTATTTGCTATCTGGGCAAATCTCCTTTGGCGGTTACTGTTACTGTATCAGGGATCCTTTGGCACTAGCACTCAAGGGTGCTGACCTTACACATTGGTCTGAACGTTAACCTGCTGTTCGAAGGCTGTTCTTTAGTTTATCATATCATCACATAACACAGCTTGTTACAAAAAGGTGGGAATGGATTTAATCTAATATTTTTTAACAACATTGTTTGTTTCATATCATACGAAAATGACAAAGTGTGGTGTTGCAGGGTTTGTAAACATGGATTTGATTGTAATTGACTCAGACAGTGGGTCATACAGTGGAACTAGTGACAGTGAGGACCAAGAAGAATGTGAATTTACGGACCATGCGCAGAGCATCTTATCAAGCTTGGACGAGAGCATCGGCAAGATTGATGATTTCCTTACTTTTGAAAGAGGGTTTCTTCATGGGGACATAGTCTGCCCTGTGTCTGACCCCTCAGGTCAGTTGGGCCGCGTTGTTGGGGTTGAAATGTTTGTGGACCTGGAGACATACTCTGGTGATATAATAGAAGATGTCAACAGCAAGCAGCTTTCAAGAGTGAGATCCTTTGTCTCTGGTGACTGTGTGGTTATGGGACCATGGATTGGGCGGGTGATCAGGGCATTTGACCTGGTCACCGTTGTGTTCAGTGATGAGGCAAAGTGTGAAATGCTGTTAAGGGACTCTGAGGTACTGAAGCCCATTCCTCCAATCCTTTTTGAAGATGCACCTTATTTTTACTATCCAAGTCAACGCGTGAGGATTGTCCATCCCTCCGTGTCCAAGTCAGGAACATGGTTGTCTGGATCATGGAGGGCCAGTCGAGATGAAGGTGTTGTGTCTCATGTTGATGTGGGGCTGGTGCATGTGAACTGGATAACCTCCGTGGCAAATGTTTGGGGTGATCGATCATCGAGTCCTCCAAACTTTCAGGACCCAAAGAACCTCACTTTGCTGTCATGCTTCCCTTATGCTAACTGGCAGTTGGGTGATTGGTGCACTCTTTCTGCTGCTCACGATGGAAGTCTCCCAAGTGAAGACCGTAAGTGCTCTCGATATTCTCAAACATATGTCGTTGCTAAGACAAAGAGCACTTTTGACGTTCTATGGCAAAATGGAACCATATCTCTTGGGCTAGAGCCCTATATATTGGCTCCTGTTAGCACCCCCGGTGATCATGATTTTTGGCCAGGGCAATTTGTCCTGGAGAAACTGGCAGTAGAGGAGGCTGCCGAACGTCAGCGGATTGGGATAGTGAGAAATGTGGATGCACTTGAGCGGACTGTGAACGTAAAATGGATTGTTCCAGTGGATGATGACATTGTCAGATATGGAAGTGACCCCACTGAGGAGACAGTGAGTGCTTATGAGCTAGTAGAGCACCCGGATTTCTCTTTTTGCACTGGTGAAGTCGTTATCAGATCAGCTCTGAACATCGACAAGTCTGAAGCAGATCTCACTAATGGAACCATGACGGTTAGCAGGAAAAGTTTGGATACCTCCTCTGGCTTCTTGTCATGTATTGGCAATGTTCTTGGGTATAAGGATGATGGAATTGAAGTACAATGGGCTAGTGGTGTGGTATCCAAGGTAAGCTTATCTTTCAGTTAGCTCTCTTCCTTTTTGTTTTGTTGTGTTTTATCATCTTTTTTTACCCATCTTTTCTAGATACATGGTCTGTCCAGACTCTTGGTAACATATCTTTCTCCCTTGTATCATTTTCAGGCGCAGCATTTTGAAATAATTGGATTAGAAAGACTTCTAGACAATTCACTAGAATCTGTGAATGAGGTGCATACTTCTGTCGACGATGAGGCTGAGCAGGAAAAAATTCGCCATGAGAGTACGAAGGTTAGCTTGGGTTTGCATCTTCCATTCTACAGTTTGTTGGTTACATGTATTGAAATTTAAGCAACAACTTGATGTTTTCATCCAGAATGCCCTGGAAGAGTCTGGTGAAGACTGCACTGCTTCATTGCGCAATGCTTTTTACTTCTCCAAAACAGCTTTTGATTTTCTGACAAATGTGGCTTCTAGTTTCTTTGGTGTTCATGATTCTACATCATCTAGCTCAGTAAGTTTTATACCTTGCGAAATAATTTATGTTTAATTTTCATAACTCTAAGATCAAGTTGTTGTTTCAGATTACTGCAGATCCTCAGTATCAAATTGTGGAGACAGCAGATCTACATTCATCTGCAGAAGAATTTTCCGTTGTGGAGTTGGTGATGCAGACCGAGAAGCCACAGTTACCTTCAGAAAATGACGTAAAAATATTTGATGTTGTGGTGGACTGTTCTGATCATCACTTTGTGAAGGAACGTGGCCATGAAAATGTAATACTTTACACCTAATTCAACTTTATTCCTCTATTTTAGAGCTGTAGTAGCTATTGTAGCATGTTCAAATTATTTGTTATAATCTTTAATTCCTGATATATTAGGTTAAAAGAGGTTGGCTGAAGAAGATACAACAGGAATGGACAATCTTACAAAATGATTTACCAGGTCGGTTTTTCTTGTTCTTTATAGTCCATTGCAAGTCCATGAAACTGAATCTTTTCACTGGCTCATTGCATATAGAATTTTAGCATCTGTGTATGTTTATTATAACTTGGCATTATTTTTTAGTCTACCATAACATAGTTTCATATATACCATAACTCTACTTTAATAGTACATATAGATGCGAATCTGTCATGATGCAAACTTGTATAATTGGTTTGTGGTTAGAAATAAGTTAAAATGTTCTACGCTCCACAGGACAGCATAGCATGTTAAGGTTCCTTTCTCAAAAAATCATTGTCTGACATCTTTACGAGATGATTGAAGTTAAAAAGGCCTAGCTTATCATGTATATGTTATCTTGTCGATTATTATTTCGAGTATGAGAAGTTGATCAAGCTAGTTAAACTGTCAAAGATGAAAAATTGAATGTGTGAACAGAACATGCGTACTCTTGTGAGTTGTCAGGGTTCTTCCCTTCCTTCTCTGATAAAACTAACAAGCTGTCAAAAATTAAATCTAGAATTATGCAAACATTAGTAAGTGGAAACTCACACAAAATTTGAATCGGTCACTTTATGAATAAAAACATCTTGAACAAATTTACTGTATATTGGACTTTTTTTTTACGTTCAATAAATCCCTGTAATATTAGCTTTGGCTTCAATCACTTATCTGCATGGACCTTACCTAGTAAAACAGAAAACCGTTCTAATTAGATTTGGTAGCAAGTACTCCCTCCGTTCCTAAATATTTGTCTTTATAGAGATTTCACTATGGACTACATACGGATGTATATAGACATAATTTAGAGTATAGATTCATTCATTTTGCTTCGTATGTAGTCCATAGTTGAATCTCTACAAAGACAAATATTTAGGAACGGAGGGAGTAATATTCATGAAATAACTGATGAAAACATGAAACATCTTTTCTGGTACATCGCTTACATGGTGTACTTTGCTTCCATGCAGATGATATCCATGTTAGAGTTTATGAGGAAAGGATGGACCTCCTGAGGGCTTGCATTGTTGGGGCAGCTGGAACGCCTTATCATGATAATTTATTTTTCTTTGATATTTTCTTCCCGCCGGATTATCCTCATGAACCACCTGTAAGTTTTTTTTTCTTTTCTTGCTCGTGTGTGTACCTCTCAGCTGAGATCGTCTAGCTACTGAACAGTAACTTTCTTTTTCCAGTCCGTTCACTATCACTCCGGAGGCCTCCGCCTCAACCCAAACTTGTACGAAACCGGCAAAGTATGTCTAAGCCTTCTCAAGACATGGGCAGGGACTGGTAATGAGGTGTGGAATCCGGAGGGCTCGACTGTTCTTCAACTGCTGCTATCCCTTCAGGCTCTTGTTCTCAACGAGAAGCCTTACTTCAATGAGGCGGGCTACGATAAATTTGTGGGGAAAGCTGACGGGGAGAAGAACTCCATCACATACAACGAGAATGCTTTCTTGCTGTCTTGCAAGTCCATGATGTACATTTTGCACAAACCACCAAAGGTAAGTCACCAACTCTTTAAATTCTGCACTTAATGGATGACCTGAATATCCCATACACTTACTCTGAGAAAACTGATAGGGCTTAACTGAATTTTAGTAGCTGTGAGTTTTGAGTAGAACGTAAACCAAGATTTCCCCCCTTCTTAAGAGCACCCTTGCAGTAGGATGCCATCTGCTTTGGATTCTTTATTATCTCCTTCGAGGGACTTTTTTTCTGTATCTCAGATGCATCCCCTAACCAACCTACATACAGTATTTAAATAACTTCTGCTGCACCTTTCAACATTAAGAAGTAATATGTGTACTGAATAATATTGATGGGTCTCCCCTCCTATCTCCATCCAGCATTTCGACAATTTCGTCAAGGAGCATTTCACTTGCCGCGCGCCGTGCATCCTGGAAGCCTGCGACGCGTACCTTGGCGGCGACCTCGTCGGCCATTCGGGCGACACCACGTACATATCAGACGACGGCTGCAAGAACTGTTCGACCGGATTCAAGATAATGCTCGGCAAGCTAAAGCCGAAGCTCATCGCCGCCTTCTCCGAAGCCGGGATTGCCTGCGGGCAGTGACTTCAGAGCGGGCACGGCTCCTGCGTCGCGGTGGCGGCGACGACACGCCCACTGCGACACCGGTATTGTATAGGTTCTGCAATAAAAATGATGCCTGGCACATGATCCTCATGTTGTGTAATGGCATCTTGTAAGATGGAAAAACTTGTACATGATTGACGCGATGAACTGAAAGGGTTCCAGATGAGAGACAAAAGCAGCTGGTGTGTAGTTTGGTTTGTGAAATGGTGCCTTGGGAGTGTATAGTGTGATGGAAGTATGTAAATTTGTGTGTGGGTGTTCAGATAGCAAGTACCCTGTCTGTATAGTTGGCAGAGGAGCTATATCTGATGTGCTGCAATACCACAGTGTGAAACACACACAATGCTAAATTACTACTACTTGCATCACCCTGAGTTATTGCCACTTTCCTATTTTGGATGTATATACACTAAGGCAAGCGTGAAAGTGAAACAAGTGAGTGATACTTGAACAAACTTATTGAGATGTGCACCAAACATCAATGGGTCATGGAGTCCTTTGTCCAGCCCAAACATTTTTATATGATCTTTCCAATGAACACCGAGGTTTTCATGTCACTACGGTCATCAACTGGGTCACTAGTCAACAAACATCAAGGTCAAGAGCTTGTTTGTATGTACGGTTTGAAGTCAACAAATAATGTTCTGGGTCACTAGTCATGTTCTAATGGATTGTTGGAGGCCCCAAGCATTCTCTTAAAACATATCAAAACAGATTTCATTTTGATGATCTCGTCGAAGCCCAAATGTACCGAGCAGACGTTGGGCGATCGGCAATTAACCGCATGTACGTGATGCGAAATTTCTTTATTAGATATAAAAATCATGCTCAGCTAATCCAAGCGTATTTCTATATGTTGTGGCCGAGTTGCCCGAACACCAGCACGTACGGCCGTGGTAGTAAAGCCAAGCCTTCTCCTATTTATCTTTTGATGAATATAGAGTTTCTTTCGTCGTTTTCAAAGTAGTAGTACTACTTTCTTCCTTGCATATGCATGATAAACAATGTCCCCGGAAAAGAAGAACTATAAAGCAAATTAAGCAACATATGAACGTATTGGTTGTCGTGTTTCTAAGACTTTGTAGAAAAATGCGGGTTGAGAACAAATGGCCAGGGATGGAGGAGTTTCTTTCTTGAAAAGGAGGATTACCATTGGTTTCTGCATCAAGCGATGCACACAACCATTTATTAGAATGAACCAAGTATCAAAGTGCGAATATCTCTGGTAAAATAAAAAAGAAAAAGTACAAGACGAAAGACCACAACCGCAAAAATAGGACACCATGCTTACACATATATCCTATTATTGGACCACATGGGATGGAGAAGGCTACGAGGCTACGTGCAGATGAGGGTGTCCCGGACTAGGGGGTACTCGGGCTGCCGGCCTATCTCTCGTGGGCCGGGCTGGTGGGCCACTCTCTATTCGTCGATGGAAGGCCGGATTGTGGGCGACCCCGTGTATCAGAAGGAAACCTCCGCAGACTTGGCGTCTCCTCCAAGGAATAATTGGCGTGACCGGCATGTTTATCCCCTGATGGTAACCGACTATATGTAACCCTAGGACCCTCTGGTGTCTATATAAACCAGAGGGTTTAGTCCGTAGAGGATCATCATATCCATTGCCTAGGGTTTAGCCCATCCGATCTCGAGGTAGATCAACTCTGTAACCTTCATACAAACATATCAATACAATCAAGCAGGACGTAGGGTATTACCTCTTCGAGAGGGCCCGAACCTGGGTAAATCGCTGTCTCTACGTTCCCTGTTACCCATTGATTCCTAGACCTACAGTTCGGATCCCCTACCCGAGATCTGCCGGTTTTGGTACCGACATTGGTGCTTTCATTGAGAGTTCCGCCGTGGGTCATCAAGGATCAATGGCTCGCCTAGTCATCAGCAACAGCGCTAGCCGCAGGGACGCTTTCGTTCCCGGCCAGCTCTTCGCGTTCGGTAGCGTCGTGCTACACGCCGATCCGGCCGGTCACCTTGGCCGGGTCAACAACTTCACCCCCAACCAGGAGATCAGGTTCGAAAACTTAGAGTTTGTCGCCGACTCCCGAGGAGATCTTATCCTCACGGGGTCCTCAGCCTCGCCTGAAGGACCCACAAATCTTGAAGCACCGACTTCGAGTACGGCTAACCCCACTACCGAGACGGCCGCCGCTGCGGATCCAGCCTTGAGCCCGGACCTAATCTCCGCGCTCGGCTGCCGAAGATCAGCCCCGGCCGAACATGACTACGGGGCGAATTCAGACGCCCCCGTCACGGCCATATTGTGGGTTGACCCCGCGAACTGCCAGAGCTTGGAGCCGACCGATCTCTCGTTATTAAACGGGATACTAGATCGGATCCAGGCCCTTGGAATCACCGATGGCCAGTCCTCGGTCTACGACCAGATCGGTCTTAAACCCGACGACAGGGAAATTCACGCCCCTGCCACTGCTCACTTGATCGCCACTATCGAAGGCCCCACGGAGGGCTTGCCCCTTTCCTCAGAACCGGAAGCGCATGAGGTGCAAGTTTCCGACCAGCAGGCTTCATCCTCCAGCTCGGCAGCCGAACTCCGTTCCGGAGAGGGTTTAGGGCCGAAGTCTGGTTCGGCACGCAATTCCGGATCCACGCACCCGCGCCCGGCCAATTATCCAGAGTTCGACGCATTGGATTCCATGTCAATCCAGGACGCGGCCGCCAAAACTCCGGACTCACACTCCGCTGGGATCAATTTTTTTATCCCGCCCACCCCCCACGTTGAGTACTGTCCAGATAACTCAGGACGGCCCGACATATGGGACCTAATGTACGTAAAGCAACAGCCCGGAGAGACAGTTCGACACTTCTGGGCCAGATTCCTTATCGTCAAAAGCAAGATGACGGACGGCTGCAACAAGGACATTCTGGAGATCTTCCGACAGAACTGCCAAGACGAGGGCGTCTTAAACGCCCTCGCCCGCCGCCACATCCAAAATTTCTCCGATTTATCGGATCTGGTGTCCAAATACTGCGCCATGGAGTATGCTTGGCAGGCACAGCTCGAGCAAACGGAGTCAATCCGTACAGAGGAACCAAACCGAGCTCGGGCAAAACGCGCACACTCCTTCCTCATACACTCCTTCCTCCTCAACACAAACCCAACCCACAGCCTTCGAGCTTGCTGGGTGGTCAGGCAAGTCGCCAAGAGCGGCGAAGTCATCCTCGAAGGCCCGTACTCAAGTAAAAGTCCAGCAACGCCCTTTGATGATGACGCCGAAATCTTAACAATCTACGAGACGTATTCCTCGAAGAATCAGAGGAAGAGAGCCCTTCGAGAGCTCGCTCAAATTCACCACGCGGTAGAGACAGACTCATGGACAGACACACCCATCACTTTCAGTGAACAAGACCAGCCGAGGTCCTGCCCTACTCGAGCTGCTGCCGCCCTTGTCCTTGATCCCATAGTGGATGGATTCCGACTCCAAAAGGTGTTAATGGACGGCGGTAGCGGGCTAAACCTCATTTACGAGGACACCTTGGACAAAATGCAGTTTGACAGATCCCGCATCGAGCAAAGTCACACCACCTTTCGGGGGATCATCCCCGGAAAGGAGGCGCGTTCTAGTGGCCGAATAGCTCTTGATGTGGTCTTCGGAACTCCCGAGAACTACCGATCCGAAGAACTGCTTTTCCACATCGTGCCCTTCCGCAGTGGCTACCATGCCTTATTAGGGCGCGATGCCTTCGCACGATTCCATGCAGTCCCACACTACGGGTACATGAAGCTTAAAATGCCAGGGCCAAACGGCGTGATCACAATAATAAGTGATCCGGACAGAGCTCTTCGGGCCGAGAACAAAACAGCATCCCTCGCCCTCGAAGCCTTGTCCGAAGCCCTCGCAGCTGAAGAACTGACCGCGCTCCGCTCAACGGTGGATAAGGACGACGTAATCCTCGACAAAAGTCCCAAATCCACGTCCTTCAAACCAGCGGATGAAATAGTCAAATTCCAAGTGCACCCAACAGATCCCAACAAGACGGCGTCCATTGGAGCTTAGCTGGACCCCGCGGTCGATGAAGAGCTGCGTAAATTCTTGCGTGAAAACTGGGATATTTTTGCCTGGCACCCGCCAGACATGCCAGGGATCCCGCGTAGATTAGCCGAGCACAGCTTGAACATCATTAAGGGTTTCAAGCCAGTCACACAGACTCTGCGTCGGTTTTCCGAACCCAAGCGTCAGGCTATGGGCGAGGAACTGGCAAAGTTGCTCGAAGCCGGATTCATCCGGGACATCAAACATCCAGAGTGGTTGGCCAATCTGGTCATGGTACCAAAGAAGGATAAGTCCTGGCGGTTGTGTGTCGATTTCAAGGATTTAAACAAGGCTTGCCCCAAGGATCCTTTCCCCTTGCCCCGCATTGACCAGATCATAGACACCACCGCCGGGCATGACTCACTGTGTTTCCTCGACGCTTACTCCGGATACCATCAAATTAAAATGAAGGAGTACGACCAAGCGGCCACTGCATTCATCACTCCTTACGGGTCATTCTGTTTCAACACAATGCCCTTCGGATTAAAGAATGCAGGGGCTACATACCAGCGCATGATTCAAACATGTTTGGAAAAACAAATCGGCAAAACAGTCGAAGCATATGTGGACGACGTGGTCATCAAAACCAAACACGTCAGCCAGTTGGTGGACGATCTCCGGCAAACCTTTGATAGTCTTCGGACTTTCGATATACGGCTCAATCCGGAAAAGTGCGTCTTCGGAGTGCCGGCCGGTAAGCTGCTCGGATTCATCGTTTCCCATAGAGGAATAGAAGCCAACCCAGAGAAAATACGGGCACTGTCCGAGCTGGCTATCCCCACTGAGCTCAAACACGTCCAGAAACTTGCCGGCACTGTTGCAGCCCTAAGCCGCTTCATCTCACGCCTCGGAGAAAAAGCCTTACCGCTATATAAATTGCTTAAACGGACAAAGAACTTCGAATGGACCAGTGAAGCGGCGGCAGCACTCGAAGAAATAAAAACTCTACTGGCCAGCAACTCGATCCTGACAGCACCCAGCCCGGGCGAGCCAATGCTGCTATATATCTCGGCCACGAATCAGGTGGTCAGCGCGGTTCTCGTCGTCGAACGAGAGGCAGACGGTCACAAGCTCCAGGTGCAGAAGCCTGTGTACTACGTATCTGAAGTGCTCACCCCGTGTAAAACGAGGTACCCGCATTATCAGAAGATCGGCTACGCAGTTTTCATGGCATCCCGCAAGCTCCGCCATTACTTCCAGGAGTGCTCGGTAACGGTGGCATCCGAAGTACCACTGAATGACATAATCAATAATCAAGACGCCACCGGCCGCATAGCCAAATGGGCTATAGAACTCCTCCCCTTTGAAATCATATATAGACCACGCCGAGCTATTAAATCTCAGGTTTTGGCTGATTTCGTGGCGGAATGGACGGAAGCCGAACTCCCTAGGGAGTACAGTACATACTCGCATTGGACGATGTACTTCGACGGCTCCAAAATGCTCACCGGGCTGGGGGCTGGAGTGGTCCTCACATCCCCCACTGGCGACAATATTCGGTACATACTCCAGATCATGTACACCGACTCCAACAACGCAGCCGAATACGAGGCTCTGCTACATGGACTTCGGATTGCGGTGTCAATGGGCATACAGCGGCTCGAGGTACGGGGAGATTCTAATCTCGCCATCTCTCAAGTCAACGGCGAATTCGACGCAAAAGACCCGAAAATGACAGCATACCGCAACACCGTCCTAAAAATTTCCGCCCGCTTTGAAGGACTGGAATTTCACCATATACCTAGAGACAGCAATCAAGCTGCCGATATTCTTGCTCGAATGGGCGCCAAGCGTGACCGTGTCCCTGAGAACACCTTTTTAGAACGACTCTTCAAGCCGTCCGTGGTGTGGCAGGAGGATGCCCAGGGCTCGGAATCCAATACCTCAGGACAGCTCGTCCCTCCGCCTATCGAACCAGACAAAGGAATTATCGGGGGCTCGGTAATTGAAATGACATCTTCGGCTCACGAAGTCATGGCGGTAATCGCGCCATGGACCGAGCCTTTCCTCGCCTACCTCCTCCGCCAAGAATTACCGGCTGACCAGACTGAGGCAAGGCGTATCATTCGATGATCTAAAGCCTATAAAGTCCATGAGGGAGAACTATATAAGAAAAGCACTACTGGCGTCCTCCAGAGATGTATATCCGAAGAGGAGGGAAGGCAGCTCCTGGCCGAGATTCACGCTGGCATGGGCGGTCACCACGCAGCAGCTCGGGCCTTGGTCAACAAGGCTTTCCGAGCAGGGTTCTTCTGGCCCACTGCCCGAACAGACGCCCAAACATTGGTCCAACATTGCGTTGGATGCCAGCTCTTCTCCAATCAGAGCCATATGCCCCCCACGGCCCTTCGGACGATACCTATTACTTGGCCTTTCGCGGTCTGGGGGCTGGACATGGTCGGACCACTTAAAGGGGGGACCAAGAAAAAGAAATATCTACTCGTCATGGTAGATAAATTTACTAAATGGATTGAGGCAAAACCGGTCACTTCAGCCAAGTCTAAGCCGGTCATCGATTTTATATCCGGTGTCGTACATCGTTACGGTGTCCCCCATAGCATAATAACGGACAACGGATCCAATTTTACCGCCCAGGAAGTCAAAGACTGGTGCGCTAATTTAGGCATTAAGCTCGACTACGCCTCGGTGTATCACCCACAGTCTAATGGACAGGTCGAGAGAGCTAATGGACTGATCTTGAGCGGCATCAAGCCCCGTTTGGTTCGATCTTTAAAAGAATCCGACTGCCATTGGGTCGAGGAGCTTGACTCCGTACTGTGGGGCCTACGCACCACTCCTAATCGATCCACGGGCTACACACCGTTCTTCATGGTGTATGGGTCAGAAGCCGTCGTCCCTAGCGACCTTATTCATGACGCCCCTCGGGTGCGTATGTATGAAGAAAAGGAGGCCGAGCTGGATCGGCAAGATGACCTGGACGCCCTGGAGGGCGAGCGCGACATAGCTCGGGCTCGTTCTGCTTTTTATCAGCAGCAGGCCAGACGTTATCAGAGCAGGGAAGTACGGGCGAAGGCCTACAGCGTCGGCGATCTAGTCCTGCGCCTCCCGGAGAAGCAGAAGCATAAGCTGTCGCCCAAATGGGAGGGGGCCTTCATAATCGATCAAGTACTCGCGGGCAGAGCATACCGTCTCCGCGACCCACAGGACGACCGCCTCGAGCCAAACCCTTGGAATGCAGCTCGGCTACGACGTTTCTATGGCTAGCTCCGCGACCTTCCTTGTTCGGTTTATCCTTCTAGGATTTATATTTTTCTAGCCAATAGTCTCTCCCGGGTTGTGTTTGGATATGCCGAACTACGTTAAGTTTTTCTTCGGCAAACATCTTTGAATGTACCACACGCTGTTACCTGGGGGCTTCTTTTACGGAGCCAATCATATTTATGCAACCATCCGTCTTTTACGAGTTTGCAACCTTCCTGCATCGTTTTAAAGCCACCATATGCATCAATTTGACTTAAGATTTGGCCAAGCTGGGTTGCCTCGCTCCTGTGTTTACCCCCTACGTTCCCGATTGTTCGGCTAGGGAGTAAAGGGAGCACCTCTGTGATTGTTACGTCCGGATTTCCCGGGTACGTACCTCAGACGGATGAAGCCAAAAGCTAGCGTTCTTAAGAACACAGTTGGTCGGCCATGGGGGAAGTGAAAATAATTGGTACCTATCGCCAAGTTTCTGGGGTATTTTCCCGAAGTAACCATCCCCGTCTACTTCGGGTATTCGGTTATCCATCCACGGCTAACGTGGTAACCCGACGAAAGGGACCCATAGCGGAACTATTTTCGTCGGAAGATGTTTCTTACGTTACACAGTAATATAACATAACTCCCCGAGCACGTTTTTGTCTATTTGCACCACATGGCCGGATTGCCTCGTTCTCCGAAGTGTTTCCGGTGTTTTCGGATCACACAGTAGGAAACAGTCCTCGGCTCCTGGCCGAGGAGGTGAAAGCCGATGGCTGGTTAAAACAACGTTCTATGCACGATTTGGAGACTACTTGATGTAAAGTACATAGATACATAGAATCAACCTGTTAATCTTGATCAAGACCATCTATTATGGTCTCCAGAGCACAATCTTCTTGGGACAGCCGAGCTGCGGGCATAACCTGGTCATATACCAGATGCACGGGCACTTCCTGCCCATCTGGCCCTACTGGCCCAACCCTAGCTAAATGCTCCGGTTCCAGCTTGGTGAAGCGGGTCTTGATCATCGCCCAAGCTTCCCGTGCTCCTTCACGACAAGATGACGTCTTCCATAGCTCAAAGCGGCGCGAGCTCCTTTGAATCGATTTGTGAGTTCGGCCATCCCTTCCGGAGCCACCTCACTAGGCCACAATGCTTTGCACATGCTCTTCATGGCCTTTCGGGCCCGCTCGTGCACGGCGGATAGCTCCTTCAGCAAGTCCCGCCCAAAAGAGCCGGCCTCCTCTTCGGGGCGTCCGGTTAGAAGAACTACAATGAGACGCGGCATTGTTCATATTACTGTCTACTACGTACAGTTTCTGAACTGAAAATACTGGGTCGCACTCACCGAACATGCCCGCTTTCAGTCTCTGGTTCTCCTCTTGGGATAGGGACAGTTGAGTTTTCAAACTTTTGATTTCTCGCGCCTGTTGGTCGCCTTCCGCCTTCAGCTTATCCCTCTCCTCATAACTTCGGGAAAGCACCTGGTAGCCGGCCTCTTGCTGTGACTCCGCATACCTTTGAGCTTCTCTGGCAATATCCAGATCCTTCCGCAGCTGATTTATCGACTCGGCTGCTATGGAATCATCTTTCATTAGCAGAGGTGTTCCCTCAAATTTTTAAACAACTTTTGAGTTCGGCACTTACCATGTGCCTCTCTGGTGAATTTCTTCACACCCTCTAGCTCGGCTTTCACAGATTCTAACTCTGTTCGCGCCAGCTTGAGGTCTTTGGTCAGCTTTTTGTTTTGCTCCCGAACAGGCTGCACAAAAGCATGGCATTAAAAATATCAGACCCTTAATTTGGCCGTCCCGCCCAAATCAAGGCTCGGGGGCTACTGGGTTAGATACTAGTTGTCAAAACAAATACCATACCTGCACATTAGTAGACATGAGCTTTACGGCCCCTTCAAGTCCCATTCGGGCAGCGCCAAGGTACGCGTCTACCGAACTAAGAGCATTAAACTCGTGATCCGAAAACGCGGAGTGCCGAAGTGACGCCTTATGCTGCCGATGATTCATCACACTTTCAACTTTGGAGTTAGTGATCGAGACGCCACCTGAGTCCTCGGGATGTTGGTCCTCGGCAGGGACTCCCGGAGTAACTCCGGCTACAGCTGGCGACCTCGGTTTGAGTCACCCCTCGGCGCCTCTTCAACATCCCCAGCCGAGGGTGGTTCCACATATCGTCTACAGGACACCGTGGAGAAAAATTGGCATATTCGGTGGATGTCGAAGATAGAGGCTATGACGGTACGGCGGATGCGTTACCTCTTCGGGCGGGGCGCAGATGATGTAGCTCCCGTTGGGGCCGCGCGTCTGGTCACCCCACGACTACTCGTTGTTGGGGCCACTGGTGCCGCTCTTGCGGCTGTTCAGCGCGTCGTGCGGCGGCCCTTGGGAGTAGGTGTCAGTGTATTCGGGGCAACAGCGGCTGAGTGTTTCTTTCAAGAGGAAGTTCGTTGGCCACTTACAGCGGAGGAGGGAAGCGCCCCGGGATGATCGGCCAAAAGGGCCACCTTAGAACCATCGAGGCTCTCCTGGTAGAAAACCCCCTCCTCGAAATTAATCGATGTTTCAGGGTCGTCATGGAACCCAGGATCATCATCTTGAGAGTAATTCTCCGATTGAGGAGCAGGGCAGCTCACTGTCTCGATCCAGCGCCTCCAGTTCTGTTCGGACAGGATAGGAATCTGGTTAAGAAAAAATTTGGGATGTCGTCCGAACTATAAAACGTGGTCGGGCTCACCATTTCAATGGGTTTGTAGCTTGAGAAGCCTTCCTTGGGCTTTAACCGAGCAAATTCCTGCTCCTCTCCCTTGAAGAGATCGGCCAGTATGGCCACCATTGCCGCCTGGTCGGCAGGTCCCATCCGTGTGTACCGGGTTGCATCATCTTCCTCGTTGTAACACCAAAGCGGGTGTATTCTCTGTTGGAGAGGTTGGACGCACCGAGCAATGGCTGCGGCCATCACGTCAATAACGGTTAGCCCGTTGTGGGCTAGCCACCTCACTTGAGCGGCCAGCCGAGTTACTTCGGCGCTTTCCTCTTGAGAAGGACTCTTCGGGCGCCAGTTGAACTGCTTCCTCGGAGGGACCAATGAGAATTCGGGCAGCCCCCTCCGGACTGGATCAAACAGGGGGACGTCTTCGATATAAAACCATTCCGAAGTCCACTCTTCGGCATCTTTCTTCGGAATCCCTACGGGGTATCCGGTTCCGGCGATACGCCATACTTCGGCCCCGCCGACCTCGTAGATTGTCCCTCCTCGGGTATGGGGGACGAGGCAGAAGAACTTCCTCCACAACTCGAAGTGGGCCTCACAGCCCAGGAACATCTCGCAGAGAGCGACGAAGCCCGATATATGAAGGATCGACCCTGGGGTAAGGTGGTGGAGTTGAATCCCGTAAAACTCTAGTAGACCCCTCAGAAAAGGATGAATGGGGAAACCCATCCCTCGCAAGAGGAACGGCACGAAGCACACCCTTTCCTCCTCGTGGGGAGAAGGAAAGTTCTCTGCGAGGGCCTCCCCGTATGCAGAAGTTAATCCGGGACGGGTGGATGCGAGATCTGAAGCAGGGAGATATCCCTGCATCTCGAGCCTGCGTAAACGCATGAGGGATACGGAGCAGCTCGCCCAATCACCTTGCCGGGGGCCATGAGGGCGTGAGGAAGAGCCTGGGACGCTCGCCATTGTTTACTGGTCGCGACCTCGCGAGGACGTGAGGAAGAATGGCAGGGGGTGGAGTGTGTCAACCTTCGCGCCCTTGGCCTATTAAAAAGGCATTGGCTCCCCCCGAAAGAGGGGCATTTTTGTAAAAACCCTTCGGGCCACTCGCATTCCATGGGTGCATAGAAATCGAGGGTCTTCATTTGATTCTGGGCGAAGAAAAGCGGTATGACGGGCCCCACGGGGCCTCGCCAATCGGAGTATTCTTCGGCAACCGAGCTATTGGTGGCCGAACTATTGTTAAACCAAATGAAGGTGAAGGGAGGAACTCGCCACCCAAGCCGAAGACCATTGAAGCATGAAGCTGCCGAAGACTATCAACCTCGGCATTGGAGGCTAGTTCGTGGGCTACTGAGGGTGTCCCGGACTAAGGGGTACTCGGGCTGCCGGCCTATCTCTCGTGGGCCGGGCTGGTGGGCCACTCTCTATTCGTCGATGGAAGGCCGGATTGTGGGCGACCCCGTGTATCAGAAGGAAACCTCCGCAGACTTGGCGTCTCCTCCAAGGAATAATTGGCGTGGCCGGCATGTTTATCCCCTGATGGTAACCGACTATATGTAACCCTAGGACCCTCTGGTGTCTATATAAACCAGAGGGTTTAGTCCGTAGAGGATCATCATATCCATTGCCTAGGGTTTAGCCCATCCGATCTCGAGGTAGATCAACTCTGTAACCTTCATACAAACATATCAATACAATCAAGCAGGACGTAGGGTATTACCTCTTCGAGAGGGCCCGAACCTGGGTAAATCGCTGTCTCTACGTTCCCTGTTACCAATTGATTCCTAGACCTACAGTTCGGATCCCCTACCCGAGATCTGTCGGTTTTGGTACCGACAGCAGAGAAAATGGCATGCTTGCAAGTAGCCATACCATGCTCAAAAAAATTCTGGATGGGCATGTTGAGATACTCAACGTCCTTGGGGTGATCTTAAGAAAGAAAGACAACGTTGTTAGTTTTGACTAGCATGTTAAATCAAGTGAAACAAACAAAAACAAGCTTAGGGTTCCTCTACCTCCCGTCGGCGCCGCCGCCGGTCCGCCTCGTCTCTGGTGTCCTTAGGCCCATGGCGGCGCGGTGGATCCCGGCCCTTGCTGGTGGGAGGGCTCTATTTTTAGATGTTCCTTCGAGTTTTGTTAGGATACTCCTGGACACGAAGGGCGCCACGGTGGATGCGCGTTTTCTCAGGTTAGGCGAGTCGGTTGACATTGGGGATATTGTCTCCTTCTTGTGCCATTTTGCTAGGGTTCGAGATATTATTCCGACGGCTGCCGCTGCGACCGGAGGAGCGGATGCGCCGTCGCGTGGTGCGGCCGTGGCGACGAACGAGGGCGACACGCCGGCTGCAGTGCACGGGAGAGCTGGGCGCGCGAGTCCTGGCACACACCGATACCCCCCTCCCCTGACAGCTGGGCCGGGGGTACTTGGGCGTGGACCGGTCCGCCATGGGATCGATGTTCGACACGTGGTAGAAGGGGGATCCGACCGCCATGTGGGACGCGCCCCGCCCGCCAGATCCAGGGTTCATCAGACCTTTTCGTGGTGGGAGGGTAAAATCCATGGCGATGCCCGCTCTTTTGCTCAAGTAGTTGCATCCACACCCACGCTGCCTCGTGTGAATAGATCCACCGAGATGAGAGGGGACGGATTCGGGGCGGGTTGCCATGGCCGTGGAGCCGGTCGTTTTGATCGTGGCCGCGGACGCGGCTTCGATTCTCACGTCTGGAAGCGTAAGGCGGAGACGGATTCTTTAACGGCAAGGGTTTGTGGGTCTGGTGACTCCGGATTCAAGAGGTGGGACGAGGCGGCCGATGGGATGCAGGCTGCCTCCATTCACCAGGAGCGGTGGGATGGGGGCGGCGGCAGCTTGGCCTCTTCACAAGATGCTGCGGATGCGGGTGGGAAGCGCGCCGCGCCTCCCCGACAGGAGCGTCGTGGTGGGGGAGATGGCGGCGACATGACCCCTCGCGCCACCGGCAGGAACCCTACCCCACCTCGAGTCCGTGATCCTGCTGCACATGCTGGTAACACCGTTCTCCCCCGTGAGGCCTGTCAGATCTGCAATCTGTTTGGACATGTTACTGCTAGATGCCCTCAAGCTTGTTGTGATAGATGTAAGAAGAAAGGTCATATGTCAATCATTTGCACTGAGTTTCTCCCGTGGGAGTATGTTCCTGCTATGTGTGCTTTTCAGTATAAGGGGCAAGGGTTTCACTACATCCCAGATTTCAGTATTGATAGACAGGCTAAGGAAAGAACCTACATGTGACGCCCCTGCTCGACCGTGCACTAATCATACACGCAAATGCGCACGATCAAGCCCAGGGACTCACGGGAAGATATCACAACACAACTCTAGACTCAAAATAAAATAATACAAGCTTTATATTACAAGCCAGGGGCCTCGAGGGCTCGAATACATAAGCTCGAGAACAAGCGTTAGCGGAAGCAAACACAATATCTGAGTACAGACATAAAGTTAAACAAGTTTGCCTTAAGAAGGCTAGCACAACAGCGACACTGATCGAAAAGGCGTAGGCCTCCTGCATGGGAACCTCCTAAACTACTCCTGGTCGTCGGTCTCCACGTAGTAGTAGGCTCCACCGGAAGTGTAGTAGCAGTCGTCGGCGGTAGCAGCTGACTCCTGGGATCCATCATCTGGTCGCAGCAATCGGGTATGGGGGAAAAGAGTAGCAAAGCAACCGCGAGTACTCATCCAAAGTACTCGCAAGACTGACATCAGAACTATGCTAAGTATGCATCGGTATCAAAGGAATGGGGCTATATCTTTGGACTAAACTGCAGAAATGCCAGAATAGAGGGGAAGGCCTAGCCTATCGAAGACTAGCATCTTCAGCGTCTTGCAGCATTAGAAGAGTGCAGATTAGCATATTATAACGTAACAAGCATGTAGAAGCAAAGCCCAGAGATCCTTCCTCGACTCCCTGCGAGAAAACAATCCCGGAGCTTACATATTATTTAACATGTATCCAGTTCAAGTTGTAGTAGATCGGGATACAACACTGAGCGTCCTGTTACCGTGGACACGGCTATTCGAATAGATAACTTCCCTGCAGGGGTGCACTACTATTACCCAACACGCTCGAATAACTTTGGCCGAACACACTTTCCTCGGTCATGCCCGGCCTCGGTTGATCGACACGACGTAGTCCTACCTAGGCTCAACAGAGAGGTCCCCGCCGGTCTACATCCTAAGTGCTCAGGGGTCTTGGGCCCATCGCCCTTTGCACTCCGGGTCATTGTGTCGCGTATCGGAGTCCAAGCACCACCTTAGTCCTGGATGGCACTTGTCCCGACGGGCTCACAATGCTGAACTGGACATCTGACAGAGCTTTTGGCTGATACATACGGCGCCGAGGGCCCCATTAAACCATTATCCCACGTGGTGGTAGTGCGTATAGGCCAGTGGCCAACTCAGATCAAATACCCAAATCCATTAGCGCATTATTAGGAACTCGCTGTGACGATCAGTACTCCTGTCGCCCCGTCTCGAGGAAGTGCAACAAGGGCCAGGCCCATCCCTCTCTAGGGCGGTCTCTGCCCGCCCGGCCGTGCCTCGTAGTTATCTCGCGGGTACCCTCACGGTCAACCCGACTTCACACCTCTCGCGGGTACCCCTCGGGGTCGACCCGACTTTAACCAGGGGGCTGAGGTAAATTCAAGGTATCCGTGTGTCTGACACATCAAAGGGAAATCCGAGGAATCACCCTCGATGGATTCCTACTCGATGTAATCCGTTAAGGAGAACCAGGAGGAATCACCCTCGATGGTCCCCACTTGAGGGGTTGTACGACAGAGTCATCATCGGGAAAGGGAGAGCGAGGAATCACCCTCTGCAATCACCATCGATGTGCTATACTACATGGATATCATCTGGGGTGCAGTACGAGGTATCACCCCCGGCACTCGATAGTAGCCCTGCAGAGCCGTACAACTAAGGGGGTGTGCGGTGCTGTGAAGGTCTCTGCACATCGATCACAATGATCGAGGTACTGGTAACAAAGCAGGGCAACAGGGACAAGGGTGAGGGGTCGCTGATGGATCACTAACCAACCTATTCTAAGCAGTTTAGGATGACAGGTAAAGTAGCAACAACAGGTTACAAAAACAGGCTATGCATTAGAATAGGAGCAATCAAATACAGTAGCAAAATCTAATGCAAGCATGGGGGAGAAAGAATGGGCGATATAGGAATGATCAAGGGGGGTTTGCTTGCCTGGAAGCTTTGCTGAAAAGGAAGGAGGGTCGTCGATGACGTAGTCGTACTCAGGAGGGTCGACGGCAGTCTTGGGGTCTATCGGGGGAGAAGGAGGGGGGATTAACAATAAATACACGGCAAACAATGCAACACAAATGCATGTCATGGCAATATGCTATTCGAGGGGTGCTCTAATACAGTACTATGCAAGTTAGTCGGAGCGGGAAAACATCTGGAGGTGTTTTACCAGCTCCAGGCATTTATCGGACAGATGAATTGGAGGGGAAAGTTCCATGTTCATCATGTTAGAGGGGTGTGGCAGGTATGTGGGTAGGATATTCGGATTCGTCATATTTTTCTGATCGTTTTTCATATATAAATTATTTTCGTCCGAGTTACGGTTTATTTTATATGATTTTTCAAAGTTTTATTAATTCCTGGAATTATTTTATCTATTTAATCTCGAATTATCCGAAACAGTGTATTGTGACGTCATCATAACGTCATAGTGACATCAGTGGTCAAACCCGGCTGGTCCAAGTCAAACCTGACCAGTGGGTCCTACTGGTCAGTGACACAGTAGATAATTAGGGTTTAATTAAACTAATTATAGATTAATTAGGTAGCGGGCCCCATTTGTCAGCGACTAATTAGCCAACAAATTAAGTTTTAATTAAAAACAGGTTAATTAGGTAGTTAACAGTGGGGGCCCCACATGTCAGTGGCAGTAGCTGCCACGTCAGCGCGCTGACCACAGTCAACGTGGTCAACGGGGCCTAGGGACCCACTGTTCAGTGACTCTGGGTGGGCCCCAGGCCGGCCACGTCAGCGGCCACCGGCATTTAGCCGCCGGCGACGCGCAAACGCTGCGGCGCGCATGGGAACCCGCCGGAAAACGCGCTCCGGTGGCCATTTAGCACGCGGTTGGGCGCGTTCGAACGTGCGCTCGCCCGCGCGTCGTTTGGCGGCGGTGGTTTGGCCGGAAACGGCCGGAGACGGTGACGGCGAGCGGCGGAGGCGGCGACGTGTTCGGGTCGTTCGCGGAATCGGCTAAACGGCGCACAACAGCTTGAATGGATGGGCTAGGCGTGCTCTACGCAACGCGGCGAAGCTAACAGGCACAGCCGCGGGGCCCTTTGGTCGCCGGAATGTCGCCGGCGACGAGCTCGCGCGGCGGCTGGCTCAGGGACTACGCGGATCGGTGCTAGAGGTCAAAGACGACGGCGAGAGGAAGGGAGGAACGGGGAGAAGCTCACAGTGGAGCCGTAGGGAGTGGCAGCGAGCTCGGGGAGGGCTGGACGGCGGCGAATCGACGACGGCGACTCGGGTGCCCGAGGAAGAAGATGAAGATGTTGCGGTCGACGTGGCGCTCCCCGGCTCCGTTCAGCGGCACGGGGAGAGGTAGCGGACGGCGGCGGAGTGATCTGGCATGGCGGCGCGGCGTGGGAACGAAGGTGGCCGCGGGATCGACGATGACGGCGAGGAGAGCTCTCGGGTGCGGGTGAGGAAGAGCGAAGGAGAGAGAGAGAGAGAAGGCGGCCTAGGGTTCGCCACTGGGTCGAGGGGGGCCCTTAACCTCGCGGGGCACCACCGGATGGCCGGCGCATGGCGATCGGCGGACGTGCGGCTGCGCGCACGCCAGCGCCATGGCTTCGGCCTCTCCATGGCAGGAGGAGGACGAAAGGCCGGCCACAGTGGGTTGGGCCGCACTGTAGCCCACTTAGGCCCAGCGCAACAGTAGGCAGTAGACAATTTTCCTTTTTCTCTTTTCTGCCCTTTATTTCCTTTCTGTTTTACAAAATATTAAGCCACCAAAATACTTTTGAAAAATGTGCAACCTGGCCAGTTAAATATGTTGCAATATTAGACAGTGGAATAAAAAGGTTTGGGGGCCAAACAATTCCAAATGAATTTTCCAAAAAGAAAAAGGCATTTAGATTGCTGTATTGGCACTGTATTCAAGATGTTTGAGACATCTAGTTAATTTTGGTGATGTTGTTTTTCTTAACATAATTCACAATGGATTAATTCCAAAATTATGAACATTTTAGTTCCTGGATTTGAACAACTTTTATTTTCACCTCAAATTTGAACTTCAATTTGAATTGGAATTTGAAATGAGATATGATTCCAATGTGATCAAGCATTGTTAATCATGATGACCTGGCATTATCAAAAGGGTGATCACTGTAGCTAATACATGGGGGTGTTACACTACAACATTGTTGTCAGCATTGTTGAGGGCTCTGCTCCAACCAAAGACATTGAACATGAGCTTAGTGTGTATGTGGGGCAAGGGTGGCGCTGCTCTGCTAGGTTCTTTGCACCTCAGAAATTTGTGATGAGGATGCCTAATCCTAGGGAGGTGGATCGGGCCTTGTTTGTTGAAAATGTTAAGCTGAAAAAATGTGATGTCAGTGTTAGATTCTGCCCCTGATCTGATGATGTTGATTCTGAGGGGCTGCTGGAAGTTGCTTGGGTTAGGATTGGGAAGATACCTCCTAACAAAAGATGTGATAAGACAGTTGCCTATGTAGGTGGTCTTGTTGGTATTACTTTGGAGGTGGATATGTCCACTCTGAATCATCCCTCTTCGGTTCGAGCTAAGATTGGATGTAGGTTCATCGATAAACTTCCTGGCTCGGCCGAGGGGGTTCTGGGAGGGCGTTTCTACAGATTTACCTATGAGGTTGAGGAGGTCCTTGTCAGAAATCATGTGGACGAAGATACAACTGTTCCTGTGTCTAGAAATGAGCCTACTAAGCATGATCAGACTCCCAAGCGAGAGCGGGATGACTCCGGAAAAGAGGAGAGTCGTTCTGAATCCGCTGAGTGTAACAATGATACGTCTCCAACATATCTATAATTTTTTATTGTTCCATGCTGTTATATTATCAATCTTGGATGTTTTTATATACATTTACAGCAATTATATATCTTTTTTGGAGACTAACCTATTAACTTAGTGCCCAGTGCCAGTTGCTGTTTTCTGCCCTGTTTTTGTTTTACAGAAAATCAATACCAAACGAAGTCCAAATGCCACGAAACTTTTTGGAGATTTTTTTCTGGACAAGATAAACACTAGAAGCTTAAGGAGAAGACCAGACGCCAGACGAGGTGGCCACGAGCCACCAGGGCGCGCCTGGGGGGGGGGGGGCAGGCGCGCCCTGGTGCCTCGGGGGCCCACCTCACCTCCGTTTGACCTAATTCCACCACTATAAATTCCCTCAGGGGAGTCCACGAAATACTTTTTCCGTCGCCGCAAGTTTCTGTTCTCGAGAGATCCCATCTGGGGTCCTTCTCCGGTAATCTGCCGGAGGGGGAATCGATCACGGAGGGGCTCTACATCAACCTTGCTGCCCTTCCGATGATGCGTGAGTAGTTTACCATAGACCTTCGGGTCCATAGTTAGTAGCTAGATGGCTTCTTCTCTCTTTTTGATCTTCAATACAATGTTCTCCTCGATGTTCTTGGAGTTCTATCCGATGTAATCACTTTTTGCGGTGTGTTTGTTGGGATCCGATGAATTATGAGTTTATGATCAGATTATCCATGAATATATTTGACTCTTTGCTGCACTCTTTTATGCATGATTATTATAGCTTCGCATTTCTTCTCCGATCTATTGATTTGGTTTGGCCAACTGAGTTGATTTATCTTGCCATGGGAAGAGGTGCTTTGTAATGGGTTCGATCTTGCGGTGCTCAATCCCAGTGACAGAAAGGGACATGACACGTATGTATCATTGCTATTAAGGGTAAAAATATGGGGTTTATTCATACGTGAGTTTATCTTGTCTACATCAAGTCATCGTTGTTAAGGCGTTACTCCGTTCTTTATGGACTTAATACACTAGATGCATGCTGGATAGCGGTCGATGTGTGGAGTAATAGTAGTAGATGCAGGCAGGAGTCGGTCTACTTCTCTCAGACGTGATGCCTATATATATGATCATTGCCTTGGATATCGTCATGATTATTTGCTTTTCTATCAATTGCCCAACAGTAATTTGTCTACCCACCGTATGCTATTTTCTTGAGAGAAGCCTCTAGTGAAAACTATGCCCCCCGGGTCTATCTAAATCATATTACTAAAACCCTAAAAATATTGCTGCCATTTTATTTTATTTATTTTATTTTGTATTTTGGTTTCTATCTATCATATACAATTTAATCTTGCAATTGACCGCCGAGGGATTGACAACCCCTCGTTTGCGTTGGGTGCAAGGATTTGTTGTTTGTGTGCAGGTGCTGCTAACGAGGTGTTGCGTGATTCTCCTACTGGTTCGATAACCTTGGTTTCATAACTGAGGGGAATACTTATCTCTATTGTGCTGCATCATCCCTTCCTCTTCGGGGAAAATACCAACGCAAGCTACAAGTAGCAGGAAGAATTTCTGGCACCGTTGCCGGGGAGACATCATCAACATCTATCAAGTACCTTTGCATAAACTCTCATCTCCTTGCATTTACTTTATTTGCCATTTGCCTCTCGTTTTCATCTCCCCCACTTCTAAAATGTTTTTACAAAAATACAAAAATATTTTCCGTTTGCCTTTTTGCTATCTTTGCTTGTGTTGCCATGTGCCTTCTAATTGCTTGCATCTTTGCTTGCTAAAAATCTATTGATATGGATACACTTAAAGTTTACTACTTGAATCATCTTCGATCCATTATTGCTCGTGCTGAAACCCCAACTAGTTTAGTTGAGGGAAAATCTTTAAAGGAGCATGCTCATTTTGTGCGTCATCGTTTGTCTGAAAAAGGGAGACTCTTATGGCGTCAAATAAATTGTTTGCTATGCTATGCTTGGAATCTATGTGAAATTTATGATTTTACTTGTTGCTCTAAGAACCCTAAAAAACACCTTCCCTACCTATGTGAATTTAATGATAATGAAATCTTGTCTTCTTATGCCAAGGGTGTTTATAATTACTATGATATGGAACAAATTGAAGAATTTGTTGCTTTTAAGGGTGCTTATGAAGTTGCTTCTTTGATTGAAAAGTATGATATTACTTTCCAAAAATCTGAAATTTTTGCCATACTTAAGTATTGCTACGAAAATTATGCATCTAATGCCTATGTTAGTGAATTTATTGAGAGAATGTCTACTGCTTTGGAAGAGAATAATGATACACACGAATCTATAGATAATCATGAGTCCGATGATTCGATTGAAATATCCCCTCTTGATGAACATGATGCTTGTTATTCTTATGGCCACGATGCCAATATTAAAGATGCTTATAGAGATGAACTTGCTATAGTTCCTTATGTTAAAAATGAAATTATTGCTATAACACCCATACTTGATAGCCCCTTGAATGAAAAGCATGATTGCAATGATGTTACTATAAATTCTATTAGTGTCAATTGTGCTAATGATATGCAAAACCACAAGCTTGGGTATGATAATTTTGTCATGTCCACTACTTATTGCAATGATCATGATTGGGGTGATAATGCTTTTTATGATCTTGAAAATTTATTTAAGCCTCATGATGAATATATTATTGATAATAAAATTTGCAACACTATTAAAAGTGGGTTTGGAAGAGCGTCAACTTTAGGTAATAATGATCCCACTACTTTGGAGAATTATCAATCTTATGAATTTTTTGATAAAAGTGGGGTTGGAGAGGTCATAACTTTTGTTGATGATAATCCCACTATTTTGGAAGATAATAAAAAATTTATGCATGTGGATCATGATGAGAATATTTTATATGATAGCTATATTGTTGAATTTGATTATGTTCCTACATGTAATTATTATGAGAGAGGAAAATATGGTTGTAGAAATCTTCATGTTACTAAATTACCTCTCGTTATGTTGAAATCATCAATGTTTTATTCTTCTCCTTTGCATATGCTAGAAATTGCTTGCCTTGATAATTTGTTTGCTTATAAAATGCCTATGCATAGGAAGTATGTTAGACTTAAATGTGTTTGTCACATGTATTATGATGCTCTCTTCGTGCTTCAATTCTTATCTTTCATGTGAGCATCATTGAAATCTCAAAGCCTATCTTAATGGCTATAAAGAAAGAGCTTCTTGGGAGGCAACCCACTAAATAAAATAATATTTTTCTGTAATTGTGTGTTTTTACTTTTATGCTACTGGTAGGATTGTGTTTTTGTGTTTTTAATTAGTGTTTGTGCCAAGTAATACCTTTAGGATGATTTGGAAGATAGTATAATTGATGCTGTTTGGAAAACAGAAAGTTTTGCGTCCAGTGCCCGAATTTTGTTTCTGTACTGGAGCGTCAGGAAAATCTGAAATTTTTACACAGTATTGGTATATGAATTTCCCACGTTTTCCTAATTTTTCAGAATTTTTAGAGTTACATAAGTATGGCTTTTAAATATATTGCTACAGACTGTTCTGTTTTTGACAGATTCTGTTTTTGATGCACTACTTGCTTGTTTTGATGAATCTATGGATTGTATCGTGGGGTATAAGCCATGGTGAAGTTAGAGTACAGTAGGTATAATGCAAAAATAAAATATGAGTAGGTTTGCAACAATACTTAAAATAGTGATTTATTTTGTTATACTAACGGATCTCACGAGGGTTTTGTTGAGTTTTGTGTAATTGAAGTTTTCAAGTTTTGGGTGAGATCACGATGGATGAAGGAATAAGGAGTAGCAAAAGCCTAAGATTGGGGATGCCCGAGGCACCCCAAGGTAATATTCTAGGAAGACTCAAGCGTCTAAGCTTGGGGATGCCCCGGAAGGCATCCCCTCATTCTTCTACCAACCATCGGTAATTTTACTTGGAGCTATATTTTTATTCGTCACATGATATGTGTTTTGCTTGGAGCGTCTTGTATTATATGAGTCTTTGCTTTGTTTGCTTTTTAGTTTGTCACAATCATCTTTGCTGAACACACCTATCTTTAGAGAGCCACATGTTCATCATCATTTGTTAGAATACTCTATGTGCTTCACTTAAATTTTTTGAGCTAGGCAGTTGCTCTAGTGCTTCACTTAAATCTTTTTGAGCATGGTGGTGGCTAAATTTTGAAGAAATAAACTCTCATGCTTCACTTATATTATTTTGAGAGTTGATTGAAATTTTGAAGAAATGAATTCTCATGCTTCACTTATATTATTTTGAGAATTGATAAGATTGAATTTTTTGAAGAAATATTTGTACTCTCATGCTTCACTTAAATCTTTTTGAGAGTTGATGATAGTAACGGTAATTTGCACAAGATATGAATTTGGTCCCAAAGTGATGAATATTCAAGAGGGATATAATAAAAACTTTCATATAGATCATTGGATATGATAAGTGTGATTCCTTGCAATAGTTTTGCGATATGGAAATGATAATATGTGAGTCATGTTAGTGAGTAATTGTGATTTAGTAAGAATATTAGTGTTAAGGTTTGTGATTCCCTATGCATGCACATCAAGTCAATAGTTATGCAACGAAATTATATCCTACTTATGGTGCATTATTCGGTGTTAGTTATGTTCAATGCATGTTTATGACCATTTTCATTTTTTGGTTGGTTGCTTCTCAATCTATTTGCTAGCCTTCATTTGTACTAAGCGGAAATACTGCTTGTGCATCCAAAATCCTTAAACCCAAGTTGTGCCAAATGAGTCCACTATATCTACCTATATGCGGTATTTCAATGCCGTTCCAGGTAAATTTGCGTGTGCCAACTCTAATTTTCAAAATAATTTTTCCATTTTGTGTGCCCGTACCGCTCATGAAGCGGCAGGGGGTGGCCATTATTTTCCATGCTAGGTGTGTTATTCTCACGATGAGTGTTTATTCACTTGTCATTGCACGAGAGAGTGGCTGGTAATAGGGATGCCCAGTCCCACAATGAAATCAAAAATTAATAACAACAAAATTCCTTGGAAAGTGTTGGTTTGGAGGGCACCCGTGGATACGGCTAGCCATGGATTGTGAAAGAATGGTGGAAAGGAAATAAACTTTACTTTGTGTTTGGGAACCGCCTATGATGTGTCTAGCATGGAAAATATTGGGAATTCTCGGTCGTTTTTGTTGACGGGAAAAGCATGCCTCTCAAAATATTTTTATCTCTTTAATTTCAGCTTTGAGCTCTGGCACATTTGACAAATCTCTGCTTCCCTCTGCGAACGGCCTATCTATTTACTTTTATGCAATTTTATTTTATTTGAGTCTCCATCTTCTCTTACAAAAGCACTAACTAGAGAGCACTATTGTCATACTTGTGCATTGGATGTAGCTAATATTTGAGTGTGTTTCATGAATGGATCAACGATTGAGCATAATGAGCTAGGGATAACTTTCTTTAGCGTTGATATTTTGAAAGACATGGTTGCTTGTTAGCATGCTTGAGTATTTATATCTTCATGTCAAATTATAGACTATTGCTTTGAATCATTCAAGTCCAATGTCCATGCTACAAAAGAAAAGAATATGTGATGAATATGATAGGCAGCATTCCACATCAAAAAATCTGTTTTTATCATTTACCTACTCGAGGACGAGCATGAATTAAGCTTGGGGATGCTGATACGTCTCCAACGTATCTATAATTTTTGATTGTTCCATGCTGTTATATTATCAATCTTGGATGTTTTTATATACATTTACAGCAATTATATATCATTTTTGGAGACTAACCTATTAACTTAGTGCCCAGTGCCAGTTGCTGTTTTCTGCCCTGTTTTTGTTTTACAGAAAATCAATACCAAACGAAGTCCAAATGCCATGAAACTTTTTGGAGATTTTTTTCTGGACAAGATAAACACTAGAAGCTTCGGGAGAAGACCATACGCCAGAGGAGGTGGCCACGAGCCACCAGGGCGCGCCTGGGGGGGGGGGGCAGGCGCGCCCTGGTGCCTCGTGGGCCCACCTCAGCTCCGTTTGACCTAATTCCACCACTATAAATTCAGGAAAATCAGAAACCCTCAGGGAAGTCCACGAAATACTTTTTCCGCCGCCGCAAGTTTCTGTTCTCGAGAGATCCCATCTGGGGTCCTTCTCCGGTAATCTGTCGGAGGGGGAATCGATCACGGAGGGGCTCTACATCAACCTTGCTGCCCTTCCGATGATGCGTGAGTAGTTTACCACAGACCATCGGGTCGATAGTTAGTAGCTAGATGGCTTCTTCTCTCTTTTTGATCTTCAATACAATGTTCTCCTCGATGTTCTTGGAGTTCTATCCGATGTAATCACTTTTTGCGGTGTGTTTGTTGGGATCCAATGAATTGTGAGTTTATGATCAGATTATCCATGAATATATTTGAGTCTTTGCTGCACTCTTTTATGCATGATTATTATAGCTTCGTATTTCTTCTCCGATCTATTGATTTGGTTTGGCCAACTGAGTTGATTTATCTTGCCATGGGAAGAGGTGCTTTGTAATGGGTTCGATCTTGCGGTGCTCAATCCCAGTGACAGAAAGGGACATGACACGTATGTATCATTGCTATTAAGGGTAAAAAGATGGGGTTTATTCATACGTGAGTTTATCTTGTCTACATCATGTCATCGTTCTTAAGGCGTTACTCCGTTCTTTATGGACTTAATACACTAGATGCATGCTGGATAGCTGTCGATGTGTGGAGTAATAGTAGTAGATGCAGGCAGGAGTCGGTCTACTTGTCTCGAACGTGATGCTTATATACATGATCATTGCCTTGGATATCGTCATGATTATTTGCTTTTCTATCAATTGCCCAACAGTAATTTGTCTACCCACCGTATGCTATTTTCTTGAGAGAAGCCTCTAGTGAAAACTATGGCCCCCGGGTCTATCTAAATCATATTACTAAAACCCTAAAAATATTGCTGCCATTTTCTTTTATTTATTTTATTTTGTATTTTTGTTTCAATCTATCTATATAGCATTTACAATTTATTCTTGCAATTGACCGCCGAGGGATTGACAACCCCTTGTTTGCGTTGGATGCAAGGATTTGTTGTTTGTGTGCAGGTGCTGCTAACGAGGTGTTGCGTGATTCTCCTAATGGTTTGATAACCTTGGTTTTATAACTGAGGGAAATACTTATCTCTACTGTGCTGCATCATTCCTTCCTCTTCGGGGAAAATACCAACGCAAGCTACAAGTAGCAAACAAATCTGGACCTTCTCGTGGTGGCAAAACCTGTCATTTGCTGTCATCTGAAAAAGAGCTATCTATCTCCTCGGAGAGTGAGGTGGACAGTTCTCTGCTCATAGAATCTATAGCGAGAGAGCAAGGGATCTGTATGCATGAGAATACGCTAGATGTCTCAAACTGGTTGGTTCCTATGAAGCCAGTATTGTCACAGTCTCCTGTCACGTTTGGGACTGATTCCGAGGATGTGTAGGTAAAAACATATCCTGTTGCTAAGTGTCCTTTATCTTATGCTGCAGCCATATCTAACTCTGCTCAGGTTGTGGAGGTTGATGGAGAAGTGGATCCAGAGCTGAAGATCTCAAATGACTATGTGGTACAACTCCCCTCTCCTGACTGTAATGAGGAGATCATTCTCACTCCTCCGCTCGCGCCTGAAGGCATGATTAGATTCAGCAAGCGTAATGCTCAAGGCATGCAGGAGAATATGGAAGCTAAAGCTATGAGGCTGGCCAGTATGAAAGATCTGGAAGGTAATGCCCCAAACGCTCGAAAGAATTCTTTTGCTGTTTTGTCTAATACTGAATTGATGAGTAGGGCTTCTAGAATGGGTGTTTGAATTCCTGATAATGACTTTGCATGTATTGATGTGCTTAGAGAGCTTGAGAGGGTGAGAGGGAATTTAGACGAGAAGAGTAAATTAGAGGCTGATATTTAGGACCACGATGATGACATTTTTGTCACCAATGGGTTGGGCAAGAGTGCTCCTGTTAACTTAGAGTGGCTTGATCATGATGAAACTGTTAATGAACGAATTCCTTCTGTTAAGTCTAACAAGAAAAAACAACGCAGATCTGCTATTAAGCTCTCTAGGCCTGTGACTAGGAGCCAGAATAAAGATACTTCACTAGGAGAATTGTTTGGTAATCCTACAGCGCCTCCCGGTAGGGTTACTAGGTCCCAGTTTCACAAAAAACGCTCCAGATGAAAGGTATCATCTGGAACTGTAGGGGGGCAGGCAAGAAGGGAATGGCCACCTGCCTCTCTGATATGATAAGTGACCATTCTGTAGATTTCCTGGGTTTGCAAGAAATCATGAAAAAGAACTTTACTCCTAAATGCTTGAGGAGAATTGATCCCTTTGATTTGTTCAGTTGGAACTGGATTCCTTCTGTGGGGAAGTCTGGTGGTATCCTGTGTGGAGTCAGGCATGACACCCTGGACATTGTATCCTGTGATAAGGGTAAGTATATCCTCCAGCTTGTATTGAACGATAAGAAGAAGAAAACTAAGTGGGGGCTTTTAGTGGTGTATGGTTCGGCTCATGAAGAATTCAAGGAGGAGTTCCTTACTGAAATGGCTGCCATGTGCGGTAATATGCAAGTCCCATATATTGTAGGGGGGGACTTTAATATTTTAAGACATCCTGGGGTTCCGACATAGCGCTTAAAGAAAAATAAAAAGATGTCGATCCATAAATCTACTGATATTTTCAATTCTATTATCAATACTCTAGCGCTTAGAGAGATCCACATTAGTGGTGGCAAATACACCTGGACCAATAATCAAGCCCACCCCACTTTGGAGAAACTCGACCGTATCCTGATGTCGGAGTCCTGGGAGGACCTGTTTCCGCTGGTTTCTGTTAGGAAATTGGTCCGGGAAATCTCGGACCATAACCCTTTACTGTTGTCGTCGGGCGATGAGGGGCACGAGGCTCCGAAACCTAGAGAGTTCCGTTTTGACCTTGCTTGGGTCAAAGATGGCAGATTCCTGCCGTTGGTTAAAAAGATATGGTCTAGAAAGGTTTTTTCTTCGGACCCCATTGATATCCTTAATATTAAGCTGAAAAGGTTCAAAAGCTATTTTAAAGGGTGGGGTTCCGACAGATTTGGTCATGAGAAAAAAAGGAAGGAAGATCTTCGAATCGAATTATCCATGCTGGAAGAACTCGAGGAGGAAGGTCCTCTTTCACCTGAATTATATAGCAAGAAAATTGATGTTAGTTTTGAACTACATGAATTACTGGTGAACGAAGAGATCTTTTGGCTACAACAATCGCATGAGCGGTGGCTTCTCAAAGGCGACTTGAATACTGACTATTTCCATCGCATTGCTAATGGGCGTAAACGTAAAAACATGATTCACTCTCTTAAAGTTGGCGAGATGGAGATAGAGGGCACTGACAAATTAATTACACATACCACGGAGTACTACAAGGAGTTATTTGGCCCAGCTCCGGGGAATCAGTTCCACCTCGACCCCGACACTTGGTCAGCTGAGGAAAAACTTAGTGAATCTGATAATATAGATTTGTGTCATGAATTTATAGAGGAGGAGGTTAGGGAGGCTCTGTTTGATATGGCATTCAATAGAGCACCGGGGCCTGACAATATACCAGTAGAATTTTATCAAGTGTGTTGGGAGATAATAAAAGATGATATTATGTCTCTGTTTACGCATTTTCATAGTGGGACGCTTGATGTACAACGCCTAAACTATGGGATTATCACGCTGTTACCTAAATTATCTGGAGCTGATAAGATCCAACAGTTTAGACCTATCTGCCTACTTAGATGCCCATATAAGCTCATTACTAAAGTTTTGGACCGCCGAGTGTCGGTGTATGCTGATAAACTGATCAGCCCTGTCCAAAATGCTTCTGTTAAAGGAAGGAACATTATGGATGGTGTTCTCTCACTCCATGAGATCCTCAATTATACTTATGTGAAAAAGAAGTTGGTATTGTGTTGAAACTTGACTTTGAAAAGGCCTATGATAAGGTGAATTGGGACTTCCTGCTTGAATGTCATAGATTACGGGGCTTTAATGAAACCTGGTGCGGGTGGATCAACCAGATCCTCCGCAATGGCACAGTGAGCATCAAACTTAATAATTGTGTGGGCCTGTAATTTCAAAGTGCGAAAGGGGTGCGACAGGGTGACCCACACTCCCCTTTCCTGTTTAATATGGCCGCTGAGTGCCTTACTAAAATGATTAATAATGCTCAACGTAACAAGTTGCTTGTTGGTTTAGCGACGGACCTAATTCCTGATGGGGTGGTCGTATTACAATATGCGGATGACACCATTATTTGCCTAGACCATGATATAGACCAAGCAGTTAACCTGAAGTTACTGCTTTATGTGTTCGAGATGATGTCTGGGTTAAAAGTAAACTTTCAAAAAAGTGAGATACTTACTGTGGGTGGGGATGAATCTATAATAAAGGAGTATGATGAACTGTTCAACTGCGATATTGGCAGCTTTCCCATTAAATATCTTGGTATGCCTGTCAGCTATACCAATCTTAGGAATTCTGATTGGGAGTTTATAATCTATAAATATCTCAAGAGATTTGAGGCTTTGATAGGTAATGCTACCTCCATGGGAGGGAGACATACTCTATTAGATTCTGTTATTACTCAGATTTCTTTATACCACATGTCCATGTGGCTGATGAACAAAATTTTAATTGAAAAGCTGGATAAACATAGAAGGAGGTTTTTCTGGCAAGGATGTAACAAGAAAAAAAGATACTTTCTTGTCAAGTGGAGTAGAATTTGTAGATCCAAAGAGAAGGGTGGTCTCGAGATCAAAGACCTTCGGAAACAGAACTTCAGTCTTATGGTTAAATGGTGGTGGAAACTTGAAACTCAAAACGGGGTGTGACAAGACATTGTACATGCCCGTTACCTTCGCAACAGAACGGTGGTTGAGGTTGGCCCCAGGTTTTTCGATTCCCCCTGCTGGAAAGCGTTGTTGAAAGTTAAGGAGATCTATATGGTTGGTAGGAAAATCATTGTTGAGTCGGGAAACATTGCTAGGGTGTGGAAAGATTCCATCAACGGGCTGCCCCCGTTTCAGGAACAATATCCACAACTTTTTGATATTTGTAATACCCCGGGATGTACTGTGAATCAGGTGGGTAGGGCCAAGGTAAACTCCCTCTTCAGGCGAAGGCTCACACCTGATTTGCTTGGGCAGTGGGAAGAAATTCGCAAAATTATTAATGACTTACCTCTCACTGATAAAGATGATCGGATATCGTGGGGCTTAAATCAGAATGGTAAATTCAGCACCAAATCTGTGTATAAGTGGCTTGAAAAGCCACTTGGTGGGTGCCATTATAGATGGATCTGGAGGGCTAAAATACCTCTTAAGATCAAAATATTCCTGTGGCAACTTTCGCAGGATGCGGTCCTGACTAGACAAGTGATGAGGAAAAAGAAATGGCCCGGGAACCCAGCCTGTTCTTTTTGCAATGAGGTGGAAACCTCACAACATCTTTTCTTTACATGTCCGGTGGCCAAAGTTGTGTGGCGATCTGTTGGGGTGGTCCTTGGCACGGACAGATGCCCTAATAACTACTGGCAATTCTTTGCTTGGTGTCATACTTTCCTCCCTGGTGGGGAGAAGTTTTATACGGTTGGTCTCGCGGCTGCCTGCTGGGCTATTTGGCTCGCACGCAACCGGGCTACCTTCGAAAAGAAACAGATTAAGACCCCCTTTGAAATTGTGTTTGCTATGTGCTCTTTTCTTTTGTACTGGACAGGGCTGCAACAGGGAGGTGACGCCGGCAAGCTGCGCTCTGGTGCCGAGATGATCAGGGCTAGCACGATGCAGCTGATGAAGATGTGTGATGCTGGAAGTCGCCCGATCGGAGGAACATGACGAACGCGCTGCTTCATACCTCTACTGCAAGGGAGGAAGCTCTTGGGGGTATATCTTCGTAGGGATGTCGCTGTTTCTTTTGCTCGAACTAGAGTGGTTTCCTGATGTCTGTGATGGATGCTGTAAGCGTATGAGTGCTTTTTGTACTTTGTGTGCTGCCCAGGTTTTTGCCCCACAACATTCGTTTCGACGGCGAGCGAATGGCAGTGGGTTTCCTGGCAGTGCTTGAGCTCGCTCTACCTCTTTCCCTTCCCCTGACAATGTTCTCTGGAAACTGGTGTATTTCCGTTCATTTGCAATGGAAATGGGTAAAGCCCGGTTCAAAAAAAAGTTTTGTTAGGATTTGTGTCCTGCTCAGAAAGACGAGACGATGGCGGCTCCCTGAAGATGGAATAAAGTTCTCCCCTCCTAGCCCCCGTCACGGTGGTGTGTCTAGCATCGTCGGTGGGCGTGTGGAGGTGTGTCTCCGGCGGATCTGTCCTTGGTGGATTTGCTCGGATTTGGTCATAGTTCGTCTACGTTTGTCTGTCTTTAGGTTGGATCCTTCCGATCTACGCTACTCTTCATCAGCGGCGGTTGCTGTTCTGCTGCGCTGGTCCTATGGGGCCTTAGCACGACGACTTCCCGACTGTCTACTACAGCAACTTTTGCCTAGCTCCAGCGAGGGAGGGGCGATGGCGGCGGCGCGCCTTCGGCTCGCTTCAATGCTTGTAGTCGTCGCTAGGTGGTCTACGGATCTGGATGTAATTTTTATTATTTTCGATGTTCGTTGTACTGCCATATTGAAAATGAATAGATCGGAAGTTTTCTCGCAAAAAAATCAAGTGAAACAAGGCTAGGTTAGAGAACCAAGATGTGTCTTTGGTAGTGCTCAGCCTCCAACAAAATTTTGAAGGGATCTTGATCCCACTGTGCATCGCTAAGATCTCTAAGGTTGGACACTTGGATCCATCTCACCCTTCACTTCTTAAGATGGTTGTACACATGTGCTGAGGTCACCTATGTGCCACAAAAACCAAACACCATCTTTGCAACAATGTTTACGCGCACCTCCTTGAAGCCCTTATCAAATCACACATCTTGTTGAGAATGAAGGTGGACAAGAAAGAAGTCCATTTCATTTTATTCCCCTTCATGGACCCCCTCATTTGTGCCTTGCCAGCCTTAACGGCCACCTTAGTAGCTACCGCAAGCATCACCACCACTAAAGAACACACATGACCCGCCTCAAACACCTCTACAGCCCCCAGTCAAAGGTGGCCGAGAATCCTCAAGATAGGAGGAAAAGGTCTGGGTGTCTGACAGAACAAGGGTTGTACTAAAGTCTCAGTGTTCATTGCCTATAATGATTAGCATAAGGACTAGCTGAACAAGAACAATGCATCTATCATACTAGCACGGACTAATCATTAAGTAGAACACACTACCACATACCATACTAGCATGAAAAACTTGTAATACTAGAACATAAGCATCGATCTACCACAACACCATGAACACCATCACTGCCGACAAGCAAAACCTACCATACTACCACATCTACCATACTAGAATCAGACGGAATGGAAAACAAGCAATACTAGCACATAAGCATCGATCTACCACAACACCATGAACACCATCACCGTCCGACAAGAAAAATCTACCATACTATCACATCTACCATACTAGAATCGGATGAAATGGAAAACAAGCAATACTAGCACATAAGCATCGATCTACCACAACACCATGAAAATCATCAAGGTCGACAAGCAAAACCTACCATAGCACCAAAACGACACGACTAGCATCTGATCTACCACATTCTCACACAACATCATGAGGCAATACTCGCATAATCTACCATACCACCTGCTCACATATCTAAGCTACAACGAGTAGGGAGTGATATTACTTACAACCATGGAAGGAGCAGGGAGGAGGCAAGGAACAACTCGGAGGAGAGGATGAAGAAGGATCGCCTCCGCCGAGTACCGACGACCCGAGAAGATGGCGTCGCTTACCTGCTCGTCAATGAAGAAGCTTCACGGGATGGAGAGCTTGAGGATGGAGGGGGGTGGTAGCGGGGGTTGGGGCGGTGAGCCTGGGGGGGGGGGGAAATAGGCAGGGCAATCAACGAGAGGTGACAAAATTACTCCTGCCGGCTTCTCGGGGACGTGTGCGAGATCGCACCATCTCCCCGCTTGCACTAGCTTGGCGCCGCGTCCGCCCACCCTGCACAAGACGAGCCTGGTTCCCTGGAAGCTGGCGATTAGTGCTGCTTTGAGATTCATGTGGGCCAAGATTTCTATACAGCCCAGCTAATCAAACGGGTCAATTTGGTCCCACACAGCCTGCATGGGGATGCGAACTCCTATGTGTCGCTCTATGCATCAAATTGGCAGGCAAACGCACAGCCCCCCCCCCCCCCCCCCCCGCGGGACTAGGCCGACCCATGTAGCAACAATAGTGACCAATGAACCGGCTACTGTAGCGGCTCGGGTTATTGTAGCGACAATTTTTTTCTAGTATATGTTTTTATTTTCATTTGGTTCTCTAAAAACAATCATGGAGAAAGTTATTTTAAAATGTGTGAACATATTTTGAAATTTTGATATTTCTCTAAAAAAATGTGAACATTATTTAAAATGTTTGTGATTTTTTTTGAAAAACGTGAACATTTTCCAAAATGTTTTTAACATTTTTTGAATAACGCAAACATTCTTAGAAAACACGGTTTTTAAACTTGAACACTTTTTGAAAACACAAGCATTTTTTGAAATTTGTGAACAATTATTTAAAATTGAAGAACTTCTGAAAATACAAATATTTTCTAAATTTTCAATTTTTTGTAAAACATTTTTTAAACGTTGAATATTTTTTGAAATTTTGAACTATTTTTTGAAATTATGAATGAAAACCCAAACATTTTTCAATATTCTATCTATTTTTTGAAATTTTGAAGAACTTTTGAAAACACAAATCTTTTTGAAATGACACATATTTTTTGAAAATATGAACATTTTTTTTGGAAACAGGAATTTCTTTTGAAAATTCTAAACAAGTTTGAAAAAGGATAAAAATAAATGGAAACCAGTAAAGATAACAACAGGAAAAGAGAAAATGGGAAAAGACCGAACGAGAACCTTCTAGAAGATTCTAAAACTGGATCCATGTAGGCTACATGATAACTCCTGATTGGGCCAGCTCGTGTACCCTCGTTCACTTGCTCTGCGATTGGTCGGCAATTTGCCGCAAGGAGCAGGAAATAGGGATTGCCATCCCAGATGGACCCATGGACAAGCGCCGGCCCGGGCGCGGCTATAGAGTGGCTCCTATTCGGCGCGCGGGTCGCCGCGGAGCGACCGCGCGAGCACCCCCCTCGCGCGCTAAAATTTCTATGGGCCGGCCCATTTTTCGGATTGACCCCTCAACCGGTTTTGGGAAGGTTCCAACTTTCTCTGACCCAATTTTTTCTGGCTTTATTTATTTTTTCTTTCAGTTTTTTCTTTTTTTATGTTTTCCTTTTTCTGTTTTCCTTTCAGTTTTTTTATTTTCTTTTTCTGTTTTTTTTATTTTTATTCTTGTTTTTTCAATTTACGAAAATCTTTCAAATTCGTGATTTTTTTTTCTTTTCCGTTTTCAATTTGCAAACATCTTTGAAATTTGTGGACATTTTTTGAAAACGTGAATAGTTTTTGAAATCATGAACACTTTTCAAAAGACATGAACATTATTTTGAAATTGCGTACTTTTTTACTTTTCACTTTTTTGCAATTTTTTTTAAAATTCGCGAACATTTGTTTCGTCATCGAATTCAATGTTTTTTTCATCATTGCTAATAAAAGTCAACAATTCAAAAAAAATCATCAAATTCAAATTTTGTTCATCACATTTAAAAAATGTTCATCAAAATTCAAATTTTGGTCATCGAATTGCAAAAATCTTCATCAAATTCCAAATTTGTTCATATATTTTCAGAAAATGTTCATCATATTATAAATTTGTTCATTGAATTCAAAGTTTGTTCATACATTTTTTGTTTAAAATGTTCTTGACAAATTTTGTTCATCAAGTTCAAAAAATGTTCATCAAATACAAAAAAAATGACGTCATTATTAGAGAATTCTCATAAAAAATTTTCATCAACATAAAAAATGTTCATTAAAATTCAAAAAACGTTCTTATTTTTAAATCGTGAACATTTTTTGAATCCATGAGCATTTATCATTTGCCAAACATTTTTTCAAATCATGTACAATTTTTGAATTCACGAACATTTTACAATTTGCCACATTTTTTGAAATCTCGAATTATTTTTAAAATGGGAAAAAGTTAAATAGAGAAAAGCAAAAATAAAATAAAATCAAAACCAAGGTGCTCCCCACTCTGCACATGGGCCGAGGGAAAATCCATCCTACAATCAGGGGTAGTTACCCCACATGTCTCGTATACTATCATGTGGTAGTATATATACTAATTTATTATTGTGAATATGTTCATATACTATATATAAGATACTTCAAAATGAGTTTCATGAAAAAAATTCAAGTTGACCCATAATTTTTATTATATTTGTGAAATACATACATATTTGTATATAAAAAAGAGCACACTCAAAATACGATACATACTACCTAAAAAGTAGTATATATACTACCTAAACATCCTTATATACTACATACAACGCGTAGATACTCTCCGGTTTGAGAGATACTACATACAACATACAAAACTAAAGTGGTGGTAACTACCACTGGATGCTAGGAAACATTTGGCACAAGAGGGGCGCGGTTGGAGCGGGGGGTTGCGCGCTCCCTGGTTCCGAGAGAAACTAGTTGACGACCTCCTTCGGGAGCCTCCTAACGATCACTTGGGGGTGGGCTGACAGCGCGCCACTTGGCGCGCTCTCAGCCGCTGCCACGTGTCGCGCTCTGGGCGCTCCCTCCGGATTTTTTTTATTTTTCCGCACGTGTTTTTGACTTTTTAGACGGTTTTCCCGGGTTTTTGGTTTTCCACGGGTCTTCCTTAACTTTTGGACAAAAAAAATTCGGAAAAAAAAATTCTTTTGCGCGAAAAAATGCGTTTTCTATTTTTTTTTCTTTCGCGAGAGGCACGGTTTTGCTTTCGCGAGAGGCACGGCCATGCCTCTCGAAAACGGAAAAAAAAACACGTTTTCTGTTTTTTCCTTGCACGAGAGGCACGATTTTGCTTTCGCGATAGGCACGGTTTTGCTTTCGCGAGAGGCGCGGCCGTGCCTCTCGAAAATGAAAAAAAAACATGTTTTTTGTTTTTTTCCTTCCGTAAGAGGCACAGTTTTGCTTCCGCGAGAAGCGTGGTTATGTTTTCGCGAGAGGCACGGCGGTGCCTCTCGGAAACGAAAAAAAAACGCGTTTTTTGTTTTTTTTCCTTCCGCGAGAGGCACGGTTTTGGTTCCGCGAGAGGCACGGCCGTGCTTCTTGGAAATGAAAAAAAATGCGTTTTCTGTTTTCTTTTCTTTTCGCGAGAGGCACGGTTTTGCTTGCGCAAGAGGCTCAGTTTTGTTTTCGTGAGAGGCACGGTCGTACCTCTTTCGGAAAAGGAAAAAAACATGCTCCCGGTTTGGTTTTTTTGTCCTTTTTTTTTCGTGAAAATAAAGTTCATCAAAACCTATCAACATGGGATCTAGTTTTGAAGATGTCAACGCGAGGAATCCAATGGTGAAAACGGTTCGAGATTTGGACGCACGGTTTAAGAGATAAAACGTTTTGAATAAACGGATGTACGAAAAAAAGAAAAACTTGCAGGTTGCGACAAGTGGCGCGAGAAGCGGGGAGTGATCTTCGGAAGAAGTACTCCTCAATTAGTGATTTCGCCTAGTTCCTGGCGCGTACTGCGCGGAATAGGAGCTCCCCGGCTACAGCTCGCTTATAGCGAGTTGGAAGGACGGATTGCCTACAACGCTTCCGTATATGGGCCAGGCAGCCCATCGCGCGAGGGAGTCCCGTGACTCTCCTCCCTGCCACGGGCAAATCACATGTACAAGCCTAAAAAAATGTACGTGCTATTTGTCCTCTCTTTCATTTTTTGTTTTTGTTTTTTAATTATGAAAAAGTATAAATAGAAATATTCCCAAAAATTTAATAATGTCCATCGTGAATTTGAAAAAGCACAGTGTAAATTTTTTGTAACCGTTATTGTAAAGAAACATTCACAACATTAGAAAAGTGTTCATGACATTTAAAAAATCTTCATGCGTTTCAAAAACTGTATGTGACATTTTTTTAAAATGTTATACAATGTAAAAAAATGATTATGTAATTAAAAGAAATATTTGCGTAATTATAAAATACTATGTTTCAGATGTATAAGAAGAACTTACAATGTTTATGGAAAAATAGACATCAAAGCATGTATTTGAAATAAAATGGTAATCATGTATTTGAAAAATATTGTACATGTATAAAAATAATGTTTCAAATGTGTACAAAAAATGTACAATGTGTATGCATAAAAGTAAACATCAAAACATGTATTTGAATATATACTCCCTCGGTCTCAAAATAAGTGACTCAACTTTGTACTAACTTTAGTACAAAGTTGAGTCAATTATTTTGGGACGGAGGGAGTATAAATTTATAATGTATTGAAAAATGATAAGCATGTATGAAGATAATGTTTCAGATGTATAAAAAAATGTACAACATGTAGTAAAATAATTAGACATTAAAACATGTATTTTAAGAAGGTGTTAATCATGTATTAAAAAAATGTTAAACTTGTATTAATTTTTTCTTGATGTATAAAAAAAATGTACATTGTGTGTGAAAAAAGCACGAATTTTGAATAAAACATGAATTTGAAAAAGTTCATAAAAATGGAAAAACATCAGAAAAATGAAAAAAAAAATCATCGATTTTGAAGAAAATTTCACAAACTTGAAAAAAGGTTCATCAATTTTGGGAAAAAGTTAAAAAAATGAAAAGAGTTTATTGATTTGAAAAAAATCAGCAATTTTTTAAAAAGTTCATTGATTTTGAAAAAAAAAATCATCAATTTTTGAAAAAATGTCACAAAAATTGAAAAATGGTTCATCAACTTTAATAAAAGAATCATCGATTTTGAAGAAAAAGTTAACGAATTTGAAAAAAGCTCATCAACTTTGATAAAAGAAACAAAGAACCAAGAACAGTAAATTTGTATATATAGTGCAGTGTGAGTTGATAAGATTAAATTTTGTATAACATGCATTTTAATATTCACATTCAGAATTTAAATGTCCCAGGAGAGACAATTAGCCGCTCATGGAAAGACATAAATCTGCTTGATCAGGCATTACTGAATTGTGCACTGAAATTCAGCTACTTAAATTTGATTTTGGATAAGAATCACAAGGTTGGATTTGAAGATACAAATGGTAGTCGACAAACCTGAGGTGATAGCTGAGGAGCTTCATTCGGCTGGGTTCCACCCCAATGGCTCAAAGTCAGCATGCTGCTCGCTCATACGGACTGGTTGTCGTGACGCTGAGCTCATCTCCATGCACATTAACTGTCCTTGTTGTCTGCGCAGTTACCTGATTTGTCACTCGGGACTGCAAATTCAAAGTAAATCCAAGATGAGGAAAACTGACACGATTACTATGCATAGAAACTAGCTAGACAGAAAGGCTGTTATAAAAAGATTTACATACCTGTTTCTCAATCTCAGCTATCTGTTGCCTCTGCTGTGACGGTGGAGCTATTTCAGCAAGTATTATATCACGAAGCTCAGATTGTCTAAGTGCCTAAGTATTAACATTGTTTTGATTTGAGTGCTGAATATCTCTCCGTACCGTAGTTCTGTGAAGACAGATATGGCTCGGTGGGCGGTGGGTTCAGATGAAGACAACTGAAGACCCTTTCTTATTCTCTCCCTGAGCACATACAGAGCAGGATGTGACTGTCAAAAGAGAAAATAAACAAGCATGTCATTTATTAAATAAGAATGTTTTTTACAACAACAGAGATATTGCCATAGAGCTAGATTTGTTATAGTTAGCATGGTTATTGTAGAAGATATGCCCTAGAGGCAATAATAAATGTTATTATTTATCTCCATGTTTGTAATTATGTTTATGTTCCATGCTATAACCGCTATGGTTCTCGAGTCTATAATAACCACGAGGCTCGGAGGAAGACTCATATGCACGTGTGGAATAATAAACGGTAAAATGTATTCCTAGTTTGGCCTCTAAGACTAGCTCAATTGTTGCATGATGGTTTTGTTTTCCTGATCATAGGCATGACTATGCCGGCAACTTTGATGGCACAATGTTAGGAGAACACTTGTGTTGAATCGACCCGAATTGATGTTATGCTATGAGATACATTCGTCACAAGTTAATGGTTAATAACACAGAGAAAGTTAACATTTGCATAATTCCTTAGACCATGAGGGTATCGAGTTTCTTCATGCTTGCTTCATGAACTTTGGGGTTTGTTAAACGTCATCCGTAAATGGGTGGCTATTACGACGGCTTACGGGTTCATGAAAAAGTGTGTCAAGGGACTTGATAGCTCAAGATTGGGATTTGCTCCTCCGACGATGGAGAGATATCTCTGGGCCCTCTCGGTGTTACGGTATCCACCATCGTCTGGCCAGACACATTGTGATTTGATCACAGGGATGCCGGAACACGGGAACGAGAAAAGAGAACAAAACCGGCAACGAGGTAACTGGCATTGTGGACAAGTTGTTGATCCACGGAGATGCCGATAAATCTCACCTCGGGTTTTGTAACATATCGCGAAGCAACAGGAATAGCACACGGCAACTGGAGGTTCACTCGAATATTTATTCGTGTGGGTATAGGGGTCAATATGGGTGTCCACGGCTCCGATGTTAATCATTGATCGGAAAGTGTTCCGGCCATGTCTATGCTTCACCGAACCTATAGGGTCACACGCTTAAGGGTCATCTATCTACTGAATACTAGACAGGGAGTCTGAGAGAAAGTCACCGGAAAAGTTTCGGAGACAGCGGAAAAGTTCCGGAGACAGAGCACCGGAATAGTTTCGGTAAAACTAAAAAGTTGTTTCAGGGTATACCATTGAGTCAAATTGGTTTCGGCACACGTCTGGAAATTCTTGGAGGATGCCAGAATTGTTCTGGAAACTTCTGGGATTTTTCCGGGATAAAAACCGGAAATGTTCCGGAGCTGCCGGAACCGGTTTGGTTGCTTTTCGCAGATGAAAATCACTAATCCGGAATTGTTTCGGAACGCATTGAAAATCATTTTAGTGGGTACTGTAATTATTCTAAGACCCACAGAAATATTTTCGGATTTAACGATCGCGGAAAAATGTTTTCGTGAATAGTGAAAGTGCTTTTTGGGTGGCTTCTTGGAGAAGCCACCTTGAGGGCCTTTTGGTATTTTTCCCCTTGGCTTCTTGGAGAAGCCACCCTTGGGCTTGGCCTATAAATAGGGGTGGAGGGGGCTGCCTAAAGACTCACTCTTTCTCAACATACACATGCCATGACATTTCTGGCTTCTCTCTCCCTCCCAGCGAAATAGTTTCGTAGAGCCGAAAGGCTGTCTGGGTTCCGGCAGGAACTAGTTCTGGACGGCGAAGCCCTGCCGGATAGATGACACCGTATGTGTGCAACCCCATAGAGAGGTCGTAGGTTCGATCTTTTTGCCCGAAGGGCAGTTCGAGAGTGCCTCCCAAAGGGCTGTCCGGGTGACCGTCCGAGTTTTGAGGGTCCTCCCGAAGGGCTGTCCGTGACACCGTCCGAGGGACTGTCTGACCGCCTCCCGGAGGGCTGTTCGTGGGATAGACGAGGGAGTACATCCTCGCGGTTGGGAGGTTGTAAATCCTAGCTGCAGGGATCTGCACCACCGATCGTCATCGACTCTACTTCCGCTGCGCTACGAGTCGGTAACGAAAAGATCAAACCTTGTATGCAGTCTCCATAGTGGTCCTGGGCTGGTGTGTAGGTCGGAAATTTTTTGTTTTCTGCTGTGTTCCCCTACAGTTATTACCTTTATGATCTTCTTCATTGCTTGCTGGAGGAGGGACTTTGATCCGGGGAACCAATTACCTTGAACTTGAGATTTCTCCACCAATCAGCCCTGAACTTGACATAACGGAGTATCATGTTCTCAATAGGAACTCGCAGGCCAGGGACCTTCCAGGGGATATTTGCCTTCCAGCAGCGCCATGCCTCACTAAGATGCTGCAGTATAGAAAATTAAAAAAAAAGATGCTGCAGTATACTCCGGGCCTTGTTTTGCTTGATGCCCTCTGGCTCTGTATTTTGCTCTGTCAGAAGGCTACGAGCAAGTGATGATTCTGGCTTCAGATTGTCTGATGGTGGTGAACAAGCTACAGGTCACAGTAGTTGCTGATTCGACTTTCACTTCTCTTTCAGATTCAAAGTTGTTTTTATCTCTCATGTTAATTGTATCCGTAGTGAGAATGTACAAGAATTCGTTGTGATACTCCAAGCCCTCGGCGCATTCAAAACCAGCCGTGCAGAACTTGAAAGTGATCCCTCCACTCTATGATTGCTACGGACCAAGTAGCTAGGAGATCTTCTACAGTTGTTACTGAAAGTATCACTCAGACACACTAACAAGACCACACCTCACCATGTCAATTGGACACATCACCACCTTGCATATCTTCGACAACTATCTCAAATTACTTTTGAATTGATCAAATATACATATGATACGCTCATGAGGGAGGCTGCAGCATCAGTGCATCATGTTACCAGGTTCAGTAGAGATAAGATGAAGCAAAACCAATAAGCTGTTGATTCAGACTTGCATATACTTATTTATCTTTCTTCATTAGTTACTTTGAGAATTGTTTTCGTAGTTCTAAAACCTATCTTGGCCTCTTCTCCAATGTGATTTGCTGCAAGTCAACGGTTTTCACTGGCTTGGGGTGCGTAGCTACATATACATATGCTCTACACAGACATGGACCAACAACTCTCCTCTTCTAGCTCAACCTCATGGGCTAGGCCAAATGGGTAACGTGATGCCCCAACATTTTTGACTATCTATTTAAGATCACAATCACCTAACTAAATCCACCTAAAATCTCATAATCCATCGTGAAATTTGTTTCAACATCACAGTCACCCAACTAAATTTGAATTGTTCCAAGATTAACTGAAGATCTGTTTATCTACCAATATAATCATCGTGCTCGCCTACTAGACCTAAAATCTCATAATCCACTGAACATCTTTGACTATCTCCTCAAGATCACAATCACCAAACTAATCCACCTAAGATCTCATAATCCCCCATAAAATTTGATTCAAGATCACAATCACTTAACAAAATCTAAATTGTTTCCAGATTAATTAAAAATCTTTTTATCAAACAATATAATAATCACCATGCTCACCAAGTACACCTAAAATCTCATAATACACCGAACATCTTTGACTATCTCCTCAAGACCATAATCACCAAACAACCGTAAAATTTAGTTCAAGATCACAATCACCTAACTAAATCCAAATTATTCTAAGATCAATTAAAGATTTGTTTATCCACCAACATAATAATCATCATGCTCACCTACTAGACCTAAAATCTCATAATCCATTGAACATCATTGACCATCTCCTCAATATCACAATCACGTAAATAAATCCATCTAAAATCTCATAATCCACCATGAAATTTGGGCCAAGATCACAATCACCTAACTAAATCCAAACTGTTCCAAGATTAATTGAAGATTTGTTTATCCACTAATATAATAATCACCATGCTCACCTAGCTACTAGACCTAAAACATCATAATCCATCGTGAAATTTGGTTCAAGATCACAATCATCCAAAATGATGCAAGATTAATTAAAGAAATGTTTATTCACCAATCTAATAATCACCATGCTCATCTACTAGACCTAAAATCTCAAAATCCACCACATATCTTTGATTATCTTCTTAAGATCACAATCACCAAACTAAATACAACTAAAATATCATAATCCATCGTGAAATTTGGTCCAAAATCACAATCACCTAACTAAATCCAATTTGTTCCAATTAATTAAAGATGTGTTTATCCATCAATGTAATAATCATCTTGCTCACTTACTACACCTAAAAGTCTCATAATCCACCGAACATTATTGACTATCTTCACAACATCACGGCCACCTTACTAAATGCATCTAAAATGTCGTAATTCATTGTGAAATTTAGTTAAAGATCACAATCACCTAGCTAAATCCAGATATGTTTATCCACAAATATAATAATTACTATGCTCACCAATTATACCTAAAATCTCTTAATCCACCGAACATCTTTGACTATCTTTTCAAGATCACAGTCACCTAACTAAATCCACCTAAAATCTCATAATCCATCATGAAATTTGTTCCAAAATCATACTCACCTAACTAAATGCAAATTATTGTAAGATTAATTAAATATTCTATTTACACATGAATCTAATAATCAAAATGGTCATCTATACTAGACCTAAAATCTCATAATTCTCAGGAATTTTTTTGGCTATCTCCTCAAGATCACAATGAAACATGAATATTTGCAAACTGAAACTGATAGTAATACATATGATTTGTTGTATAGTTGTAGAATATTTAAGTCTTTTTTTTGTACGTATGTGCGTTCATAGGGTTGAGTGTATGTGTGTGTTTGTGAGCATTTACATTTGTACTGTATGTATTCAAAATAAAATAAAGATATAGTACTTGCATGTTAATTGAAAAGAATAGGCTAGTGACATTATCTCTATCTTGATCACGTAACATTATATATTAGACAAAATAGCAACTGCAGTAATTTTTGTATAAAATATACACGTGTAGTGGGAAATTAAAAACTTGAAGACACGGTGAGGGAATCTTCTCCACTACTATAAAAAGAGCAAACTTTAACTTTTCTATGTCCACCAAAACTACTGTACACAGATCAACCAGCACCCTTTGATCTAATCCACTTAACAAGATCTAAGCATCCATATCATTCCAATGGTCTGCCATTTGATCATACGGCTCGGATGCAATGTTCTGCCGCTCACTGCCCCTCGCGCGAGA